>NC_069441.1:41494749-41517318 GCF_026875155.1 Cherax quadricarinatus
GGGGGGTTGGGGGTTTTTTTGGGGGGGGGGAAAGGGGGCCCCGGGGTAAGAAGGAAGGTTTGGAAACTTAAGAGGCCTTAGGTGTATGACTGTGAACGTAATGGACTGTGTAATAGTGTGAAGAAGGAATGGTTTCGAATGTTTCTGTATAAATATAGGGTGGATGTAGTGTTCCTGCAAGAACACAATTTCAAGGGGGGAAGAGTGCTCGAGGTGGAGGGTTTCAGGTCATGACTCTGCCATCTGCACGTCTAAAAGGGTTTGGTGTGGGTATATTGATCAGGGAGGCAAGCCCGTTTGTGTTGCTAAGAAGTGAGGGGGGAGGAGGGGGAAGAGTATTGCGCGTGGATGGGTGGTGGATGGGACAGCGGTACCCTTTGTATGTGTGTATGCACCAGCGGAAAATGATGTGAGGGTAAAAAGGGATTTTGTATGTGAAGAACTATTTTCTTCTTACGTGGTTTACCTGCAGTGGCCATCGTTGGTGGCGACTGGAACTGCGTTATTAGGAGGGCTGACGTGGAACCAAAAGGGGCGGGGCACGTGTCGGCGGCCTTGCGAGATCTTTTGAGGGATATTCAGTTGCGGGATGCGGTTGGAGGAGGGGCGTGGGAGTAAGCACACTTTTGTAAGACGGGGTTACGCTGCTAGGTTGGATAGGCTGTATATATCTCAAGGGGTTGGGTTGACATTTTTCCGTACAATAGAAGTAGCTTATTCGGATCATCGGGCGGTAGTAGCAGAGGTGGCGTGGGAGTCACTAGCAGGTATATCTAGGGGATATTGGAAATTAAATACAAGTGTGTTAGGTGATGAGGAGGGGATAGAGGGATTTGCAACGCTGTGGGAGGGGTTACGTGCAGAGATAAAAGGGGTAGAGGATGTGGTGATGTGGTGGGATGGTGTGGCTAAAGAACGGATTAAGCAATATTACGTAAAGGAAGGGAAACGTATCAATTCTTTAAAATATGGGCTTGCTAACTATTTGGAGGATTACGGGGTTGTTATGCGAGGGGGGCGGTGGCGGGCACTTATCCAATGGATGAAATTATGGCAATTAAGGGAGGCTGCGTGAGGTACAGGATGAGAGGTTCCAAGCGGTGCGGGTACAGGCGGGGGTGGAAGAGGTGTTATGGGGCGATAGACCTTCATCGTGCGTATTGCGTAGGCAGAAACAAAGACAGCAGGCAATGACTATTCCATGGTTGGAGGTTCATGAATCGATAGGAGGGTACAGGGAGGGGCAGGTCATACAAGCTACGGAAGGAATGGGGGCGTTTGCTGACAAGTGTATGAGAAGTACTGCAACGAAAAGGGGGTAAGGATGGGGTTTTAGAACGGGTGTGTGGGAGTGTGGTATGTCAGTTGCGTAACAGTGATAGGGAAGCACTGGGTGGGGAAATAACTGAGGGGGAAAAAATGGAGGGTTTTAAAGTGGAATGCGAAAGGGCAAAGCCCCGGGGAAATTAAAGGGACTCCCGGTAGAGTTTTATCAGCAGCATTGGGAATATTGAGGAAATTTTCGGGTAGGTTATTAAATTGCATAAAAGGAGAGAGGTGAGCTGGGTGAGAAGCAGGCAACGGCTGCGTTGTATTGGTACCGAAGGGTAAGGGGCAGCATACCTTCGGATTACGGGCAATCTCGTTGTTATGCGCAGATTATAAATTGTTTGCGAAGATTTTGGGAAATCGGCCCAAGTGTGTGTAGGGCGGGTAGTATCAAAAACTCAGTTTGGTTTGCCAGGGAGGTCTATGGTGGAGGGGCATGGTTTACTTAGGGATTTCGTGGAGGCAAAAGGGGGGGGGAGGGAGGGGGGGTTTGGTGGCGCCCCGATTGGCAATGGGCATACGATAGAGTGGATCGGAAAGCATTAAAGCCATCCTCAGGGTCGGGGGTTTGGGGAAGAAATAGTGGGCTGGGTTGAGGCGTTTATGGAGGTGCAATGGCGGGGGGTACAGATTAATGGTCGATTGGTGGGAAGATTGAAAAGGGTAGGGGACTTAGGCAGGGGTGTCCTAGTCACAATTATGTTTGCTGCGTACAGGACCCCTTTTATAGATTGATGGAGCAGCTATGGGTCCGTAGGGGGACCGGGGTGTGAGGTTGCGAGGGTTTGGCCATTTTTAAAATTGGGTATGTGGATGATACAACTGTTCTGATCGGGGAGGGGATGTCAATGGACACATTAGACGGGGTAGTACAAAGTTCGCAGGGGCAACTGGTATGAGGGTAAATTCGATAAACCCAGGGTTCATGGGGTTAGGAGCTTGGGCGGGTAGGGTATTGGGGTAGTGCAGTTGTGAGGAAAGGGCAGGTGAATTCGTTAAAAATCTGGGTCTTATTTATGCAGACGATCTACCTGGGGCACGCAGGGAAAACTCGCTTAGGATGGTAGAAAGGATTCAGGGACCTTGGGTGCTTTGCGACCTTATCTTTTGACCCTTGTGCAGCGTGCCATTGTTGTTAATATCTTACTGTATAGCAAAGTATGGCACGTGGCAGCCGTGTTCCCATTAACTGGGCCAGCAATAACGAACATACTTAGGAAGGTTTTTAAAATTCTTGTGGGTTCGAGCTGGAATTGGATTAAGAGGGATGGGTAAGTTACCTGTAAGTAAGGGGGGGCTGGGATTGCCTGGACTTAAAGCGGAGGGTCAAATGTGTCTTCATTAAAAGGGAGGGGATGAGGGAAAGTGTGGGTGGGGGGGGTTTTGGGCCCGGATCCAAACAGATTGCCACGGATGTATACAGGGTTTTAGTTGCATGAGTGTGAAACTGTGTTTTAGGGCTCTGGCGTGGGATCGAGAGCCAGCAAAGGTTAAAATAGGTAGGTTGTGTAGATTGTTAGCCGGGAGGGTTGTAGCGCCTGTAAGAGGGAATTTTCCCCATGTATGCATGGGGAAGTATATGGAATAGGTTGAGTAGGATGAGGTTGCAACCTCGTGTTCGGGATGTAATGTATCGTTTTCTGCAGCCCTTTTACCGTCGGTGTGGTTCTAAAGGGGTAGACGAGTCGTTTTCGGGGGGAGTGTGGGATATGTGGTGGGAGGGGCGCTTTTCATGTATATATTTTGTGATGGACTGAGGGGTGTCAAGGGTGGTTAAATAGGGTGATAAATAGGGATACGAGGTAAAGAATTTCTGTATTTGAGGCATTAAGTCCGAAGTGGGGGAGTGGTGGAGGAACGTGTAATCAGAGCTGTGGATTTACATTATGGCTGATTTAAATATATATAGTGTGGTGATTGCGGGGCAAAACAGGTTACTGAGGTGAGTGGAGGGTGTTAGCGTTAAGTTCTATTAAAAACGGTTTGTAGAAAATAGGAAATTTATGGGGGAGGTGGGTGAGGGATTTTTCAGAGGGATATAGGCAACTTACGTTGCAGGTGTTATGAGACTTGTAAGATACGGGGAGGGGAGGGTGTCCCCCCCCCCGGTATGATTGGAAGTGTGGCTTGGGGTAGCGGAAGTCAGGGGTGTGAAAACAGGGTTGCCTCCTGGTTAATGGATAACAAAGTTTTGCAGAGAGTGTTGGATGAGTGATGCAAGATGGGATAATATGGGGTCCACGGGTGTGCTAGCACCTGTGGAGCTGGCCAGTTTTTGTGTGGACAGGACTTTATACTTATTATAATATTGTGTGTGTAATAATGTTTTTCGGTAATGACATTGTAATTTGGAGATTTGCTTCTAATAATTGCATGTGTTTGCTCCAACTTGTTTCTAGGTGCCTTGCACTGCATAGTGTTGATGCTGTGATCATGCTCGGTGTCCAGAGTACTGATGTGGATATGTTTGTATTAATGTCTGTGCATTATTGTTCGTCATGGTGTTCTGCAATTTTCAGTTTTGTTTTGAGAGTTAAAGAGGTAATGCACGAAAGATTTAGTGTAAATAAAGTTTGGGCAATCAGTGGCTGTTATAGGTTTTTGTGGGTTAGGTGGTGCTGGCACAGTCTTTATTTATTATTATTATTAAAGATTAGCCGAGTTTCCTCCCGGCCGGTCCTTTTCAAGTGGTGGCCCGGCCTTGGCTCCTCGTTTAGGGAGAGTCTGAGAACTAAGGTCTCCCATGGGAGAGGCCACAACGTACCTCCTCATCTTTGGGGGACCATCTGTCCCAGGCCTAGCCACTAGCTAGGGCATCTATGGTCTGCCATCCCCGCCCCAAGGGGGCTAATGGGGAATGACGTCTTACGCGCTAAGGGTCGGGCTCAGGCACCTACCCATACCCTAGAGGGTTCAGGGTCATATTCGCTGCCTGACCATGGTCGAGTGAGTTTTTGTGCGCGCTGCCACCCTCTGCTGTTTCAGGCGATCTACCTTGTCATCAACATGCGACTGAGTTATGAGGAGGCGCGTAAATTTCCATAGGTATTGGCTGCTTGTGTGGTGCGATTCACCCTCTTAGTGCAAGTCTTACTCAAACAATCATTAGGGAGAACCTATGGATATCCGGGACGATGTGGTGGTATGGTAGTAGCCTGACTGGAGGTTATAGAATTTCGTCAAACTGATCCACGTCGTGTATGAGTCTTTGGTGACGAGGTTCCAAGAACGTGAGTCTTGGACGTAGACTCCAGCTGTGAAGGTGCGTTTGATCGAACGTATCTCGCCACTTTCGTCGGGATTAAGATACGTAATGTCCCTTTTGAGGCAGATGAGGCTGACATAAGGAGGGTTTTTGAGACATATGAGAACGTACACTGGCACAAAAGGGGCAAGTGGACGGCAGCAGGTGACTTACATTGGGAAGTCCGGGAGGGTACCCTTTTCCTGAAGATGAACTCTGAGACATCCCATACCGTCTTACGTCGTGTTGGAGGACTTCAGGACGCAAGATTATGGTATGTATGCCGGACAGAGACGTACGTGCAGGAATATGTGGGCGGTAACGACCATATGGCGGGCAGGAGTGCGTGAAGCTGAGGAGGCGCCAGCGCAAACTGGTGAAGCACACAGTTACAGCGTGTAGCTGTTGAGAGCCCAGTGCGCAAGGCTAAGGGCCTGGGGCTTGTGGAGTGAAGAGTTGGAGATTCCAAAGTGGAGAATGGCATGTGTGAGGTAAGCTGTGATGTAAAAAGGATCTGTTACTACTCACAGGAAAAGTACGAAGTGCAAGTGCAGGGAGGAGGTGCTGGCTCTAGGAGGTAGAGCTTCAGGAAGTGTTAAGGGACATTGACACCGCCTGCAGTGGACGTTGTTTCCTGAGCTGGGGAGAGTCACGGGGTGCCTGTAGAGGAAGTAAGGATAAAAAACATAGCAGGGTTGACGGTCCAACTTAAGTAATGAGAGAGTTGTCGCCGTTAGTGCTGTGGTACGGGGCGTGGTGAGGTAGAGGTCATCGTGAGGGAACTCTGATGATAACATGGAAGTGGAGGGCATCACGAGGAAGAGAGCGGCGGCGTATGACTCAGATGACTTCCTGACGCCGGCGCAGAGGTTTGGGAGGAAGGAAGAGCAATTTCGAAAGCAGTCACGATAAGAGGCATCGCAAAAAAGGGGGAGGGGTTGGTTGATGGTGTGAAGCCTTGTCGCTGGCTCTGGGGCAGGAGGACCTGGGCATGAATGAAGAGCGGAGGAAGGGTTGGAAACTTAAAGAGGCCTTAGTGTATGACTCGTGAACGTAAATGGTCTGTGTAATAGTGAGAAGAAGGATTGTTCGATGTTCTGTCATACAATATGGGTGGATGTAGTGTTCTGCAAGAACACATTTCAAGGAGGGAAAGAGTGCTCGAGGAGGAGGGGAAGGGGTTTCAGGTATGACTCTGCACATTGCACGTCTGAAAGGTCGGTGTGGGTATATTGATCAGGGAGGCAGCCCGTTTGTGTTGTAAGAAGTGAGGGGGGGGGAGGGGGAAGTAGTTATTGCGCTGTGGATGGGTGGGGATGGACAGCGTGTATCCTTTGTAAGTGTGTAGATGCACCAGCGGAAAATGATGTGAGGGTGTTAAAGAGGGATTTCTGATGTGAAGAACGAGTTTTCTTCTTAGTGGTTTTCATGCAGTGGCCCATCGGTTGGTGGCGAATGGTACTGCGTTATTAGGAGGGCTGACGTGGAACCAAAAAGGGCGCGGGGCACGTGTCGGCGGCCTGCGACGATGTTCTTTTGAGGGAATATTCTGTTGCGGGATGCGGTTGGAGGAGGGTGTGGAGGTAGAGCACATATGTAAGACGGGTTACGCTGCTAGCGCTTGGATAGGTGTATATATCTCAAGGGGTTGGGGTTGACATTTTTCCGTTACAATAGAAGTAGTTATTCGAGATCATCGGGACGGGTTGTAGCAAGAGGTGGTGTGGGAGTCACTAGCAGGTATATCTAGGGGATATGGAAATTAAAATACAAGTGTGTAGGTGATGGGAGGGGTAGAGGGGATTTGCGACGTGTGGGAGGGGTTACGTGCAGAGATAAAAGGGGTAGAAGGATGTGGTGATGGAGGTTGGGTATGGTGTGGCTAAGAAGGATTAAGCAATATTACGTAAAGGAAGGAACGTATCATATCTTTATTAAAATTTGGGCTTGCTAAACTATTTGGAAGGATAGGATTACGGGGTGTTATGCGAGGGGGGCGGTGGCGGGCACTTATCAATGGATGAAAGTATGCAATTAAGGGAGCTTGCGTGAGGTACAGGATGAGAGGTTCCAAGCGGTGAGGGTACAGGCGTGGGTGGATGAGGTGTTATGGGGCGATAGACCTTCTTCGTGCGTATGCGTAGCAGGAAACGAAGACGCAGGCAATGATCTTCCCATGGTGGAGGTTCATGATCGATAGGAGGGTAACACGGGAGGGGCAGAGGTATACAAGCTACGGAAGGAATGGGGGGCGTTGCTGACAAGTGGTATTGAGAAGTACTGGCAACGAGAAGGGGTATAGGATGGGGTTTTAGAACAGGTGTGTGGGTGTGTGGTATGTCAGTTGGCGTAAGTGATAGGGAAGCACTGGGTGGGGAAATACTGAAGGGGGAATATGGAGGGCTTTAAGTGAATGCGAAAAAGGGCCAAGACCGGGAATTGATGGATCCGGCAGAGTTTTATCGCAGCATTGAGGAATTATGAGGCATTTGGTTAGGTTAATAAATTGCATGAAGGGAGAGAGGTGAGCTGGTGTGAGAAGCAGGCAAAGGGCTGTCGGTTGTATTGGTACCGAGGGTAAGGGGCAGCATACGCTTCGGGATTATCGGCCGATCTCGTTGTTATGCGCAGATTATAAATTGTTTGCGAAGAGTTTGGGATATCGGAGTCAGTGTGGGGTAGGGCGGGAGGTAGGGTTGTTTCAAAAAACTCTGTTTGGTTTGCCTGGGAGGTCTATGGTGGAGGGGGCATGGTTACTTAGGGATTTCGTTTGAGGGCAAAAGGGGGGGGGAGGGAGGGAGGTTGGTGGCGCTCGATTGGCAAGTGGGCATACGATAGATGTGGAGCGGAAAGCATTGAAAAAGCCATCCTCAGGGGTCAGGGGTTATGGAAGAATAGTGGGCTGGGGTTGGAGGACGTATTTGTATGGAGGTGCAATGGAGAGGGTACAAGATTATTGGTCGATTGGGTGGGAAGATTGTAATGGGTAGGGGGGGGGGGGGGAAAAAAACTTTGGCAGGGGTGTCCTATGTCACAATTATTGTTTGCGTGCGTCAGGACCCCTTTTATAGATTGATGGAGCTGGTTTATGGGTCACGTAGAGGGGTCCAGGGTTTGTTAGGTTGCGAGGGTTTGCCAGTTTTAAATTGGGTATTGGATGATACCAACTGTTTGATCAGGGAGGGGATGTCAATGGGACACATTAGACGGGCGGGTAGTACAAATGTTTCGCAGGGGCAAACTGGTTTATGAGGGTAAATACAGATAAATCGATGGTCATAGGGGTTTGGAGCTTGGGCGGGTAGGGGTTGATTGGGGTAGTGCTGTTGTGAGGAGGAAGGTGCATTCGTTTAAAAAATCTGCGGTCCTTATTTATGCGTACGTTTACCTGTGCACGCATGGAAAACTCGCTTAGGATGGTAGAAAGGATTCAGGACGCTGGTGCATTGCGTCCTTTATCATGTGACCCTTGTGCAGCGTGCCATTGTTGTTAAATAGTCTTACTTTTTAGCAAAGTCATGGCACGTTGGCAGCCGTGTGCCCATTAACTGGCAGCAATAACGAACATACTCTTAGGAAGGTTTTTAAATTTCTCTGTTGGGGTTGAGCTGTGTTTGGATTTAAGAGGGATGTGGGTAATGGTTACCTGTAAGGTAAGGGGGGCTGGGATTGCTTGGACTTAAAGCCCGGAGGGTTCAAATGTTTGTCCTTAATTAAAGGGATCGGTGTGATGAGGAAGTGTGGGTGGGGGGGTTTGGCTGGAGCCATAATAGATTGCAACGGATTGTATACAGGCGTTGAGTTGCCATGAGTGTGAAACTGTGTGAGGCTCTGGCGTGGGGATCGAGGAGCCGCAGGTTAAAATAGGTTTAGGTTGTGTAGATTGTTAGCCGGGAGGGTTGTTTAGCGCCTGTAGAGGGTACTTTTCCCCCATGTATGCATGGGGAGGTTATATCGGAATGGTTGAGTTGGATGAGGTTGCAACCTCGTGTCTCGGGATTGTTAATGTAGCCTTTTCTGCATGGCATTTTACCGTCGGGTGTGGTTCTAGGCTAGACGATGTCGTTGACGGGGGGGGAGTGCGGGATTATGGGTGGGGAGGAGTCGGCCCTTTTCATGTCATGGATATTTTTGTGATGGAACTGTGAAGCAGTGTCAAGGGGTGGTTAAATAGGGTGATAAATAGGATAGGAGGTAAAGGAATTTCTGTATTGAGAGCATCTAAGTCTCGACGTGGGGGGTTGGAGGAAAGTGTAATCGAGCTGTGGGGTAACATTATGGCTGATTATATCTTATAGTGTGGGCGATTGCGGGGCGGCAACAGGTTACTGAGGTGAAGAGGAGGGGTGTTTGTTAGCGTTAACGTTCTATAAACAAAACGGTATGTTGAAATAAGGAATTTATGGGAGGAGGTGGGTGGAAGGATTTTTCAGAGGGATATAGGCAACTTACAGTTACAGGTTTTTATTAGACTTGTATAGATCGAGGGAGGGGGGGTATGATTGAAAGTGTTGCTGGGGTAGGGAAGTCAGGGGTGAAAACAGGGTTGCCTCCTGGTTAAGGGATCATCAAAGTTTAGCGTGAGTTGTTGGTGACGTGTGAGAGAGAGAGAGATAGAGAGAGAGAGAGAGAGTCCATATATGTGAGACCACGGTGCGCACCTGTGGGAGCTGGCCAGATTTTTGTGTGATCTGGAATTGTATACTTATTATACTATTGTGGTGTGGTAATATTGATTTACGGTAAATGACATTGTATTTTGGAGTTTGCTATAATAATTTGATGTATTTGCTCCAACTTGTTTTCCTAGCGTGCCTTGCATGAATAGTCGTTTGATGCTGTGATCATGAGGTGTCAGAGTTATGGATGTGATATGTTTTTATTAATTCTGTGCATTATTGTTCGCCTCACTGGTTGTTCTGCAATTCGTTTGTTTTGAGGTTAAAGAGGTTAATGCACGGAGATAGTGTAACTAAAGTTGGGCAAACAGTGCGTTTTATAGGTTTTTGTTGTTAGGTGCGTGCTAGCACAGTCTTTATGTGTTACTTATGTCATGGTTATATTTTATGTTGTATTTTTTTTTTTTTTTTATATTTTATTTAAAACATGTACAGCTTGATATTTTAAATTTAAGTTATTAAAGGAGACTGTAGGACCTCAATTCCTTACACAACATTACACCAGCCAATTATTAAACAACACATTGCAATTGACATTAATGAGGGCAACACCTATACACACAAAAACCTCCATACAACTTACTATGATAAAACAAAAATAAACCTATAACTATATTAATATTTTAAAATATAAACATATATACAACTTTCAGATTTGTATAGTTAACAACATTACTATGACGGTCATATGACAAAGGTTCCAAATCTCTTCCACAGGAGATAACAGAGAGTAATAACCTAAACATCCCAATCTAGTAAAAACAATCAATACTCTTCCCAAAATTAACACCCTAGACAATAAGAAAGTACATAAGCACATACTATGTGCCTCACTACAATCTCTTTTTAAAGCATGAAAAAAATCAAAATCAAATCCTGAATCAAAAATCAAATCCTAAGCCTCACACTTATACTAAATAAATATTAATCAAAAATATTACTAAATATTACTACAGCCTCTTCCACCGGCTGAGCACATTAAATAAAGTAAGAGACTAAACCCATACTATCCATTACAAATTTTAAAGAGGCATTACAAATATTATGGAAGTCATTTATCGGTTCATTAGCAGAAAAGGGTGAGCACATTATATAATGCTAAAATAATGACTGTACACTCGCTAAAAAACCTCCAAGCATATAACACAAACATAATTTAAGAACCTCTCATTGCGATACAATTATCGCACATGATTTATGCCAATAATGGCTATAAACGCACATCTCTACATTAAGCCTATAGCTCTTCACGGTCTTTAAAACTTTATCTTGGACCCATTCCACACTTAAATTACATGAAGAAGGTCATGACGACCATGGACACATCAAACACAGAATTTCTACATTTAGGTACTACGCAATTACTTGATATCACCTTTGGTTTCTGTGGCCCACTTGCATGCTAACATAACTTGTATGCCACTCATCTACACCTTATATTACCCATACACCTCACTCACACCCCTCCCCAGGAGGCGACCCCGCTTGTTTCCCCTGAAAAACCCCTCCCGTATGTAATCCCCAACTCCCCCCCCCCCTTACTCACTCAGCCAAGTCGTAGATTGATGAGGAAAGAAAACCTAATCGTTAACATTCTTTACCTTCCGAAAAATCCTTCTCCACCTCTTCCTTACAGGTCTCTATTACGACACATCGTAACGATAAATCGTTTACGCTAGTACTCTCCTCCGCACCTCACAATTCCCCTCCCCTCATCACCCGTTATATTATATATTCCACTAGTTTATAATCCAAAGCTCGTATAACACCTCATCGAACCCTCCAACATTAGGGCTTAGTGCGCAGAACGCTCTCCCCTCTGCCCCCACCCACCTGTAGAAACTACTTAACCAATACCTAACACCCTCAGTTTCCCACAAAAGTATACAGCTTGGAACGCCGTTCAGCCTCCCCACGATTCCACACCTTCCGCCCCCAATTATCCCTCTGGTTCTTAAAACTCCGACGGTTTGTTATGCATGCAAAAAAAGATACATTACCTACTTACCTAGGCTTTAACTTCAACCTGCCTAAACCTTATACCAAATATCGTCCATGCGTACATGGGGAAACAATCCCTCAACTGGTACAATACAATACCTGTCTGCAAGCAGCTTACACAAAAACCCCTACCTCGAATTTCCTGGGTTCTCTAACCAATATCACAAGCCCTCCAAATTTGTTTCACATTCCCTCAACTCCACACAACATACACTTACCCATTCACCTATCATGTACTTTTCCCAGCTGCTCCACTCAAACCTTGCGCAAACTTCCCATTTAAGAACACCCATCTTAAATCTTCCTGCGCAGATCATAACCCCAACCCACCTGGCCACAGGTAAACATTACAACCTCTACTCCTCAGCCAATCGCACCTTGAAACACCTACAAAAAGTTAAACACTCGTCTCAGGAATTCCCACAATCGCCGTCCCTGTTAAATGGGTACACGGTGCTACGTGCCAAAACTTACTATACAATATACGTTCTATACATATCCACTCGTTGCACGAGAGTAGATGATTGAGGTCGCAATGCACCCAGGCGCCCCTGAATCTTTCCATTAAATCTAATTCGAGTTTTCCTCCCGAGAGCTTCCCATATCACCTCTTATTGGTGATACACAAATTTTTAAGGACACGTTTGTTTTCTCACAACGTTTAAATATCCCCCCTCCCTCTCCACCCATTCACCCAACCCCATGATCCATTGACTTCTCTCTTATTTACCTGCATCCCTGTTGCATTTCCGACACTGTTGCACAACAGATCCAAATCACCCAAACGTCATCCCCTCCCGAACCAGACTGTTGTATCGTCTACGTTCCTATTATTCCCGGCCACACTTTCCCTACCCTCACCCCCTACCTCCACTCGGTGTCACATTTACAAACGTTCAACCATTCTTTAGAAGGGGGCCTGAATGCACGAAACAACATTACTGGTGAATGGGCACCCCTGCCTTAAGTCCCCTACCCCATTACATTCCCCTCCCCCAAGCATCCATTAATCATGTACCTCATCTTGGCACCATTGTAAAACGTGGTTACCCACATTATCTATTTAATCCCCAGAACCCTGCCTTCATAAGTATAGACTCCCAATGCTCCTCGTTCCACCCTGTTCATGGCCCCTGCCAGTTAAAGCCAACAACGCCGCCCTCCTTCCCCCCCCCTTGTGACTCCACAAACTTCGCACAGTATTCCATGACCCTCAACTAACTCGACCTTCCAGGCCAACCATACTGCGTTTTCGAAACACTCTCCCTACCACACATTTTGAAGCCTATTACAAGACTTTAGCGAACAAACTTATACATCAGCAACATAACGGGATATGGCACGGTACTCCTTGAGGGTGTGCTGCCCCCTTACCCTTATGGACCAACGCTACAACCTGCTGTTGCTTGCTTGTCCCCCATCACACCCTGCTCCTTCATCTGATTAAAATAACCTACCCATGAAACCCTTATCACATCCAATGTTGGAGATAAAAATTCAGCGGGAGACCGTTCTATTCCCGTGCTTTGCCTTCCTCATTTCCCCTTAATAGCAAACTCTATTTTTCCTCCTCAGTTATTACACCCCCCTAAATGCCTTTCTATCATATTCCCTAAATTACACGTCACATACTCACACACCTTCTCTAAATCCACAT
Source organism: Cherax quadricarinatus (assembly GCF_026875155.1). Classification (NCBI taxonomy): domain Eukaryota; kingdom Metazoa; phylum Arthropoda; class Malacostraca; order Decapoda; family Parastacidae; genus Cherax; species Cherax quadricarinatus. The sequence continues at coordinate 41,507,660 of NC_069441.1, forward strand.
TTCCACCTTCCCCACTTGTCCAAATACCCTTCTACCATTTATCCGCATACAACACACATTCCTTTTTGTAGTTAGTTTCTCCTGACCCATTCTATAAACCCCCCTCGCCATCTCGTTTGTACTCTAACCTGGAATAGCTGTAACCTGCTGTCTTTGTTTTGACGTTCGCAACAACACGGCGAGTTGTCACCCCCAAAGCACTTCTCTACCCCTGCTGCACCCTTACCGCTTGAAACCTCTACATTTTGTAACTCCTCCTGTCTCCCCTTGACCTCGACTCAATTTCATCCATAGATTGTTTGCCCCCCACACCCCCCTTCTCATAACAGCCCCTTTAACCTGTCCTCCAGTTAATTTGGAAAGCCCATATTTAAAATCATTGTATACGTTTTTGCCACCCCCACATTAATATTCCTAATCGTTCCTGGACAACAAATCCCACCTTTGTACAACATCTTCCACTCCTGTGCCTCCTCACTAGCTCCTTCCATGGCCAGAAAAAAACCCTCTACCCCTCCTCATCAATCAATGCACTTAGATTTATATTTCCAGTAACTCCTGTATATTTCTGCAAGCGCCTCCCCACCCAACTCACAACATGCTCTATGATTGACCATGCACTTCAACTAGTTTTGAATGTCTCCGACAACCCCGTGAGAATGGATACACTCTATCTAACCTCGCTGCATACCCTCTCCTAACAAATGTTATACTCTGTCTCCCACGTCCCCCCCCTCGAATGGTCTCTTCTTACCTAATATCCTCAATAAATCTCGTAGGGCACTACCGACACATAACCTGCCCTTTTGGTTCACATAAGCCCCATCTATGACGCAGTTCCAATCTCCTCCTACTATTGCCACTCCGGTAAAGCACGGCAAAAAAAAAAAACACAGCGTCCTCGCACACAAAATCTACTGCTTCAGCCTGTACATACTCTCTGCAGGCGCATATACACTAATAAAAGCCACACGTTTTCCCATCCACAAAACCATCTACGCGCAAGACCCCTTCCCCCTCCCACCCCTCACTTCTCTGCCAAAACAAAACGGGCTCGCCTCCCTAAATTAAGATACCACCCCCCTTCCACGGGCAGATGGCAGGGTTACCACCCTGAAACCCCTCCATCTCCAAACCCTTACCCCTCCTTAAAATTGTGCTCTGATAGGAACACAACATCCACTTAAATTTATCAGAAAACTCTCGAAACCATTCTCTCTTTACACTATTACACAAACCATTAACGTTTTCGTAGACCTTACACCGGAGGCCTTTATTAGAGTTTCCAATCCCCTGCCTTCTCTCTTCACTCTTCCGATGGCCACCAGACGTGTGGGACCACTTGTCCACCTGCACACTTCCCTCTCTCCCCCTCCCTTCTTCGGTGCATCCTGTCATGGCCACACTACCTTCACCTTTGCCCATATTTAGCTTTCCAGTCCTCTGCGCTGGCGGTTAGGACCATCATCGGATATCCGATGCAGCGGCTCTCTTTCTTTGTGACAGGCGCATCCTCCATGGCTGGTCTGGGGATGCTCACAATGTACCTCTTCCTCCACTGTTACCAGTGACAAAGATCTCGTTGACACCTCAGTCACGCTCTGGTCACTCCTCGTCCGAATAGTCTGTTGTTGATGCCCACAGCCTTCACTCTCATTCTTCTCCTACCCTTGCAGAGCAGCCACCTCCTCAGGCGGTGACATGGACTTCTGAACCTCGGCTAATTCCTCCCCTCAGTCCAACACCTTAATCCTAACCGTACTATTTTGTTCAACTCGATCCACTGCGAAGTGTGTTTCGGACAGGTAATGGTCAAGGGCCTTCACCCTCTACCCCAGCCGTATTCGCCTTTCCACTATCTCGCTCCATAGCACGACCACGCCCTCCTTCACGTCGTTGATTCAACCACCTGCGTCCCCTGTGTAGAAGCGGATGTCTCCGCTATGGCCAGGAGCTCAGTTGCAGCTTCCCACACTCCGACCCGCTATGTGATCATATTCCCAACATAGTCGCAGGTACGCCTCTTGCCCCGGTCATGGACCCATGACCTGTGTCCTGAATTCCTTTAGGTACACGTAAGACGGTTATGGAGTGTCGCAGTGACATTTTTAGGTTAAAAGTGCCCTCCGGCATACTGTGTAGGCACCCGACACCCAACTTACCATGCTGGGCAAATGAACAGTTCGTATTCCTCAAATACGTTTCTGATATCTGCCTTCACTCCGCCCTCAAAGGGGACATTACGCAATTTAATCATGTTAATGTATGGATACATCGATCACCTCACACGCACAGCTGGGTGTTGCTCAAGACTTACGTCCTTGAAACGATTGACCAACGACTCGTAAACCGTTGCTGAGAGCAGTTTCACAAAAAATCTACGTGCTCCGTTCATTGCACGCCGTACAAACTCTCCATCCTGAATGCATACGTGTCTTCTGATGATTTTAGGTAGTAATTCCCTGGGCTGAGGCTGCGTTAGTGCCCCATACTGAGAAGTTCAATACCGACAGTGTTATCCTGGCGGCTGTAACTGCACGCCATGTTTGAATAATGTAGTTTCTCTTGGTCTGACGACAGAGTGCGCGAAAGCACACCTCACATACTGCTGTCAGGGGAACTGAAGAGCGTTTTTCGCAGGAGGTCGCTCGGCCCAATAGCGATGCAGACAATGAGTTTAGGGGTTTAATTGTACTGTTGTCAATAGTACTATGTAATGTCCATATAGCTGTAGAGAGCTTGAATGTCATAGTTGAAGCTGTGTTATTGTTTTAACACTGGAATTGATGTTTAAATGTATGTAAGGCTTACATGGAGTTGGATTTGCGGACTAAGTTTATTCTTATGGTTTTGTAGTAATTTTGTATGTCTTTGTGACTTATTCTATATCACCTTTGTTTATGTAATACATTTTGTTATGTTATGAACAATTAGGACAAATTACATAAATTAAGTTGGCTCATTGCTGTGTGAACTTTAGATTAGGCAACATCATTGTTTATAGTAGCTAGGTTGTGAATAGTGGGGTGGTTGGATAGACCACGGATGGGGGGGGGTAATATGTCTGTATTAATATGTTCAGTGAATGCATTGTATGGTCTGTAGTCGATTATAAGTACCATTTCGAGGGATGTGTATATAATAAGTTGTTGGTCATATCATGTAATTTGTTGGTAGCTCCAACAGTATTGGGTTAGGGACAGGATGAGGGGCAGGGAGGGGGGGGTGTACCCACCACGGAGTTGTAAAGTGTGGTGTGTAATATTAGCTGTAGGGAGGATTTGTGTTAATTATCGGGATCTTTAAAATGAGTTTTACATATTATATTTTGTAATGTCTTGTTTAAATAAATTATAATAAAAAAAGTAAAAAAAGAAGGGTCAGGCATGATGTGTCGATCCACATCTTTGTGTGTTACTTGTGGTCATGGTTATAGTTTATGTCGTAGTGTTTGTTGTCAATAAGCACTTGTATGTCCCATTAAGCTGTTTAGAGCTTGAATGTCTTGGGTTGAAGCTGTGTGAGTGTTGTTAACACTGAAATTGTTATTATTATTATTATTAAAGGATTACGCCGGTATTCTCCCGGCCCGGGCCTTTTCAGGGGTGGCACGGCCTTGGCTCCCTCTTTTTCAGGGAGTGTCTGAGACCTAAGTCTCCCATGGGAGAGGCACATGCACCTCCTATCTTTGGGACCAACTGTCCCCAGGCCTAGCACACAGCTTTGCTCTCTGGTCTGACATCTCCGCCCCAAGGGGGCAAAGGGGGAATGGACAGTCTTATGAGCTAAAGCTCGGGACCTCAGGCACCTACCCTAACCTAGAAGGGTTTTGGCATGGTGTCGATCGACTGGAATTGCTTGGTTTAAATGTGTAATGGCCTTACACATTGTGTTGGATTTTGAGGGAACTAAGTTTATTTTTATGGTTTTGTAGTAATTTGTATGTCCTTGTGACTTTTATTCACAATTTGTTGTGTAATACATATTGTTATGTAATCTGGAACCATTAGGACAATTACATGAAATTAATGTTTGGGTCATTGATGTTGACTTAGATTAGGCAACATTCATTGTTTATAGTATGTTAGGTTGTAAATAGTGGGGTGGTTGGATAACCACTAGGGGGGGGGTAATAGTCTGTAATATGTTCAGTGCAATGCATTGCATTGGGTCTGTAGTCGATCATTAAGTACCATTTCGAGGGATGTGTATATAAAAGTGTTGTTCATATCATGTAATTCTGTTGAGTAGCTCCAACAGGTTTGGGTTAAGTGATAGGATGAGGGAGCAGGGAGTGGGGGGGTGTACCCACACGGAGTTGTAAGTGTGGTGTGTAACATTAGCTGTAGGGAGGATTGTGTTAATGTATAGACTTAAATGAGTTTTACATATTATATTTTGTAATGTCATGTTTAAAATAAAATATAAAAAAAAAAAAAAAATATTCCATACCCACGCTAATATCAATTATAAGGCTTATTTATCTATCACAATTGATCTATTATGACATAATGCAATATAATAATAGCATATAAACATAAAAAGTACACCTTAAAAAATAATATATAGCATAATATGATGCCCCGAGGAAAAAATTTCTATCGATATTTCCCCTGAAGGTGAAGAAAGGGTCCGACCTCTCTCATCAGTGATGAGAGAAAACGGTTTAAAGGGTTTAAACTGAATAAACACTCGAGGTCGCGGAAAAATGTAAAATAACGAATTTTTGGGGAAAAAAAAAAAAATATTTCCCGGGCACCTGGGGTGCCCGCGCTTGGGCCTAACCGAATTAAGTTATTTACCTATTTGGGGGGATGCACCTTTTTTTAAAGAAAAATTGATTGATTTTCACAAAAAATAAAAAGAATGATTGCTTTACAAGTTTTGTGATCCTTCGAAGTACCCCAAAATTTTCAGATTTTGGGGGAAAACAAGACCGACATCTTCCAAAATGCAAAAAAGTTATAAATTTTAATTTTTTAGCATGAAGAAAGTTTTATTATATAACTGGTACCTAAAAAGATGGAATTAAAAGGGTTTCACACAGCAAGTGTCAAAACCCTTTTTTCCCCAAGACCACTGACTCCGGGTCCCCCCCAAATGAATTTTTTTCGTAAATTTTCCATATTTATTTCTTTTTGGCCGATTTTTAAACTTCACACAGGATACTCGATAAAGCTTCTAATGCAAAAAAAAATTTAATGTAATGGGTTCAAAAGACTCGAATATTTTGAGCAAATCCCCCCTTAGACTCTTCTATGTACGTTTTGAAAATAACAAGGGTTTCATTAGACTCCACGTACGTTGTTTCACAAGTAACAAGTTCATTAACTGCTTTCGTACTTTTTGTTTCACAAGTCAAAAAGTTCATTAGACTGCTTCTATGTACGTTGTTTAAAAGTACACAAATTCATTAGACTGCTTCTGTACTTTTTCACAAGTACACGGTTCATTAGACTGCTTCTATATTTATTATTATTATTAAAGATTCCCCGGGTTTTTCCCCCCGGCCCGGGCCTTTTCCAAGTGGTGGCTCAGTTTTGGGGCCCCCTCTTTAGGGAGTGTCTGAGCCTAATCTCCCATGGGGGGAAGCACAAGTACCTCCTCACTTTGGGACCAACGCCCCCCAGGCCTACCCAAAAGCTAGGCCCTCGGGTCTCCCACCCCCGCCCCAAGGGGAGCAATGGGAATGACAGTCTTTGAGCTAAAGGCTGAGCTCAGGCACCTACCCTCCCCTAAAGGGGTTGGCATGGTATCGATCTTCATATTGTTTCACAAGTACACAAAGTTCATTAGACTTTATGTCGTTGTTTCACAAGTACAAAAGTTCTTTAGACTGCTTCTACATACTTGTTTCCAATTTTTTTTTTTTATTTTTTTTTTTAAAAAAACATTAAAAAAATACAAAAATGATAAGAGAAAAAATAAAAACCTACAGGTGAAAATTTGTGTGGACTGCCCCCAAGTGAGCGCCTCCCCGGGAAAACTCTGTTGACCTGAGCTTGAGGGGGGTACCCAGCCCCAATGGCTTATAGGACAGATTTTCAAAAATGATTGATGTTGAAAAAAATTGCCTGCATGCATGTAAAAAGGCTAATTACTTGGTGTTGCAGCATTATCCTAAACTTAATTCCCTAAGTTTAGCCTTACCCCCTTTGGACTTCCCCTCAAAAACCATGCAACCGGGACCTTAATTCCTGCAATATTCATCGTTATTAGTTCCTGCCTGTACCTCAGAAATTCTATATCCAAAAGGGTATTATCCCCTATATAACTAGCAGACAGGGACACTAGTTTCCGACCCCTTTGAGACACGGTATTAGGGGCATCACGCCTTTTTGCACCCCGGGCCCCAGGTCAAACTCACTCAAAATTTCCCCCAGACACTGGCCAGAATCTACGAGATAAAGTGGAGGTCTTGTCTTACTGTATGGCCCTGAGGGAGGTCATTTTTGGTATTCGGGGTGCTTACCAATTTCCCCAGGTTTTCATATTAAGCCCATGGGGGGCCATCTGCGATCAGGCCGTTTGTCCATTTGGGTGTCGTCTTAAGAAGAACGAGGGTCCTCTCCAGACCCTCATCTTTCGTTCAAAAGGGCTGCAGATTTCCCTGCAACTTACCCAGTTTTGCCTACATTATCGGCCTATTACTACCTATTTTAAAGGGTCTTAGGTCTACTTTATTATTATCTACAGTTCCCTCAGTAAACCCAATATAATAAACAACAGTAAAACACCTACCTTCCGAAGGGTTAAACAAAAAAAAAAGGCCCACCAATCCGGGCCAACCGGGGAGAGAATGTGTTTTGTTCGGGGAAAACGCTTTTTGTTGGTGGTTTAAGGGCCCCCAGCTCAGCAATTCCATTACGGCCATCCCGGATCTGCCCCCTGTGGAACTTTAGGACCAAAAAAATTTCCCACATCCTCCCCCCGGCAAAGGGTAGGCCTAAGTCTAAATAAAGTTCACCTTCCTGAGCCCCCTGGTGGCCCTGGACACGATTTCCCTATGGCCCCTCTCATCGGCAGACTCCATCTAACTCAACCCTACCCGTTTCCCCCGGGGACCCCTTTGGGGGGGTAAATTGTTGTTTTCCCGGTTTTTCTTAGCACCCTTACCTTTAACTTTAACCTTTTGTTGTCACCCTTTGGGGAGCGAGCCATACTTTTCCCCCCCAGTGGCCCACATGCCTTGGGAAACCTTTCCCCCCACGTTACGGTTTCCCAGATTTAAAGGCAAAACTACTCCCCCCTATATGTACCCCCGAAAAAATGTTTTCCAAGGGGGCCCGGGGTTCGTCATACCTACCTGGTTCAGCTTCCCCGGCGTTCTATGTATAGGTATTTTTATCACTATCCCCCAGTTTTATGGGGGGCCTTCTCCTCATCTGGCGGCAGGGAATTCAGTGGAAATCCTCCGCCTATGATGTATCCTACTGAGGGCTTATAACCCTTCCTTCCTTAAAAAGTCCGTCGTGTGACAGGAAGCATTATACGATTGGGTCCCACCAGGATACCTACATTTCGGGCTGTGTCGTGGTAATTCCCTGGGCTGCCAGCTTCACGTCAAGGTCTTTCAATCCTTACTGCTGCAGCGACCCCCATGTAATTTCCCTGGGTAAGCTTACCCCAAGGCTGTAATGCCTCTGCGATGTCCAAACCCAATTTGACTGTAATCACCAGCATAAATTTTTGGTGGGGGCCCGACTTATAGCCCCCCCAACTCATACTAAATTTTTCCCTTTTGGCCTTCCTTTAATTTAGCCACCAAATTCTTTGTTATCAGGATACTTTCTCCTGGGGCAAAAAATAACGGGTTGTTTTAGAAAAACCCGTGCCCCTTCACAACCCTTTTTCCCTGACTGTAGGGGAGGGGACACCTCCTGATTCTCACCCCGATTAAGACTTCCTCCCCTAATCAGCGGTACATTTTTGGCCGGACCACTTTCTATCTCTACCCGGGGATATCCCAAAAGCCCGGGCCCCTTTAAATTATTGGGATATAGTGAGTATGGTGCTTACCTTTGCAACGACTCGACAAACCCCTGAGGGGTGCCACATCTCTCGCAAAGTGTTCCCCCCAACCTTGAAGCAGAGTCCAAATCCTTGTCTCGTTTCTACTGCTCAGTGTTAAAACCCGAGCAACCGGCAGAAGTTTGCCTTTGCAGAAACCATATCTGGGATGAGTGCCCTTTAGGGTTTTGCTTTAGAGGTTTTTACCTTTGACACTTTTTTACCAAATTTCAATCCAACGCTAGCGTACGGCTTTAGACTGTCCCGAGATCTTTGAGTGACTTCTGGCTTTTATGTGGTGATGGGGGGACTCTTTTTCCCCACACCATACTCAAATGAGAATGAGATCTCCCAACCCCCAACATTTGTTTTATCGTGAAGCTTTTCGTCCGATATTTTTAAAGGTAACTCATGCCTGTAGTGCTAGCCAGCCCCTCTAACACCTGGGTAAGGACCCCATTTGAAACATCCCCATCATCAAATCTCGAAAATATTTGTCAACTCTAATTTCAAACGGAACTTATCTAGGGTTTGGGTCATGTCGGGAAACCCTAATCCAAAAACCGATAAAAATGGCCCCTTTTATCTCCCCAGTTTGCCAAACATGTCTTCTAATTGGGCTTTTTCATTTGTAATTAGTGTCAGTGATCTGGTTTTGCCGGACCAGGGAAGCTTTTCCCTTGAGCTGCACCGAAATACTGAACTTGACGGCATCTGACAAAACGTTTACTCCATCATCGGCTTTAAAACTGTCCCAGAAAACAATGTACTCTGTTAAGGTTCCACGAACGTTTGGGAAAAATTTAAATGGGGGAAACTTGGGAAAACCCTTAACAGGGTGCTGTTTTTCGTTTTCCCTTAAAAAATTTTTCTCCCCTGCTGTACCGGGCCCTTTAAAGTCTTTTTTAACTCCTGCAGGTTCATCCCCTGCTTTTTCACTCTGCCCTTGTTCGTCATAGCTTCCGTGCTTTTTCGATGCATTTCAACTCACCTGTAGTAAAGGGCCTCTGTCTCTAAAGGATAAATGTCCTCACACTCCATCTTTGCTCCAAAGGTTTCAGCAAAACTCTATTCCTCCCCTTTCGTCCCGGTCTTGCCTGACCGTATGACATTCCCACTACTTTTCTCAGGCACCCCTTATAGGGGTCCCATAGACCGCTTTAATTGACTTAGGGGCGGGCAGTGGCTACCTTTACCTACCATAGTTGCGGTTAGTTAAGTCAAGGTACAAATTTGATTCAATTAGCCCCCCCCACACACGAACGGGATTTAGTGAGAATGAACGATTTCCCAAGGTTTCCAACAAGCTAACAAAACCCCCTTTTTATATTGCTCTACATGAAAAAAAAATGAAAATGTTAGCTCTCAAATCCCCAAACGAAAGTGTTCATGTAAAGCTTTGTTTCCTGTCAATCCAGCAAATAATTACAGGACTTAAACCCCAGTCCAGGACAATCCAAATCCCATAAAAGATGAAATCAAAGACTGAAAAACAACAAAAAAAAGGGATATACAAATTAAAATCCTTGGTTGACAAGTAAATTCAACAATTCAATTTGTGAAACAGAAATGATAATGTGTGTAAAAGATTACCCAGCTTTCCCGTCTAGCATGGGTGGTTGGTAAAGGTAAATCCTAAACCCAACTAG
>NC_069441.1:41517818-41572961 GCF_026875155.1 Cherax quadricarinatus
TCTTGGATGAGAGAAAAGGTCGTAAAGTAGACATTCCATAAAAATGGACCCAGCACGCTTCTTGGGGAAAAACTTTCCCCAATAGGATGTCTTGCTGTTCCGTTCCATTGAGAACTACACTTAGAGATCTCCCCATGAAGGGTAATCACTGAGGAGAATAGCGAGCCCCTGAAATTTCCCCAGGTTTGAAGTTTTGCTAAGAGGCCCTGGTGCCACCCCCGGTCGAAAGGCCAGCAAGTCCAGTGCTACCACACAGCTATTTTGGTTTCACCCAGTGACTGGTGCCCTTAGTGGAGAGGTTTAAAAAAAATTCAGCAGCAGAGTAACCCCTTCCTGAAACCATATTGACGATCCAAAAAGTAGTAGGGGTAGTCAAAAAATTTGTCATTTGTCTTGAGATTATTGTCTCAAGGTTTTACCAGTGATTGACGGGAGGACATGGTCTGTATTGCTGATTTCTGCTTGCTCTTCTTTTTTTTTAACAGGGCTACTTTTTCCTTTTTCCCAAAAGGAGGGCCATTTACACTGTACTGGGCAGGCTGAAAGAGCAGTTAGAGGTGCTGCTGCGGGTCGCCTCTTCTCAAAAAAATTTTGGGGCTCAACTTGTCTGGGCCCACCCCCTTTTTTTGGGTAAAGCGATTTAAGAAAAAATGCACCTCCCCTGCCTTATTGTCACCACTGACATTTTTGACACAGTTTCTTGAGCTAGCAAAGGGGGTTTCCCCTTTCGGGATCAGAACTTGCATTTTGGTAGAAAAATGTTCAGAAAGAGGTCCGCCTTCTCTTGATACTATAGAGGTGGCCCATCCGTCGTTTTTAAGAGGTGGAATAAGTTCTCGGGAGATAACCTTGTCTGTCATTGACCAGGGACCCCGGGTTTTGGAGCCTACCCACAGAGCTAGCTTTCTTTTAGTGTCCACCTCCCCTTAGCAATGGCCCACTTTTGAACATAACCCCTATGCCTAAGGGTTTCATATGCAAGTTCCTGTTAATGGTGGTGGATGTTCTTATACCTTCGCCCATGCTTTGTACTTTGCATACACCCCTCACAACGAAAGCCAAACCAAAGGGTGATCTTAGGCTTCGTCACATATTGCCCTGAGGAATGTGTTTTGTTGTAGATTAAAGGGTGGTCCAGTGAAGGGTTTTTACTTGGGTTTTCAACCTCCCCTTGGGGAAGAGCATTCCAATCGGTGGGGGCGAGTCGAGCAAAGGGCTGGCCAATTACCTCTTTCCCATACCAGTTTGCTGTGGACTCCTCCCTCGTTTTTTTGGGATCTTAAGTGTCGAAAAAAACGCCTTGTGGCAATGCCAAGTAGCCGAGGGGTTTGACACGTGACTATCCCTTCTCCAGACACTCATACGGGGTTCAAGGGGGGACCAGAGAAATGAGTAGGGAAATCAAAAAATTTTTCTCATGTCAAACACTGCAAAAAGGGTCATAAAAATCCCTCTGTAAAAGGGGCGGGTTAGGTCACCAAAAATTAAAATATGTTGACAGTTGTGTTGTAGCAGAAGAGAGTCAATATTTTTCCTTTAGGAAGTTGATGGTGCCCTGCATTTTCCACTGGGTCTTCATTGAAATGCTAGTACAGAGGTATATGTTTATACAGAGTTTGAAGAACATCATTTAAAGATGGTAGGGGTGGCAACATCAATGTGCGGGGCTTGAACATTTTTTAAGAACACCAGCAACACCCCCCCTTGCCCTTGCCTCCCCCCCTTCTCACCTGGGGGTTAGCCAGCAATTCTTGAAAATTTTTTCGGGGAGCCCCTGTCACCCCAAAAATGTTTCAACAACAGCTACAGTGGGGAGTCAGTGTTCACAAAACAGTTGACTCCCCCAATTAGAAAGAAACCCTAATTTTGGCCGACGGGTGCTGATGATCTCCTTGATGAAGTGGTCAGCTTGGGGTGGGGGGTGTGTAGGGAATGTAAGGTGCCCCGCCCTTGAGGAGGTAGGGTACTAAGGCAGTGCAAAAGGTTAGGTCTGTGGTTTGAAAAAGGCACAATCCCACCTGTGGCTGGGAAGGGGTACTAAGTGGGTGAAGTGTGAGAGTGTTCACCCAATTCGAATCCTGCTGGTTTGTTCTGAAAACAGGTCTCTAAACAGGCGGCCCCGTCGTAAGTTCCTTTTTTTTTCCGACAGGCCCTCCCGATGTTCTTTCTTGTAAGGGAGAATTAAAAACCCGGTATCTCGCGGCAGGGGGTTGGCAGTGTGCCCCTTCCGGTGACAGCGAGAGCACAGCCCAGAGCCGGGAGGGGGGGACTAGGATTTTTTGCCCCCCTGTGTTTTTGGGTTTGTCCTCAGATTTTTGCCCCTGGGAAATGTGTTTTGGAGGGTGAGACGGCTGTGGTCTTCCTCCTCCACGTCCTTCCACGTCCTCTCCCCGTCCTCTACCCGTTTTTGCAGTGTGCCCTGCTGTTGTACTTTTGGGCGCAGTAGGTGATCAGGTGCAGTGATAGTTCCCTGATCATTAACTGCACCAATCTCTGGTGGAGAAACTCCTGGCTCAGAACTTGCTGATGAAGTACTGCTACCAGATTCTGGAATAGTGTCGGCAGGTGTGCTGACAAGTGTAGGATTAGAGATGGTATGTGCACTGTCAGTGGCTGAAGCAGAGATATCAGGTGTAGGAGAATTAACAGATCCAAGGCTTCCCTCGTTGCTGGGAAGAGGATTTGTTCCCTCTGTGGTGGTCAGAGGAATTGTGTTAGAATTTCCCCAACCTGGAGTTTACCTGGAGAGAGTTTCCGGGGGTCAACGCCCCCGCGGCCGGTCTGTGACCAGGCCTCCTGGTGGATCAGAGCCTGATCAACCAGGCTGTTGCTGCTGGCTGCACGCAAACCAACGTACGAGCCACAGCCCGCTGGTCAGGAACCGACTTTAGGTGCTTGTCCAGTGCCAGCTTGAAGACTGCCAGGGGGCTGTTGGTAATCCCCCTTATGTATGCTGGGAGGCAGTTGAACAGTCTCGGGCCCCTGACACTTATTGTATGGTCTCTTAACGTGCTAGTGACACCCCTGCTTTTCGTTGGGGGGATGTTGCATCGTCTGCCAAGTCTTTTGCTTTCGTAGTGAGTGATTTTCGTGTGCAAGTTCGGTACTAGTCCCTCTAGGGTTTTTCAGGTGTATTAATCATGTATCTCTCCCACCTGCGTTCCAGGGAATACAGGTTCAGGAACCTCAAGCGCTCCCAGTAATTGAGGTGTTTTATCTCCGTTATGCGCGCCGTGAAGGTTCTCTGTACATTTTCTAGGTCAGCAATTTCACCTGCCTTGAAAGGTGCTGTTAGTGTGCAGCAATATTCCAGCCTAGATAGAACAAGTGACCTGAAGAGTGTGTCATAATGGGCTTGGCCTCCCTAGTTTTGAAGGTTCTCATTATCCATCCTGTCATTTTTCTAGCAGATGCGATTGATACAATGTTATGGTCCTTGAAGGTGAGATCCTCCGACATGATCACTCCCAGGTCTTTGACGTTGGTGTTTCGCTCTATTTTGTGGCCAGAATTTGTTTTGCACTCTGATGAAGATTTAATTTCCTCGTGTTTACCATATCTGAGTAATTGAAATTTCTCATCGTTGAACTTCATATTGTTATTGCAGCCACTGAAGATTCGGTTGATGTCCGCCTGGAGCCTTGCAGTGTCTGCAATGGAAGACACTGTCATGCAGATTCGGGTGTCATCTGCAAAGGAAGACACGGTGCTGTGTGGCTGACATCCTTGTCTATGTCGGATATGAGGATGAGGAACAAGATGGGAGCGAGTACTGTGTCTTGTGGAACAGAGCTTTTCACCGTAGCTGCCTCGGACTTTACTCTGTTGACGACTACTCTCTGTGTTCTGTTAGTGAGGAAATTATAGATCCATCGACGACTTTTCCTGTTATCCCTTTAGCACGTATTTTGTGCGCTATTACGCCATGGTCAACTTGTCGAAGGCTTTTGCAAAGTCTGTTATATTACATCTGCATTCTTTTTATCTTCTAGTGCATTTAGGACCTTGTCGTAGTGATCCAATAGTTGAGACAGACAGGAGCGACCTGTTCTAAACCCATGTTGCCCTGGGTTGTGTAACTGATGGGTTTCTAGATGGGTGGTGATCTTGCTTCTTAGGACCCTTTCAAAGATTTTTATGATATGGGATGTTAGTGCTATCGGTCTGTAGTTCTTTGCTGTTGCTTTACTGCCCTCTTTGTGGAGTGGGGCTATGTCTGTTGTTTTTAGTAACTGTGGGACGACCCCCGTGTCCATGCTCCCTCTCCATAGGATGGAAAAGGCTCGTGATAGGGGCTTCTTGCAGTTCTTGATGAACACGGAGTTCCATGAGCCTGGCCCTGGGGCAGAGTAGTGTTTTGAACTCTGTCAGTCTGTGGGACCTTAGCGATGACAGAATTCCACCAGTTGTTTACCCCTGAGTTAAGCTCAGTGCGGGACTTCCAGTCTTTGCCAATAGTGTCACCATCAGCTGAGCAGCTTACGTCATTTGATGTAGGCTTGCACTGGCCTTCTACAATAGCTTGTAGGTTATCTAATGATTTGAGGAGCTCATGAAGTGCTTCCCTGTGATGGATTATCTTAGCTGCAACTTTACAACACAGCCCAAGAGGGCAGTCTTGATCTTTGGACAGGAGTCCCTGAGGTAAGACTTCTGAACCTTCCTCCTGTAGCTCCAGGCTTGTATTCACATATACCACAGGATTATGGATATCCTTCAATTTTCTGAAATTTTCAACCTGGCTGCAACGGAATTCTTCTTCTGGAATGCAATCTGTGTGGCAGTAGTTGGAACAAGTAGGTTCCTTACATCTAAGAAGAATTTTGTCCCTTGTGGTATACCCACAAACACTGCAGTAACTACTGGGACAATAGCCAGATAGCGTAGATATTCTTGCTATTTTGCGTTGTGAAGTCATCCCAGAGGAGGCTTGTAGGTTTGCAATGAAGTTCACAGGAGAGAGAGGGTGGGTGGTGGTATCGTGGGTGGGGTGGAGTATCGTGGAGTATCTCTCTCTCTCTCTCTCTCTCTCTTTTACACAGGGTTTGACAAGGTTAAGGATCCCTAGCTTTATTGACAAGCTATTTACAGGTTAAGGATTCCTAACTTTATTGGCAAGCTAAGAGCTGTTACCTACATCAGCTCATTTGAAAGCATTTTTATTGTTATGAGACATACAAGCAGGGAACAGGATGAAGTTGGAGCCATCTGTGGACCAGCATTTTCATGTGATCAACTGACTTTATCTCGTTGACATGATTATGCTGTACGAATGTGTTCCATACTCGAATCAACCTGGGTATATATGATCTCAGATAGAGTGATGTTCTGGAGAAGGGTACTGCCAGAATGAAGCTGCTGCTTTCTGCCCGTCTTGTGGCATAAAAGCTTGTTTCACGCTGTCCTCGAAGTGGATCCAAGTGTGGTACTTTGACAATATTGGCCTTGTACATAACAGTAAGGCCACCCACATTCCTCCTATGTTGAAGGCTCTGCTGAAATGACAGATCTATCCAGGATGGGTCCAGGCGAGAGATGAGACGTCTTGCTTTGTTCTCTACTCTGTCAAGCAGTCGCAGATGAGAAGGGGGGCAGGCAAACCAAGAAAGTGGAGCATACTCAAGGTTTGAGCGTACTTGTTCCTCATACAGAATCTTGCAACCCCTACTGTTAAGTAGATGCGAGATACGGCGAAGTGCTGTAAGCTTCCTGGCTGCCTTTCTTTGTTTGGTTTATCAGAGCCACTGACAGAATAAGCTGTAACGAGCTCGGTTGCTCGATGGTACGAGAAAAAATTGTTGCCCAAGGCTGGGCAATGAGAGAAAAGGAACAAAAGTTCCTTTGTAAATAGAGATAGAAACTTTAAGTTTCCAATTAGATCCGGTGGACCCCCTTGCCAAGTTCCAGCAGAAAGGACGCCCACACTCCCACCTGAGTTCAGTAACCGGCTTCCCACCAAAGACCGATAAAGAATTATCTGCAGTGCGGAAAAAAAAATGGAGCTGGCTAAAGTAAGCTGATGAACAGGTGCCCCTCCTGTAGAGTGCCCAGCGGGCAAAATAGATGAGGACAAGCGTCCCAGAGAGAACGGGGGATATTTGTCACTGATACTCAGGCGAGAGAGAGAGAGACGTCTACACCCGACGAAGGCTGATGCAGAAGTCATAAATCTCATCCATTACCATGCTCATTCAAACCCCTGCACAGAAGCCCTTCAAACTTTCCTCAGCACTGGTGAACGCTCCTCTAGATGGATCGAAAAAACTGGAACCGACCTCCGCATGAATCAGATACATGATCTATGTCAAGTAAGGCAACAGCGGCACTTCTCCGCTCCATGGAATATTACCCTATTCCAAACTACCATTCCTCCATTTCCCCCCAAACTACTTCTTAAATCACAACCAAAACTTCGCCTTGAAGCCAAACATGAGGCCTTAAGCTGTATTTGATAACTTAGTCACACAGCACACATTCTCGCAAATTATTTACGTTGATGGTTCTGTTCACCAATCCACTGGTGCAGCTGGTAGTGCTGCTGTTGTCGTACAGAGTGATGGCTCTCTTAAAGAAATTGGAGCACGCATCAATAATTGGGCCTCTACCCTTCAGACAGAACTGTTTGCCATACCCCTTGCACTGAAATGCATCTATGTATCAAAGATTGACAGTTTAATTGTAACTGATTCTCTGTCATCCATAAATGCTCTCAACTCATTAAGCATAAATTGTGGCATGCTTGTGTCAGAAGCCAGACACAGGTATGGTAGGATTGTGGACAGTGGAGTCAGAGTGCACATGCTGTGGATTCCATCTCACATTGGTCTTCAGATGCATGATAGAACTGATAAATTGGCTAAGCTATATGCTTTCAAAGAGGGAGTAGATTACAATCTTGGCTTGTCAGGTAGTAGTTTGAGAACAATAATACGAAAAGAACTTCAACTGAATTTTATGGACTTAAGGCTCAGGGAGATTGACACCAGTGAGTCCATCTATCATCATTCTATCATGCAGGAGGAGCCACATGTCTATGGTGCATCCAACAAAATAAGCAGACTCTTGGATGTCACTACTGCCCGGTTCCGGCTGGGTTACAAGTATCTTTGGCAGGTTAAACCACCACCACCAGATGTAGACCAAACGAAATGTAAACTTTGCCAGATGGACTATTGTCACACCCTGCGTCATTATGTACTGGAGTGCGATAAAATTAATGAATTTAGAAACAACTCACTCAGAAGTGTTCAAGAAATGGCTAAGTATTTTATCCACAGTGGTATATTACAGACCATTCTGGAGAAATACCCTGACTTTGCTAGCTGTAAATAAAGCATTACCACATATGTGCATGTGTGTGTGTGTGTGTGTGTGTGTGTGTGTGTGTGTGTGTGTGTGTGTGTGTGTGTGTGTGTGTGTGTGTGTGTGTGTTTGTGTGTGTGCGAGTGTGTGTGTGTGTGTGTGTATGTGTGTGTGTGTGTGTGCACTCACCTAGTTGAGATTGCAGGGGTCGAGTCCAAGCTCCTATGTGTGTGTGTTTGTGTGTGTTTGTGTGTGTGTTTGTGTGTGCGTGTATGTGTATGTGTGTGTGTGTGTATGTGTGTGTGTGTTGTTTTAGTGTGTGGTGTGTGTATGAGTTTGTGTATGTGTGTGTGTGTGGGGTGTGTGGTGTGTGGGGTGTGGTGTGTGTTTTGTGTGTGTGGTGTGTGTGTGTGTGTGTGTGTGTGTGTGTGTGTTTTGTGTGGTGTGTGTGTGTGTGTGTGTGACTCAACAATCAATATTTGCACCAATAACTCACTACAGTTGTGACCGGGTGTGGAAGTGTAAAATTTGTTATTACTCTAAAATTTTTCATGTTGCAGCAATGTATAAACGTAAGTAACCATTCTTACAGTATTCATTACCTTTTTAACTTGTGAGTTCATTACCTTTGTAACTTGTGAGTTCATTACCTTGTTACCCAGTTCAGCCATCAAAACTTTGGAGCCCGGTCCCTGGACCCATTGTGTACCTCCCGTAATCTGTAAATACCTTTGTAACTTGTCATGATTGTGACTAGACCTACCTGGAGTTCATTACCTTTGTAAAAATTTTGAGTTCATTACCTTTGTAAATTGTGAATTCATTACCTCTGTAACTTGCTCAGCCATCAAAACTTTGAGGCCCAGTCCCTGGACCCATTATGTTTCCTCTGTAATCTTTTGACTAAACCCCCCACAGGATGGGTATGGGGTGCATAATAAACATATTAAACTAACTAACACTACCATGACCCCCAAGTGACTGAATTCACAAACACATAAAACAGCTGCTTACTTCTACAACAATAACAAAGCCTACAAGAATCACAGACAAATGCCTTATTAATAGACCATATATGGACAAACACTATATCCCCGTTAAAAGCAGGCATAATCACAGATAACACCACTTATGTACCTCTTTTGACTACAGCCCACAGGATGGGTATGAGGTGCATAATAAACATATTAAACTAACACCACTGATCACTATCCCATCTTTCTCATAACTTTATTTCAGCATTTAGTGACACTGGCAAAACGAGCTAGCCGACAACTTCGATACCTGGAGTTTACCTGGAGAGAGTTCCGTGTATATTGATGAATGTGTTAAGATTTTTTTTACAAAAAAAAAAAAAAAAAAAAAAAATCTCTAACATGCATTGCCCAATTAAAACTAAGTGATCGCAGCAGTTTCTAAGCCCCTGGCTTAGAAACTGCATCCTCAACTCTATTGATAAAAAACATTTATATGAAAAACAGTACAGAATTTGTCTAATAACAAAGAATCTCACAAAACGTTACTCATCAATACTAACAAATCTAATAAGGAGGTCAAAAAAACTGTATTAAGAACATAACATAAGAAATGAACACTGCAGCAGGCCTGTTGGCCTATACTAGGTAGGTCCTTCACAGATCCACCCCACTAATAGAATATTTGCCCTCATAAGAACATAAGAACATAAGAAATAAGGACTTCAACAGGCCTACTGGTCTATGCGAGGCAGCTATAATTCTCCCCACCGGCCTAAGCCAATGCCTTGACCTAGTGAGGGTCAGACACGTCACATAGGAAAAGAGCCCAGCGTCCGACCTAGTAGCTGTTCAGGTCCAACTCACACCCACCCACACCCACTCGTGTATTTATGCAACCTATTTTTAAAACTACACAATGTCTTGGCGTCTATGACGGTACTCGGGAGTTTGTTTCACTCATCCACAACTCTATTACCAAACCAGTGATTTCCTATATCCTTCCTGAATCTGAATTTTTCCAATTTAAAGCCATTGCTGCGAGTCCTGTCTATGTTAGAAATTTTTAGCACGCTATTTACATCCCCTTTATTAATTCCTGTTTTCCATTTATACACCTCAATCATATCCCCCCCTAATTCTACGCCTTTCTAGAGAGTGCAGATTCAGGGCCCTCAGTCTCTCATGGGGAAGATTTCTGAAAACCATACCCCCGGCCGGGATTAAAACCCGCGGTCATAGAGTCTCAAAACTCCACCCCCGTCGCGTTAGCCACTAGACCAGCTAGCCACAATAAGCCCAAGATTTCTGATACTTGGGATCAACTTTGCCATCCTCCTCTGTACTTTTCCAGTGCATTTATATCCATTCTGTAATATGGTGACCAGAACTGTGCAGCATAATCTAAATGAGGCCTAACCAAGGATATATAGAGTTGAAGAACAACCTGAGGACTTCCCCGGAACTCTCTCCAGGTAAACTCCAGGTAAACTGTTGTCTTGGTTTTAGTTACTACTAACCAGAATTCCTAAATCTCTCTCGCTTTTTAAACTTTGCATTTGTCTATATTAAACGCATCTGCCATTTCCCTTCCGACCACTGCATGAGGGTATTCAAATCATCCTAGAGTGCCCTAATGTCCCTCATTAGAATGAATTGGACAGCCTATTTTTGGTGTCATCAGCAAATTTGCTTGTGTCGCATTTATTCCCTCATCTATGTCGTTTAATGTAGATTGTGAACAAGGTGCCCAACACTGACCCTGTGGAACGCCGCTGGTGACGTGCCCCCCATTCTGATTTCTCTCCATTTATGCAAACTCTCTGCCGCCTATTCGTCAACCATGCCTCAATCCAAGAAAAAAAATTTTTCCTCCTATTCCGTGTGCCTTAGTTTCCTCAATAACCTCTGACGTGGAATTTTATCAAAAACCTACTGAAGTCCCTATATCATATTCAATACCATATTCAATATCATATTCAATACCTGATCTACCTCCTTAAAACACCTAATGAAGAAAGTCAGTAAAATTTGTAAGACAGGAACGCCCCTTTGTAAAAAACCCTGCTGAGATTCATTAATCAATTTATGCCTTTCGAGATGGCTACTAAATTTCTCGGGCAATTATTGATTCCATAAATTTGGTCTATATTCGAAGCGAGGGACCTGTCCCCCTGCCTTGTAAATAGGCATTATATTTCCCTTTTCCATTTATCAGGCACTATCCTAGTTTGCAGTGATATGTTGAAAAGATTAGCCAAAGACATGCTAAGTTTCTCTTTACATTCCTTTAACACCCTTGCAACAGTTCATCAGGGCCTGGGGATTTGTTAGTTTTAATTTCTCTATTTGTCTGAGAACCATATCACTATGAAAACAGATTTCATGACATAAAAGGCGATATGAAAAAGACCTGGAAAACCTTATCTGAAATTCTAGGAACAAAAAAAGCTGTTACAAAACAGATTAACTTAACTAGACCAGATGAACCTTTCCTACAGCCAACTGATACTGCCAACAAACTAATGTCTTTCTCTACCGTGGGAACAAAACTAGCAAGTAAAATCCCAAGCTCAAATATTCAACCAAAAGACTACTTCACTGGCAACTATCATAATACTCTATTCTTAGCCCCAACAAACCCAACTGAAATATTGCTTATCAAATTGAGCCTGTTCCATTACACGACCTGTTCTTAGTTGGAGTCCCACAGGGAGCATTCTTGCCCACTTCTCTTTCTCATTTACATCAATGACCTACCAAACGCATCTAATATTCTTAAACCCATTTTATTTGCAATGACACAACTTATGTTTTTTCTCACCCAAACCCAACCATACTAACAGACACAGTAAATGCTGAACTGCTAAAAATATCTACTTGGATGATTACCAAACAAACTTACTCTTAATATTGACAAAACCTCTTAATGCTTTTCGGAAACAGAGCATCAAATGTACAGCTAAACATATTGATAAATGGTTCACCAATCTCGAGACAGGCAGAGAGCAAATTTCTAGGTCTCCACCTTGATTGTAGTCTCAGAATTTTTTTGACACACATACAGCAAATTTCCAAGAAGTCTCCAAAACAGTAGGCATCATTTCGAAGGTACGGTACTATGTACCCTAATCAGCTCTTCTAGTCTTTGTACCACTATTACAACCCAGGAGTCCAAATGGCCTGTTAACCTGGGTGTAAAGGGAGCAAAATAAACACAGCAGAAAAACTTTTGACTTATATTATCCTTCACCAATTAGAAAAGAAGTAGTACACTATATACACTATGTACAGCGATAGGTATTAGTGCACTCCACTGTAAGCAAGGCAGAATAGAAGCCACTAGAGAACAGACCGTGCTTCAACCAGCTCTAGAATGGGAATGACAAGGGCAGACAGGAGAGTGGTACCCACATAACCTCTGCGATTGCCAAAACCATCTTCTCATTGCTGGAACCTGGTACTGGCTGAACGACGGGCCCCATCGTCAACCCTCAGTCCCCTAGTTCACTGGATGGGGAGATATCCTGTAAATGAGGGTGTGTACATGCGCCGAATATAGGTTACATACTCTTTGCATGCCACACACTCATTTACCTTTACCTCACCTATGGTATTTGTGCATGGGGCTCAACCACAGTAAATCACCTTAAGCCTTTAATAACCCAGCAAAAAACCTGCATGTGACTGCTTACTAACTCCTGCATTAGGCAACACACTCCACCACTTTTCAAGTCCTAACCTACTAAATATACAAAACATCCACTTTTATTATTATGCCTACTACTACACAAAAAACAATACTCAATGTAAACCCCCCTCCAAACTCCCCTTGATAACTATAACAGAACACAAAACCCATAATACGAGACATAGATCACCTTCGATATTCCCCTGTTCATCTCATTAAAAAGAATCAAAAAAAAAGGCCCGAAGCTTTAATTCTTTGCCAAACACCTAAAGACTCCTTTCTGTATTGTCTCATCGCCTCGGGCCGTGTGGACGCAGCGCAAAAAAGATCCTGTTTTTTTCTGTTGGCCAATTTCCCTTTTTCACCAAATGGCTCCCCAGCTACCCAGGAGACAACACTGTGTGATTGACCTTGTTAAAGGGAAAATTTTTACCCGGGAAAATTTCCTCTGTTTTATTCCCAACTTTTTTACGGGACACTTTGGCTTTGGCAATGAAGAACTCAGGAATAGCGCTTTAAAAGGGTTTTTCAAATCTTCATAAAGTTCTGCACAGTGACTTATAAAAACGGTGACCAACCGGGAGAAGAGCATCACCGTATCATCGGACGGGAGGACGCCTGCGGGATGCCTCAAAATATACCCCCTGGGTGGGATCTAACGTTCCTTTTTGAGGCGATGATTTTTTTTGGGGGAACAGAAATTTAAGGGGGGGAAAAGGGGGCGATGGAGGATGGAATCAGCAGGGTTGCCTGCTGATCTTACACCGTAAAGATGACATTGAGAAACCTATTTCCTCGATGTTTCCTGGAGGTTTTTTGGACACAGAGTAGTGACCTATGCGGGACAACGCAAGACGTTTGCCTGGCGGGGCTTTTTACCAATGGGGCTGGGGTGGTTAAAAACAGAGCGCCGCGGCCTTTGGGGAAAGGGGGTATCCAAAAGGCTCGGGGCACTTCTACCGAAGACTTTGAGTGCAGTAGGCAAAGGTAATTGGCGGACGAAAATGGAGGGCGTGGGGGAAAAAATTTTGTGACGCACCCGTGGCTTGGGGTGTCCCCCGCAACGACCCGGGTTGAGCAGCCCGTGGGGGTGGGAGAGGCCGGGGACCAAAAGGAGATCTACGCCCCACAGGAGAGATTAAGCTTTTCCCGACGTGCCCGCAGAGGAGAACCCACACAGACGGGGGAAATTCTTTGGTTGAGAAGGAACGATTGGCAGATTCCAGGGGTCCGGGGGCAGGCTGGCATGTTTCAGTTGCTACAGGTGGGAACTGGGTGCACAAGGGGAGTGGAAAAACTGATAGGGGGGTTTAGGGTACTCTAGAAAGAGAGCTGGGGGCTCGTCGGGATGAGGGATTATAACACCCCATGTTCAGGGGAAAAAGACGTGGGCGGGAGTAAATTAAAAAGGGGCAGGGTAGTGCACAGGGGGGGGGGGGGGGGCCCGGGGGAAAAAAAGGGGATGGGAAAAACAAAGCAGCAAAAAAGTTAACAGACAGGGCACAGAGACATAGAGGAAAGCCACCCTTTCTGAATCTTTTGGGGTCTAACTATAAAAGTGAATGGCCTTAGGCTGCGGGAAACAGTGTGGTTGGAGGATTTTTGCGGCGTTTTAACATTGAGTGTTTTTATTCAAGAAAAAAATTTTAAATGTGGCAGGAGTTGAGGCTGAACGGTTTAGGATGTTGCTGGTAGTTCGGGAAAAAAAGGGTAGGGTTGGTGGGATGGATTTGCTTGGGATGGTGGGAGAATGCGGGCAAAAGACAGCAATAGCAGAGGTTTTTTAGGATACGTGGAAAGGAACAGGCACGGTGAGATATGGTATGCAAAACTACCTGGAGGGACAGCTGAATGCTGTTTACGAAGGGGGGGGAAGGGAAAAGATGTGCGAGGTGAGGTGGATTGGTTTAAGGGTAGGATTGAAGGATTGCATAATGAAAGGGTTTTAACAGCGATTAGAAGTTAGGGCAGGATTTAGAGGAAGGTTTGTTAAGGTGTGATCGAACCTTCAGGTTATGTCCTGAGAAAATTTAGGGAAAGGAGATTGTGACTACCATAGCGGCATATCTAGTGGTCGCCTGCTTGGAGGGGGGGGCAGGATATGGGGTGGGTCAAGGTCTTACTGATACAGATGATATTAAGTGTTTATGCTGAGTATTGGTTTAGGTAGAAATGGAGGAGGAACAAGGAAGTTGTCAGTGAGGAGGTATTTGGGGTTATGCAGAATACGATTGTATGGGACAAGAGGAAAGGGAAAAATGCTGGAGGGTAGTATTAGTGAGGAGGAGGTTGGGAGGAGGCGGTTCTAATGGGATGAGTCAGGAGTAAGACGCCGGGCATTGATGGGAAAACACGAATGATTTTATAGGTTATTGGAATGCATTAGGTATGGTTAGTGGAAGTCTTGAATCATATGTGGAGCAGTGGGAGGAACTGGGGAAGACCCAGATAAGAAAACAGGGATCGTTTGTGTTGGGCCGAAGTAAGAAGGATGGGAAAGTATTGAATGATTATTAGAGCAATATACTTAATATGTGCAGGAATTTTAAAAATTTTATGCTAAATTCGGGGCAATAGGATGAGGAAGGTTCTAGTGATCAGTGGTACATAGGGGGACAGTTTGGCATTCCGGGAAAAGTATGGGGAGGAATTAGTCACATAAGGGATTTTATTGAGGACTGCACCGGAGGGGGAATACTTTGGTTAGATTGGGTAATGCGTATGATTGTATATGTGAATAGGGGATTTATTAAAAGTTTGTTTGGAACAGTTGGGTTTGGGGGGAGAAGGTGGTATGAGATGGGTGCAAAACTTGTAGTGAAGGGAAGCAGTATTAGGGTACAGGTTAATGAGTAAGATTGGGGGTCCCAGAACTGATGGAGAGATGAGTTTGAGGCAGGGTCTGTCCACTCTCTCGTTTATTGTGTGCATGCGTACAGAATCCATTTTATGGGGCTGGTGGATGAGGCGATGAAATGAACATGGGATTTGAGGGGGGTGGGCGGGGGGGGATTTGTGAGGTGTACGTAGTAGATGACTACTGGTGCTGGTTAAGGAATGAGGAAGCATCTAAGGAAGGTTTGTGGAATTATATCAAGATCTTTTTTTCGGGGACGCCTCGGGTTCATGAGAAGTGGTTAATTTAATGAAAGTCGAGGACTATTAGAGGTGGGGGGAAGGGTGGGGAGGGGGCTTGGTGGGAGGACGTTTTGGGGCGAAGAAGATGGTCCAGTAGTGGACTGAATTAAGGTTTGTGGAATTTGGTTACATGGCGGAAGGCAGGAGAGTTAGGAAGATTTAAATTCGGTATTAGTTACGAATGAAGGTTTTTTGGTTAGGCTAGGTGGCTTAAGGGCTAGGGGAGTAAACATTACAGCAGAAGAGTTTTAGTGGTCAACTCTCTGGTTATACAGTAAGGTGTGGGGATGTGGATGAGGTTGTTCCCTTTTTAAGAGGCGTGGATAATGTAGAGTCCAAGGAAGGGTTCTAGAGGTATGTGTGGGGGTTTGGGAGGGCATGGTTGAGCCAAGGACGTGGTGATGACGGAGGGGAGTCGTGGGGGGTTCTTGGGCCTGATGTTCATTGGTCATAAGAGTAGTGGCTTTATATATTAAAACAAATAGATATATCGGACTGGAGGAGTACAGAGGTGTCAGGGTAGGTAGGGTAAGGGAGGATGCACTGAGATGGTGGTGTGGAAGGATTTGCGGTTTTTAATGTGCGGATATGTTAGAGGGTTTTATTACATGTTAAACAGGTGTCCAAGTTTAAAAGGTCAAACGGAATGGTGAGACTGCTGTAGTAGGAAGGGTGTCTTACAGGGACTTGCTGTATATCAAACATATGATGGATAGCATTGGAGGAAGTTTTGGCTTGTTAGAAGTACACGAGGGTACGAGAGTTAGTTATATAGTTTTTGATGGGAATATTGGCCTTAGGGATGTGTTATTTAAAATGGGTTCTTGTGAAGAGGACTCTTGCTTTGCATTGTGTGGGGACATCTAAACGGCTTTTCATGCGGTATATTTTGTTCCTCTTTGGAGGGGTGAGGTTATGATGTTGATGGTAATCAGACTTTTGGGGGGGGCGCAATTTGGCCATTCCATTACGGGTCCGTAATGTGGATGTAACTGGGGTGAAGGGTGATGTGGGTAGAGCCTTAATGTATCGTGTTATGACGATTTATTTACATGTATTTGTGGATGGGGAGGTTATGGAAGAGTGGAGGGATAAAAAGCGTTAGCAGCGCGAGATTTTATAGAACTATGTGTAGGAAATAGGCACAGGTCTATGGTGAAGGAAGGTGGGTAGTTAGCTTTTCGGAGGGTGTCCGGAAATCTCACTGTGGGGGGCCCATTCTCCTCCCATGATCCCAGGGGGCGGGCAAAAGGGTTTGGTCTCCTACCGGGGGATACATGAGGGTGAGCGAGGGTGTTGGTTTAGGCTTCTTTGTTAGTGTGGATGGGGGGATGGTTATGAATAGAGTGAATTATTATATTATTATTAATCAAAAAAGAAGCGCTAAGCCACAAGGGCTATAGGAGTGGAAGGAGATGAATGAGGAGTTGGAATATATGGTTATGTCCCACCTCGCCATCCCACACCGGTAACCTAAATACCATGTAGCTGACTAAACCTTGGGATCTCGGGTTTAGAGCAGATGATGTTATAAAGATAAGCACAACAAGTTAACTTGATCGTTGTATGTAATATATGTTGTGAAGTGCTGTGACCCAGCACAATTGCTTTGTGGGAAAAAATTTTCTGCTATGTAAATGAAATCATGATCTTAGGTTTAGTCATTTTATAATTCACATTATAATGGACACCTTTTTCTATGTACCTAATTTGATTATGTTATGTTATGATTATAATGAATAGTGAGGTATTAGGTTAGGAGGTGTACAATTTTATGGTGCGATGCCCTTATTGGGGGTTTCTGTGAGATTGTTAATTGGTTTTGTTCATGGTGTTATTGGGGGAAAAGACAAGGATGGAACATGTACGAACTTGTAAGTCAATTTTTATAATTTATGACTATGTATGTGCATGAGGGAAATTTTGTATTCCCTGATAAACGCTCAGTTTAATAACATTGATAATAGGGAAAAGGGGGGGGGGGGTGGGTTAGTATAATTGTGTGCGGCAAGAAGTAAGTGCGGCGAGTCTTTAGGCAATGACGGAGAATTATAATTTATATGCTAATATTTGTTTATATATTATCTTTTTCGACTGTTCATATAAAAAAAAAAAAAAAAAAAAAAATCAGCAAGATGTACTAGTGTTTCAAATAGGGAGATAAGGTTTTTTTATGTCCTGTAACTAGACAGTTTTGATATCCTTATGTTAGGATTTTGTTAGTAGTATGGTTGTACTTGCGTATATAAGTTATGTCCTTTTATCGAGGGTGTTTCCTGCCCAGTGTTTTTTATGTGGGGACGTTTCATTGTGATATGTACCAATGTAATGTTTATTGTAGGCTTTGGTTTGCCTAATGTTTTTAAATTAATGTTCAGTATAATTTTAATTGTGTATGTTTAATATGTATTGTGGCACTTTGTGCAAGGGGTCTAATTGTACAGGTTTTGGGGGATTTATGTGGACACCGACATAAAATTTTGAGTTTTTGGTTTTTGCTAATTTTTTTTGTTCGAGTGTTGGAGCTCTCTCGCTCTTTATTATGATAAGAGTTTCCTGCTATTTGCGGGAAAGTATTATATGAGGGGTATGGTGATTAGTCTGTTCTGCACAGGTTTATTTTGCTTTGTGGGTAGTGGTGGATTTTTGCTGTTAATTATTGCTGAAAGTTTTATAAGTTGTTCTATGTCCTTCGTAGTAGCTTAGTTCCTCATATGGCATCTGTGTACTTTGTGCAAGGAGTGTATACTGTACTGTATAACAGGCAGGTTTGTAGGTTATAGAATTTGTTGATGTTTTTTCTGGCGCGGGTGTTATCCTGTTCGTTTCCCCTCCAGTTCGGTGCATGGCGTCCATACTCCCCCCCCCTATAATACAATATGAATGTAAACACTTGTGGTATGCTATGGGGTTGATGGTAGGTCATTGGATTTGCAAACCAGTTAATTATTTGTTGTTCTTTTATTTATTTTATATCTTTTTACTGTGATAACTCTCGTATTAGAGAAGTATACTGTATCTATCTTCTTACTAGTAGACGTAGAAGAGAGAATGACAGTGTTAGGCTACTAATTCACAGCTGTCTGCACACACGGTCACATACTGTAATGAGTTTTGGTTGCAAAATATTGATTGTTGAGTCACACACACCACACAACACACACACACACACACACATCACCACACACACACACACACACCACACCCACAACGCCACACACAACAACACACAAAATTTAGTCAACTTGTAGACATTTAGACAAAAATGTATATTGTTTACCGCAGTGTTCACACGATCTGTAGACATGTGAGAAAACTTAACAACCTCTGGTCCTTGCAGGTGGCCCCTCAGATCCCTCCCTCACAATCTTATCCATATCTCTCGAGGACCAGTATATATTGGTAGCACCTCAAGTACGGCGTACTAATTAATTGGGACAGTATATATTTATTAGTTTAACTGAAAGAAGGGGGGGGGGGTTAGGATTCTACATGGATATTCGCACATCAAGTAAAAAACACTATGTACATAATCGCGCCTTACCAGATTTGTCAATAGACTATGGTGGTCAGCTTGAAGTGTTTTGATCTGCGCAGTCATTATTGCGCTAACATATCCAATTACAACATACTAGGTACGGACTTGAGCATGAAAGGGAACGTGAGTTTGTGTTTTTTAATTCAGATAGCATGGGGTCTTTTATATTTTTTTTTTTTTTTTTTTTTTTTTTTTTTTTTTATATTTTATTTTAAACATGACATTACAAAATATAATATGTAAAATCATTTAAGTCTATAAATTAACCACAATCACTCACTCACTGCTAATGTTTACACACCACACTCCCCCAAAACCCAAAATAACTCCGTGTGGGTATCCCCCCCCCTCCCTGCTCCCTCTCTATCACTTAACCCAAACCTGTTGGAGCTACTCAAACAGAATTTACATGATATGAACAACACCTTTTTAGACAATCCCTCGAAATGGTACTTATTGATCGACGCAGACCATGGCAAAATGCATTGCACTGAACATATTATACAGACATATTACCCCCCCCCTAGTTGGTTATCCAACCACCCCACTATTTTACAATCCTAAAACTACTATAAACAATGAATGTTGCCTAATCTAAAAGTCAACAGCATGATTTCAAACATTAATTTATGTAATTGTTCCTAATGGTCAGTTACATAACAATATGTTATTACACAACAATGGTGGATATAGAAAAGTACAAGACATACAAAATTAATTACTAAACCATTAAGAACTAAATTAGTCTCAAATCCAACTCATGTAAGCCTTTACACATTTTTAAACATGAAGTCGGTTTAAAACAATTCACACAGCTTCAAACTATGACATTCAAGCTCTATACAGCTTTTATGGACATTTCATAGTGCTATTGACAACAGTACAATACAACTAAAATTATAACCATGACACACAAGTAACACAAAGACTGTGCAACCCTAGCACGCACCTAACCACAAAACCTATAACACCACTGTTGCCAACTTTTATTTTACACTATGGACGTGCAATATTAACCTTTTACTCTCAAAACAAACTGAAAATGGCGAACACAGGTCTGGTAATTTTAGAGACGAACAATTAATGCTCAGACATTTAATACAAAACATATCACATAATATCTATAGGGACACCCGTGCATGAATACAGCATCAACACTTATGCAGTGCAAGGCACCTAGAAAAACAAAGTGGAGCAAACCACATTGCAATTATATATGCAACATCTCCAAATTACAATGTCATTACCGATAAATTCAATATTACCACAAACATTGTATAATAAGTATAAAGTCCTGTCACACAAAAAACTGGCCAGCCCACGTCCAGTAGGTGCTAGCACCGTGGTTCACCATATTAATTCACTCATGCTCATCACTCATCCAAACACTCTCGCCAAATACTTTTGTTATCCATTACACAGGGAGGCAACCCTGTTTTTCACCCCTGATTCCTACCCCAGCAAACACTTTTCCAATCATACCCTCCCCTCCCTCGTATTTTAACAAGTTAATAAAACCTGTAACGTAAGTTGGCCTATATCCCTTGAAAAACTCCTTCACCCTCCTCCTCCATAAATTTCCTTTTTTTCTACATACCGTTTTATAGACGTTAACGCTAAAAAACACCCTCCTCTTCACTCTGAGACTCCTGTTTGCCCGCAATCCCAACATATATAGATATAATCTGCCATAATGGTGATCCCACAGCTCTGAATACACGTTCCTTCCAACCCCCCACGTCGAGAAAACTTAATGCTATTATACAGAAATTCCTTTACCTCCTATCCTTTTATCACCCTATATAACCACCCCTTGACACTCCTCAGTCCATCACAAAAATATTACTACATGATAAAGCCGAATCCTCCCCACACATATCCCACACTCCCCCCCCCGTCAACAACTCGTTCTATCCCGTAGAACCACACCCGACGGTACAATGCCGTGCAAGAAAAAACGATACTGTACATCCCGAACACGAGGTTGACAACCTCATCCTACTCAAACCTATTCCATATACTTCCCCATGCATTACTGGGGGAAGAAGAAAATTCCCCTAACAGCGCTACAACCCCTCCCGCGCTAACAATCTACACAACCTACCCCTATATTTAACCTTTGATGGGCTCTCGATCCACGCTCAGAGCCCTCAACACAGTGTTTCACAACTTCATGGCAACTCAACTCCAGTATAATCCGTTGCAATCTGTTATGGATCCTGGGCCAACCCACCCCAACCCCACACTTTTCCCTCATCACCTCCTTTTTAAAGAAGACACATTTGACCCTCCGATTTAAGTCCAGGCAATCCAGCCCCCCCTTACTTACAGGTAAACATTCCACATCTCTCTTTAATCCAATCACAGCTCGACCCCACAAGAAATTTAAAAACCTTCCTAAGTATGTTCGTTATTGGCTGGCCAGTTAATGGGAAACAGGCTGCACTGCCATACTTTTGCTCATAACAGTAAGATATTAAGATAAGATAAGATGTTCGTTCGGATTTTTAACACGGAGGATTAGCCACCCAGGATATAACCCAAAAGAAGTCAAGTGCGTCATCGAGGGTCTAGCTCTAACTTATTCATTGGGGTCCTTAATCTTGTCCCCCAGGAAGCGACCCACACCAGTCGACTAACACCAAGGTACCTTTTTGCTGCTAGCGTGAACAGGAAAAGGTGTAAGGAATAACGTGTCGAAATGTTATTCCACCCGCACGGGAATCGAACCGGGCCCTCCGTAGTTGCGTGTGAAAGCGGGAGGCTTGAGCCACCAGCGCCACAACAATGGCACGCTGCACTAGGGGTCAACTGATAAGGTCGCAATGCACCCAAGCGTCCCTGAAAATCCTTTCTACATCTCAAGACGAGTTTTCCATGCGTGCCCAGGTAGATCGTCTGCATAATAAGACCACAGATTTTTTAAGAATTCAACGCTTCTCACAACTGCACTACCCCAATCAACCCTACACGCCAAGCTCCTTACCCAGGGACCTTGGATTGATATGAATTTACCCTCATACCAGTGTGCCCCGCGAACCTTTTGTACTACCCCGTCTAATGTGTCATTGAAATCCCTCCCTGATCAGAAAACAGTTGTATCATCCACCTACCCAATTAAAACTGGCCAAACCCTCGCACCCTCCACACCCTGGGTCCCTCTACGTGACACATACGCTGCTCCATCAATCTATAAAAAGGGCGTCCTGTACGCATTGCAAACTAATAATTGTGACATAGGACACCCCTGTGCCTAAGTACCATACCCATTACAATCATCCCACCCAATCGACCATTAATCTGTTCCATCGCCACTGCACCACATACAAACGCCTCAAACCCAGGCCCAATATTTTCTTCCCCATACCCCTGACCCCTTGAGGATGGATTTACAAATGCTTAAGACCACTTCTATCGTATGGCCCCTTCGCCAATCGGCGCCACCAAAAACCGGCCTCCCTTCCCCCACCCCCCCTTTCTGCCTCCACGAAATCCCTGCCTAAAGTACCCTTTGCCCCTACAACCATAGAACTCACCTGGCAATCCAAACTGAGTTTTTGTTACTACCAGCCCTAACCACAAAACTTGACCCCGATTTCCACAAAATCTCGAAAACAATTTATATTTGCGCATAACAACGAGAGTTCGCGGTAATCCCCAAGCGTATGCTGCCCCTACCCCTGTCGGTACCAAGACAAACTACAGCGGTTGCTGCTTCTCACCAGATCACCTCTCTCCTGTCCTGCCAATTTAATAACCTAACCAGAAAATGCTCATGATAGAAACTTCCCAATGCTGCTGATAAAACTTACCGCGAGTCCATCAATTCCCCGGTGCTTTGCCCTTTCGCATTTCAACTTAATTTTTTTTATTTTTTTTTTTTTTTTTTTTTTTTTTTTTTTTTTAAGCCCCCTCCATATTTTCCCCCTCAGTTGTTTACCGCCACCAGTGACTTCCCTATCACTGTTACGCAACGGACATTAACACAATCCACACACCTGTTCCTAAACCCCATCCTCTACCCTTCTCGTTGCAAGTACTTCTCATACCATTTTGTCAGCAAAACGCCCCCATTCCTTCCGTAGATTGTTCTGGACCTGCCCTCCACTGTACCCTCCTATCGATTCTGTGAACTCCAACCATGGAATAGTCATTGCCTGCTGTCTTTTGTTTTGCCTACGCAATACGCACGATGAAGGTCTATCGCCCCTTAAAACCTCTTTCCTCCCCGCCTGTACCCGCTCCGCTTGGAACCTGCTCATCCCTGTACCTCACACAGGCCTTCCCTTTAATTGCCATAATTTCATCCATTGGATAAGTGCAGCCAACCGCCCCCTGCATAACAACCCCGTTAATCTCATCCTCCAAATAGTTAGCATGACCCTTATTTTAAGAAATTGATACGTTTCCCTTCCTTTACATAATATTGCTTAATCCGTTCTTTAGCCAACCATCCCACCCTTCACCACTTCCTATACACCTTTATCTCTGCACGTAACCCCTCCCACAGCGTTTGCAAATTCCATCTATCCCCCTATCACTAACACCACTGTATTTAATTTCAATATCCCCGAGATGACCTGCTTAGTGACTCCACGACACCACTGCTACTACGGCCCGATGATTCCGAAATAAGCTTACTTCTATTGTACGGAAAATGTCAACCCAACACCTGTAGATATTATACAGCCTATCCAACTAGCTGCGTAACCCATCTTACAAAAGGGTGCTCTAACTTCCCACGCCCTCCATTTCCAACCGCAGTAACCGCAAGAATACCCTTCAAAAGATCTCGCAAGGCCGCCGACACGTCCCCGCCCCTTTTGGTTCACGTAAGCCCTCCTAAAATACGCAGTTCCAGTCGCCACCAACGATGGCCAATGCCAGTGTAAACCACGTAAGAGAAAACTAGTTCTTCACATACAAAATCCCTTTTTACCCTCACATCATTTTTACGTGCGTGCATTACACCATACCAAAAGATACCCGCTTTCCCATCCACACCACATCCACGCGCCAATACTCTTCCCCATCTCCCCCCTCACTTCTTAGCAACACCAAACGGGCTGCATCCCTGATCAATTATATACCCTCACCACCTTTCAAGACGTGCAGATGGCCAGAGTCATGACTGAAACACCTCCACCTCGTGAGCCAAACTTTCCCTCTTGAAATGTGTTCTTGACAGGAACACCTCATCAACCTATAATTATACAGAAAACATTCGAAACCATTCCTTCTTCACACTATTTACACAGTATTTACGTTACCAGTCATACACCTAAGGCATCTATGTTATTGTTTTCCAACCTTCTCCTCTCTTTCATTTCAGCACAGGGCCTACTGCACCAGGAGCCAGCACAAAGGCTTTCACACCATCAAAACCCTCCCCCTTTTTTGACGATGCCTCTGTATCGCTGACTGCTTCGGACATTGCCTCTTCTTACTACCAGAACTCTGCGACGGCGTCAGGACATTCATCTGAGTCTGACGCGCCGTCTCTTTTCCTTCGTGATGCCATCTACATCCATGTGTTATCTTATGAGGTTTCCCTCACGATGAACCTCAACCTTCCACCACGCCCCGTTACACACGCACTCGGCGAAACTTCTCTTACTAGTTGGCCCGTCAACCTATGTTTATATCCTTAAATTCCTCTACTGGCCACCGCCGTGTCTCTCACCTGCTCAGGTAAAAAACATCCTCATGAGGCGGTTGTCAATGTCCTTAACACCTCCTGTAGCTCTTCCTCTAATAGCCTGCACATCTCATTGCACGTGCAATTCTGTACTTGTCCTTTTGCTTGTAGTAACAGATCCTTTTACATCAAAGCTTACCTCACACATGCCATTTCCTCTTTGGATATCTCCACCTCTTCACTCCACAAGAGCCCAGGCCCTTGCTGGCAATGGGCTCTCAACAGCTATCACGTGGTAACTGGTGCTTCACCAGTTTGCGCTGGCGCCCTCCTCAGCTTCACGCACCTTGCCCGCCAGTATGGTCGTATTGCCCCACATATTCTGCACGTAGTCTCTGTCAGCATACGATACCATAAACTTTGCGTCCTGATGTTCCTCCACACGACGTAAGACGGTATGGGATGTCTCAGAGTCATCTTCAGGGAAAAGGACCCTCTCCGGAAAGTCCCATCGTAAGCACCTGCCGTTCCACTTGCCCTTTTGTTGCAGATGTACGGTTCCATTTACCCGTCTCAAAAAAACTCCTTATGTCAGCCTCCTCTGCCTCCAAATGGGACATTCGTATTCTTAAACCCACGTAAAGTGGCGAGTTACGTCGATCCAAAAGACACCTGCACAGCTGGAGTAGCGTCAAGACTCACGTCTTGGAACCTCGTCACCAAAGACTCATACACAGACGTGGAATTTAGTTTGACGAAGATTCTATAAGCCCCATTCAGGGCATACACCATTTACACCTCATGTCCTGGTTCCATTAGGTCTCCGCTGCAGTTAGAATGATAACAAATTCTCACTACAGGCAGCACACTCCACCAATATTCAATACACTAAACCTACTCACCATACAAAACATCCATACTTTATTACTGCACTATTTACATACATAAACACTTAACTCTGATATTAACCCTCCCTCACACCATCCCTGGCCAACATCAAACAGAACAAAACTGACCATAACACTAGGCACAGATCACTCTTGGATGTTCCTCGTGTCCATCTCACACTATGCAAAAAACTCAATGCACATAAATGGCCCTAAAATATGGAAAATTCATTACCTGTAAAATATTAAAGAAAACAAAACCTGTTTATAAATTCAAGGTCTCTTCTCAAAAGTTTACTTACTCACCCAAAACAAATAAATAATGAATATAACATGAACATTATAAATTGTATATCTTAAAGTTTCTCACAATTTATTCACATAAATGTTAAACTTAAAACCCAATTAAACTTTATTAGTTTTTTAAATACACTACCTAACAGAATCACTACCTAACTGAAATGAAACCATATGACCTGTCTTTGTAATAATCACTTGTGCTTTTTAGTTATCTGGTTACATTAATGTTTTTATCACTGATTTTATCATTGCTTGTAGCAGCGCTGTATAGTTTGTGTTATGCTTCATTTTGATTATCATAATTAATAATAATCATTGTTAGTTAATCTTTAAGTTTAATTTTAAGCCAGCCCGTAATGCCTATGCATAGTATAAGTGGCTTTGGCATATGCTCTTATCTGTAATTTTATTTTGTACCTTGTATGTAGTGCCAAATTGGAAATAAATAAATAAATAAATAATTAAATGATTGTTCGGAGTAAGAATTTGCCACTTTGAAGGAGGGTGAAATCGCCCCACGAAGCAGCTCAATACCATGGTATTTACGCGCCTTCCTCACACTCAGCGCCATGTTGATTACAAGGTAGCTCGACTGAAACAGCAGAGGGGGTGCAGCGCAACCTCACTCGACGGTTGGTCAGGCAGCGATAATGCAGCATGGGGTCAGGGGCATGGCAGGGGGTGGCTTTTCGGATGTGTTTTTGCCAGGGTGGTTTGTTATGATTGAGGTTAGTTTGCCCTGTACATGTTTTATTAGGAGCCATAAGTATTATATTATGTAACTTAGTGCGTGACAGAGGTAAGTCTGATATTGTCTGGAACATTGTTAATAAAGATTATATATCTCGTTGAACATTGATAATACAGGGGGAATTGTTTTAGTGTTGTTGAGTATTCAATTCTAGTGTGTAGCTGTTTACCATATTAGTTGGTACCCTTTCACTTTGTCAAATAATTTACTATCTATATATTGTTATGAGATATTTATTTATGGTAGTTCTTATTTTATAAGTTTTAAGGTAAACAAATGTTAAGATGTTGTGAGTTATAGTGCAAGTGGCATGTTATCTTGCACTGGGGAAAAGGCGGAAGTGTAATTTAATTATGATGGGTATTAAATGACATGTAATTGGATGTTGTACACTGTATTTAGAAGACGGCGAAGGAGTGTGAGGATTGTCAATATATGTATTAATTCTTACGTTAAATTGCATGGAATTCAGCGTAATAGCAATGTACACCTATTAGTCGGATGATAAGGATTGATATTTTTTTTTTATGCTTATGGTAATTAATTTTGATTGACGAAATGTAAATCTGGTATTTAGCTTTGGAGTAAAAGAGATAAAAAGCATAGGGGATGGGGGATATTTTGTATGGAAAAATTTTCTGGGGTGATTTTATCTGTACATACCTAAAATTGCATGATAGAGTAATTTCCGTGGGGAGTTAGTTTAATACGTTTATTATGCACCCTACCACCATCTGTGGGCGGTAGTCGAAAGTTTACAGAGGTACATAATTGGTCCAGGGGACTGGAATCCCAAAGTTTTGATTGCTGAGCAAAGTTACAGAGGTAATGAACTCACAATTTACAATGGTAATGAACTTCACAATTTACAAGGTAATGAACTCACAATTTTACAAAGGTAATGAACCTCCCAGGTAAGTCTGGTCACAATCATGACAAGTTTACAAAGGTATTCACAGATTACAGAGGTACGTATTGGGGTCCAGGGACTGGGCCCCCCCAAAGTTTTGATAGCTGAAATTGGGACAAAGGTATTGAGCTCACAAGTTACAAAGGAAATGAATTCTGTTGAATTGGTTATTACGTTTAGACTTTGGCTACAATCGCATGAACAAATTATAGAGTAATGCAGCAATTGTCATTCGTCTCTGACCTCCGGGGAGAGAGGACGCACGCCTAGTAGCTCAGTCTTGGCCCTATGGTGGTGACCTTTAGCAAATAGAGGACAAAATCGGAGTACCGAGTTGGTTTAAGTTTTAATATGGTTTCTATTATGCACCTATACCATTCCTGTGGGCGGTAGGTCACAAGATTATACAGAGGTATCGTAATGGGTCCAGGGACTGGGCCTTCAAAGTTTTGATAGCTGAGCAAGGCTAACAGAAGGCAATGAACTCACAATTTACAAAGGTTAAGAACTCACAATTTTACAAAGGTAATGAACTCACAGGAGGTCTAGTCACAATCATTTACAAGTTACAAAGGTATTTACAGATTACAGAGGTACACCAAGGGTCCAGGGACCGGGCTCCAAAGTTTTGATGGCTGAACTAGGTACAAGGTAATGAACTCACAAGTTACAAGGTAATGAACTCAACAAGTTTCAAAGGGTAATGAATTAACTGTAAGAATGGTTACTTACGTTTATAACATGGCTGCAATTCATGAACAAATTTTTAGCAGTATATGAGCAATACCGAGTGGGACAGCGAATTAACACTGTTTGTATACAGCTGATACGTGGCACACTTACTGGAACAACGATGCATACATTGCTGCCTGCTATCATCAGGTACGCCTTATGGGGTCCCATACGGGGAAGTTTTGGTGTTGCCTTAAAATGGGTTGGACCAGAAGGTATTCCTGAACTGAATCAGACCGGCGTCTACGGACAGGACTTGTGAAGAGTTATAAGGGAGGAAGGTGTGACAGTGAACTCGGCAGTGGAGGTTGTTTCTGCATTGTTGTATACAGGTTACTATCGCGGCGTGAAGGTGCGAAAGAAAAGTACCTTTCGAGGCGAGCGTATAGTTTTTACAGGAGGTTAATTCCATAACTACGGAAAAGTCATTCGGCAACGATGGGGGAGTATGGACACGAGGCGGCCATATAAGGGGAAGACCTGAGGGCTTTATTACCTAAATAATGGACGTTGGCTAGGCCTTTACCGTCTATGTCATGCTGGGCGGAGTACCAGGACGCAAGTCTTTGAAATAGGCCGGACAGAGAAAGACCTGGTCGACTAATGTAGACTCATATGAACATATGGAAGCACAGTGTCCTGAAGGCAGCCTACCAGGGCTCCTTGGTACGTTGGCAGTGGAGCTCAGAGACCATGTGAAGTTGATGCCTGAGTTGGTAGAGGAGGAAGCAGTTGACGAGTTGGTAGATCGGGTAGTGAAGAAGTTAGAAAGGGAAGTATTCGCGCGGTCCGGTACCTGTGTTACCCTCCCGGAGGTGGACAGGGGAGGGGCCCCCATCGCCTGAGGGGACGGGTGGACGTGGGAAAGAAGAGCTCTACCACAGGAGAAGTTGCTGGAAACGGTTTCTGCAGGAGTTTTTCGACGAGAAAGGTGGCGGGGAGGATGGTCCGGAGAAGTCAAGAGAGATACAGCTGATGGTTGAGCAGCAGGGACAGGTGTGAAGGGTTCCGGAGGAATGACAGAGGGACATGGAAGTGGGTGGAGTCCCTTCAGGGAGGACGTCAGGGATTGTCATTTAGCTTTGTGTGTGAGATGAGAGCTCACGAAAAAAGAACTGCGGGTGCTTTTGACCTCGCAGAGGTTTTAACACCTGGGCAGAGTCCCCGAATAAGTCATGGGTAGTTGTAGGGGAAAAGGCAAGCAGGGGAGGGGAGTTTTTGTATTTGTACCGGGGATGATCAGGTGGGGGGGGGCAAGGAAGGTGCTGGTGGACACTGGTTAGAAAAAAAGGTTAAAAATGTACAGGTACTGAGGAAAGGTGAAGTGGTTACGATACAGTGGCATAGGTGAGTAAGCCCCCTTTCTGGCAAATATTCAAGTGTGTCACAATAAATGTCAATGGGCTTAAATCAGAGGTTAAAAGGGTTTGGTTAGAGTGCGTTGTTTTTTTACGAGGTTTTGATGTGGATGTATGTTTTTTGCAGGAGCATAACCATAGGTTTAGGGAAGGTGAATTGGAGTTTGAGGGTTCAATAAAATGTTTGTCATGTAAGGCTTTGCAATTTGAAAAGGAGGTGGTAGCAAGAACAACCCTGATGTAAAGGAGACCAGGGCCCATTGCGTGTCATGGGTTGGAAGGAGGGGGCGAGGGGGGAGGGTTGTAAGGTAGATGGGGCACTGGGGGGTCGGGGAGAGTATGTTTCATTGGTGTATATATGACGGCATGTACAATGTTAGAGTCAAAGTTGATTTTGTACTGAGTTTTGATGGATTTTTTGCGCAGGTTTACCTTCTTATAACTGTCCTAGGAGGTGAATGGAACGTGTTGATTAGGCTATGGTGATGTGTCGCCGAGGGGGGCAGGTATGTGTTTTAGGTGCGCCTAAGTGATGTGTTAGGGATGTAGGAGTTGTAGATGTGGTGGGTTGGGGGGGAGATATGGGGTGGAGCACACGTTCATTCGTGGGAATTATGGGGCGAGGTAGATAGGGTATTATGTGGATGCAGGGGATTTGGTGTGGAGTGTGTGAGGGCTTTTTGATGTCGGTTTTTCGGATACACAGAGGGGTGATAGCTGATCTGGGGTGGTGGTTTAGTATAGTTACGCATATATGTGGGTATTGGAAATAAATGTTGAGGTTCTGCAGGAGGGGGTTGAAGGACTCATCTTTGAGGAATGTGGAGACATTGCTGGGAGGGTAGGGTTGGTGGGATGGATTTGCTTGGGATGGTGGGAGAATGCGGGCAAAAGACAGCAATAGCAGAGGTTTTTTAGGATACGTGGAAAGGAACAGGCACGGTGAGATATGGTATGCAAAACTACCTGGAGGGACAGCTGAATGCTGTTTACGAAGGGGGGGGAAGGGAAAAGATGTGCGAGGTGAGGTGGATTGGTTTAAGGGTAGGATTGAAGGATTGCATAATGAAAGGGTTTTAACAGCGATTAGAAGTTAGGGCAGGATTTAGAGGAAGGTTTGTTAAGGTGTGATCGAACCTTCAGGTTATGTCCTGAGAAAATTTAGGGAAAGGAGATTGTGACTACCATAGCGGCATATCTAGTGGTCGCCTGCTTGGAGGGGGGGGCAGGATATGGGGTGGGTCAAGGTCTTACTGATACAGATGATATTAAGTGTTTATGCTGAGTATTGGTTTAGGTAGAAATGGAGGAGGAACAAGGAAGTTGTCAGTGAGGAGGTATTTGGGGTTATGCAGAATACGATTGTATGGGACAAGAGGAAAGGGAAAAATGCTGGAGGGTAGTATTAGTGAGGAGGAGGTTGGGAGGAGGCGGTTCTAATGGGATGAGTCAGGAGTAAGACGCCGGGCATTGATGGGAAAACACGAATGATTTTATAGGTTATTGGAATGCATTAGGTATGGTTAGTGGAAGTCTTGAATCATATGTGGAGCAGTGGGAGGAACTGGGGAAGACCCAGATAAGAAAACAGGGATCGTTTGTGTTGGGCCGAAGTAAGAAGGATGGGAAAGTATTGAATGATTATTAGAGCAATATACTTAATATGTGCAGGAATTTTAAAAATTTTATGCTAAATTCGGGGCAATAGGATGAGGAAGGTTCTAGTGATCAGTGGTACATAGGGGGACAGTTTGGCATTCCGGGAAAAGTATGGGGAGGAATTAGTCACATAAGGGATTTTATTGAGGACTGCACCGGAGGGGGAATACTTTGGTTAGATTGGGTAATGCGTATGATTGTATATGTGAATAGGGGATTTATTAAAAGTTTGTTTGGAACAGTTGGGTTTGGGGGGAGAAGGTGGTATGAGATGGGTGCAAAACTTGTAGTGAAGGGAAGCAGTATTAGGGTACAGGTTAATGAGTAAGATTGGGGGTCCCAGAACTGATGGAGAGATGAGTTTGAGGCAGGGTCTGTCCACTCTCTCGTTTATTGTGTGCATGCGTACAGAATCCATTTTATGGGGCTGGTGGATGAGGCGATGAAATGAACATGGGATTTGAGGGGGGTGGGCGGGGGGGGATTTGTGAGGTGTACGTAGTAGATGACTACTGGTGCTGGTTAAGGAATGAGGAAGCATCTAAGGAAGGTTTGTGGAATTATATCAAGATCTTTTTTTCGGGGACGCCTCGGGTTCATGAGAAGTGGTTAATTTAATGAAAGTCGAGGACTATTAGAGGTGGGGGG
Organism: Cherax quadricarinatus; assembly: GCF_026875155.1. Lineage (NCBI taxonomy): Eukaryota > Metazoa > Arthropoda > Malacostraca > Decapoda > Parastacidae > Cherax > Cherax quadricarinatus. Next base: position 41,549,345 of record NC_069441.1, read on the forward strand.
AAGGGTGGGGAGGGGGCTTGGTGGGAGGACGTTTTGGGGCGAAGAAGATGGTCCAGTAGTGGACTGAATTAAGGTTTGTGGAATTTGGTTACATGGCGGAAGGCAGGAGAGTTAGGAAGATTTAAATTCGGTATTAGTTACGAATGAAGGTTTTTTGGTTAGGCTAGGTGGCTTAAGGGCTAGGGGAGTAAACATTACAGCAGAAGAGTTTTAGTGGTCAACTCTCTGGTTATACAGTAAGGTGTGGGGATGTGGATGAGGTTGTTCCCTTTTTAAGAGGCGTGGATAATGTAGAGTCCAAGGAAGGGTTCTAGAGGTATGTGTGGGGGTTTGGGAGGGCATGGTTGAGCCAAGGACGTGGTGATGACGGAGGGGAGTCGTGGGGGGTTCTTGGGCCTGATGTTCATTGGTCATAAGAGTAGTGGCTTTATATATTAAAACAAATAGATATATCGGACTGGAGGAGTACAGAGGTGTCAGGGTAGGTAGGGTAAGGGAGGATGCACTGAGATGGTGGTGTGGAAGGATTTGCGGTTTTTAATGTGCGGATATGTTAGAGGGTTTTATTACATGTTAAACAGGTGTCCAAGTTTAAAAGGTCAAACGGAATGGTGAGACTGCTGTAGTAGGAAGGGTGTCTTACAGGGACTTGCTGTATATCAAACATATGATGGATAGCATTGGAGGAAGTTTTGGCTTGTTAGAAGTACACGAGGGTACGAGAGTTAGTTATATAGTTTTTGATGGGAATATTGGCCTTAGGGATGTGTTATTTAAAATGGGTTCTTGTGAAGAGGACTCTTGCTTTGCATTGTGTGGGGACATCTAAACGGCTTTTCATGCGGTATATTTTGTTCCTCTTTGGAGGGGTGAGGTTATGATGTTGATGGTAATCAGACTTTTGGGGGGGGCGCAATTTGGCCATTCCATTACGGGTCCGTAATGTGGATGTAACTGGGGTGAAGGGTGATGTGGGTAGAGCCTTAATGTATCGTGTTATGACGATTTATTTACATGTATTTGTGGATGGGGAGGTTATGGAAGAGTGGAGGGATAAAAAGCGTTAGCAGCGCGAGATTTTATAGAACTATGTGTAGGAAATAGGCACAGGTCTATGGTGAAGGAAGGTGGGTAGTTAGCTTTTCGGAGGGTGTCCGGAAATCTCACTGTGGGGGGCCCATTCTCCTCCCATGATCCCAGGGGGCGGGCAAAAGGGTTTGGTCTCCTACCGGGGGATACATGAGGGTGAGCGAGGGTGTTGGTTTAGGCTTCTTTGTTAGTGTGGATGGGGGGATGGTTATGAATAGAGTGAATTATTATATTATTATTAATCAAAAAAGAAGCGCTAAGCCACAAGGGCTATAGGAGTGGAAGGAGATGAATGAGGAGTTGGAATATATGGTTATGTCCCACCTCGCCATCCCACACCGGTAACCTAAATACCATGTAGCTGACTAAACCTTGGGATCTCGGGTTTAGAGCAGATGATGTTATAAAGATAAGCACAACAAGTTAACTTGATCGTTGTATGTAATATATGTTGTGAAGTGCTGTGACCCAGCACAATTGCTTTGTGGGAAAAAATTTTCTGCTATGTAAATGAAATCATGATCTTAGGTTTAGTCATTTTATAATTCACATTATAATGGACACCTTTTTCTATGTACCTAATTTGATTATGTTATGTTATGATTATAATGAATAGTGAGGTATTAGGTTAGGAGGTGTACAATTTTATGGTGCGATGCCCTTATTGGGGGTTTCTGTGAGATTGTTAATTGGTTTTGTTCATGGTGTTATTGGGGGAAAAGACAAGGATGGAACATGTACGAACTTGTAAGTCAATTTTTATAATTTATGACTATGTATGTGCATGAGGGAAATTTTGTATTCCCTGATAAACGCTCAGTTTAATAACATTGATAATAGGGAAAAGGGGGGGGGGGGTGGGTTAGTATAATTGTGTGCGGCAAGAAGTAAGTGCGGCGAGTCTTTAGGCAATGACGGAGAATTATAATTTATATGCTAATATTTGTTTATATATTATCTTTTTCGACTGTTCATATAAAAAAAAAAAAAAAAAAAAAAATCAGCAAGATGTACTAGTGTTTCAAATAGGGAGATAAGGTTTTTTTATGTCCTGTAACTAGACAGTTTTGATATCCTTATGTTAGGATTTTGTTAGTAGTATGGTTGTACTTGCGTATATAAGTTATGTCCTTTTATCGAGGGTGTTTCCTGCCCAGTGTTTTTTATGTGGGGACGTTTCATTGTGATATGTACCAATGTAATGTTTATTGTAGGCTTTGGTTTGCCTAATGTTTTTAAATTAATGTTCAGTATAATTTTAATTGTGTATGTTTAATATGTATTGTGGCACTTTGTGCAAGGGGTCTAATTGTACAGGTTTTGGGGGATTTATGTGGACACCGACATAAAATTTTGAGTTTTTGGTTTTTGCTAATTTTTTTTGTTCGAGTGTTGGAGCTCTCTCGCTCTTTATTATGTTAAGAGTTTCCTGCTATTTGCGGGAAGTATTAGTGGTATGTCTTTGCAATTTTATTTTTTAGGGGTTAGTTTTGTTTAATTATTGTAAATTTTATAATTTTTATCCTTCGTATGCTGCATCATATCATCTGTGTACTTTGTGCAAGGAGGTCTTACTGTACTGTATAACAGGCAGGATTTGTAGGTTTAGAATTTGTTGATTTTTTTTTCTGGCAGGTGTTATCCTGTTCGTTTCATGTTGGGTTTGATGGTATATCTTTAATACAATATGAATGTAACACTTGTGGTATGCTATGGGGTTTGATGGTAGGTCATTGGATTGCAAACGTTAATTATTGTGTTCTTTTATTTTTTTTATATCTTTACTGTGTCCTTTTAAATAAAAATATAAAAAAAAAAAAAAAATGAGCAATTCACACTTCCCACCCGGTCACAACTGTAATGAGTTTTGGTGAAAAATATTGATTGTTGAGTCACACACACCACACACACACACACACACACACACACACACACACACCACACACACACACACACCACACACACACAACACACACACACTTTAGACAACTTTAGACATTTTTAGACAACAAGGTATATTGTTTTCCGCAGTCACCCCGTTGTAGACATGTGAGAAAACTTAACCCAAACCTCTGGTCACTGCAGGTGGCCCCTCGATCCTCACAATCTTATCCATATCTCTCCGAGACCAGTATATATTGGGTAGCACCTCAAGTACGGCGTACTAATTAATTGCGGACGTATAGATTATATTAGTTTAACTGAATGAAGGGGGGGGGTAGGTTTCACATGGATATATCCATCAAGTAAAAAAAACTTGTACATAATTCCCCCACTTACCAGATTTTTCCTGGTGGTCACTTGAATTAGTTGGATCACTCTAACCTATCCAATACAACATACCTAATGGCCAGTATCGTCTGCTATAACTAGAAGGGTTTCTTAACTGTGAGTGATTGATACTCCTTATTTCCTCCATTCACCATCTCATTTCGATGTCCTGCTACACCGACACGGTTCTTATTCCAGCAGTACGAGGTATCCGTCGGTTTGTCCCGGTTTAGAAGTCGTGACTCCATAAAGCCTACACTATCCTCAGGACAGGAACAACGAGGTAAACATGTGCACACACTCTGGGAATGGCAGTTCATATCGCTTCACCGATTCCTTAACTTAGTGTTATTATGATTGATTACATTACGATTTACAAGACGGTTTAATGTCTAATTATTATTATACACATTGGAGGCCACTCTATGAAGATCTGAGACCGATGAGTGAGGATTAACTCACCGGTAATTTCCCCTGGACACATTCCATGGTGGCGCACCCGTCACCCCCGGTCCTACTATTATCCACTTATTTTACCACTTTATCATGGTGGTCACGTAACTCTCGTTCCCTCACTCTTCACCAGGAACAATTACGACACTTCCTATTAGGAAGTGAGGCCGCCGTGAACGCCAATTTCCTGATCCCATGTTTCACAGCTTCCTCACTACCTTCAAAACACTCTGCCAGCCCCATGCCCTGAGTCGGCCTCTACCCCCGCACATCCACGCATGTGCAAAGGGAACTCCTGGTTCTATCCTATTTTCAAATACATTTTTGACCAATTTAGACACATTAAACACCTATTAGGCACTATAGTTTCGGAAAATTAAAATATTTTCCACACTGCGGCCGGGCAGAGGTCGTTGCTAGACGACTTACATAATGTGGAGTACAATTTTCCCATCTTCACTGGCCACCTGGCTTGGGAACTCCAACATTGGTATTTACATAATCACCCATTAATTCTTTCCACCTGTTAACTCCTCAGGTAGGGCTCCATCCAAAGCACATTCAAGCCTCCATGCTTCTGGTATTAACAATTTCCCTCTTATTGTAAGGTGTGACACTAAGCCTATGCTCTCTGGGTTAATTTGTTGGGCATACTGGAATTATGAGACTTTAACAATAACAAGTCTCTCTCAGTATCCCAAGTCAGCCCCAACACATTACTGCATATAGGCACTTCAACTCCATGGCCATCCATATTTATTGATCCCTCAGAATGGACTAATTACTGTTCCATTCTCTCAGGGGCATAAGCCTATGCTCCCTGGATTAATTTATTGGGCATACTGGAATTATGAGACGTTAACAATAACAAGTGTCTCTCAGCGTCCCAAGTCAGTCCCAGCGCCTTACTGCATTATTTCATTACCCCCTTCACATATCCTCATTAGTTCCTCTTCAGTTGACGTCACACCCGGAAATTGTCCACATAAGATTATTTACCCAATTACTTCGCTCAGTGGACCACCTGTGCACTTACGGTGTGCATTTATCGTCGCCTGAAGTAAGAACAATTTATTATTTACCTGTTTATTAATTATATCATTATAAGCAGTCAACAATTTTGGTGTCTTGCTCAGTTTGCAGAGCTGGGCCCTTTACTGTCCATACACCATCCTATAATTAGTAGGTAATTCTGGACGGTCAAGCTTCCACGGAAGTCGCACTCAGTAATGTCCAGATTCACATTTAAACACCCTTCATTTTTCCTGAGTAAGGAATCTTGGGACTTTCTTCATTTACATTGTCCCTATGCGTCCAATTCCCATAATTTAACACAGATTCAATTATCCTCTATTAAAATAATTTATACTGGGGTGTATTTATGAGTAAACACACCGTAACTGTATTTATGGGTTTCCCCCGTCATTCATTTTAGTCGAGAAAGCCTGCCCTACATCACTGACCCCCTGGGTCCTTGAGGGGTGACTCCGCATTTCTTTTCATACCCTTTACAAAGGTGGCATAATGGTCACTACCTATCAAACTATCTATTGGCGCCACAGAATCATTATTTACACCAGAAGGTGCCAAATTTACCTTACTTGAAAGCCTTTCAGTAGCGTTACCAAGCCCTATTGTAGATATTTTCTCTGGGAGCCTATCCACAATTACGGCATTAATACGTTTTCTCTCATTGTCCAGCCTGACAGTTACATAAACAGTGTCGTATGACTGGGCCTTCTTATTCGAGAGAAAGCCAGATAACTTGAGTATAGCAGGATCTCCCATTTGTACCTTCATCCCATTAAGGCATTACGTTTTATGAAGGTACGTTGTGATCCCTGATCCAGTAATGCTGTTACAGTTTTGGATTTACGGACCGTTTATCATTAATCACCACATCCAAACACAGGTAAAGATACCTCAGCTAGGCCATCATTACCGACATATGCTGCAATCTTTACGTTGGCTACTGTTGTGTCCGGGTTATTATCACTATCAGTACTATTGTTACCATTATTACGATTAGATCCGGCCTTACACATAGCTATGTGGTGTCTTCCCTTGTTACACTGATAACAATGGTGCAAGTTAGCACGGCAATCCCTTACATTATGATTTCCTAGCACCTGATACATCTAGCAAGCTCTTCCAATCTTTCCACTTTAACATCCCATGAATTATAGGCATTACAGTTCTTAGAGAAATGAAAACCGTTGCAGAAGATACAATTTCTCCTTTCTTTGCCTGACCTCTTATCAACTGGGCTACCCTTATTGTGGTACTTCCTCCTCTTGCTTTGATGTGGAGAACCACTATTACTGCCCCCTGTCACTTGATATGTGCCTACGTAACCCCGTTTAGTAGGTGACTTATGATTATTGATATTGGGATAAAGTTTCCTTTTGTGGAACTTGACAGTGCACTGGGTCTGTAGACGTGGTATTCCTAGAGGTAATGGGTTGGCTGGTCTGCAGTTGGACAATTAGCTCCTGCAGGCCCACTCTTATTTCTTCCAACCCGAAGTAACCCTTGTGATATCTGTTAGATAGCCACTCTACTGTCTTGTGGTTCAATTTATTCTGAATCAAGGCACTCAACAACCACTCTGCTCCCTCCAGATCATATTTATTACTCAAGGTCTTAAGAGTGCTTTCTAGTTTGATCCTAAATTGCTGTAAGCTGTTGCGGTTGTGATCTGGAGTCTTCAAACTAGCCAAATTAGCTACTAGATCCAGCCTACTTTGCTCCAAGTTACCGTAAGTGACCTCCAACAAGTCAACTGCCTCACTATAGGAGTCATCTACATTTGGGAATGCTTGTATGAGAACATGCGCATCTTCCCTTACTTGTCCCTTTAAATAGCATAATTTGGTAACACTTGCAATATCACTCCTATTATGTACAATTGCTTTAAAGATAGACCAAAACTCCTCCCAGTTTTCTCCTGGATTAAACACAGGCATGCATAATTCTGGGAGTTTTGGTAGACACCTCTGATTTTCCTTACTAGGTTGACCAACAACATTGTCTACACCCTTTACCTTCTCTAAAGCCTTAGTTTTGCAGGACAAAATGTTGTCCTCCACTTCATAATATTGATCCAGCAGCCCCTCCCTTTCAGCATCATCTGCACAATTCACCAGAAGATCGCTCTCACAGTCCTTATACCACAATTTATATGACTCATATCTACTTTCTAAGGCATCTAGGTGCAGCTTTAATTCACCAGGGTTTACCGTTTCTTGTCTCATTAACTCCATACACTTGTATTTTTTAGAAACGGCCCTTCCGAGTTTGTATGACACTTTTTTGCTTTGATCCGGTTTGCCACCCGCATAATTTCCTCAACCCAGCCATGGTTAGGGAATTAATAATCCCCAATTTATACGACTTAATAACACTTTGTGTGAGTAATTCTTGCATTTGATAAATCCTACCCCCATTGCTAGAATTAATTGGGCAATTTATCACCCACCACACCCCGATTAAATTTTTTACCCTAAACCCCTTTTTTTCAATCATCACTTAATTATTTAAGAAATTTAATTCAATTAATTTTCACTGATTGCATGGGTTCAAAGGACCACGGGCAGATAGGGAAATTTTTCTAGGGGGATTACTTGTACCCTCAACATCCATGCATAGGGAAATCCCCTTTGGGGAGACAACAATAATTGTTTCCGCAGTCCCCCCGTGTAGAATGTGAGAAATTTAACCCCCTTGGGTCCTGCAGGTGCCCCTCGACCCTCACAATCTTATCCTATCTACCCAAGACCATATAAATTGGGGTACACCCTCAAGACGGGGGCTACTTTTTTAATTTGGGACTTAAAGTTATTTATTTTAAATTTGAAGAAGGGGGGGGGGGTATTTTACACCGGATATTCCATCAAGGAAAACACTTGTACATAATCCACCATTACCAGATTTTCCCGGGGGGGGCACTTGATGTAGCTGGATCACTCTAACCACCAATTAAAAAATACCTAAGGCCAGTTTCATTTTCATAACTAGAAGGTTACTTAAAATGTGGGCGATTGATACTCCTTTTCCCTCCATTCACCATCTCATTTTGATGCCTGCTACACCACGGTTCTTATTAATGCAGGGCAGGTACCATCGGTTTTTTCCCCCGGGTTTTGAAGTCGTGACTCCATAAAGCCTTCCTATCCTCAACAGAAAAAACGGGTAAAATGTCACACCTCTGGATGGCAGTTCTATCGCTTTTTAAGATTCCTTAACTTAGGTTATTATCCCTGATTTCATTTCGATTTACAAAGGTTTAAAGTCTCATAATTATTTTACACATTGGGGGCCATCCTTAAATTCAGACCGATGAGGGGGATTAAACTCATAAATTTTCCCCCGACACATTCCCTGGGGGCGCACCCGCACCCCCCGGGCCTACTTTTCCACTTTTTTTACCAATTTACACGGTGGGCACGTAACTCTCGTTCCCTCACTCTTCACCAGGAACAATTATGACACTTCCTATTAGAAAGTGAGGCCTATATTAATCCTTAGGCCGCCGTGAATGCCAATTTCCTGATCCCATGTTTCACAGCTTCCTCACTACCTTCAAAACACTCCGCCAGCCCCATGCCCCGAGTTGACCTCTACCCCCGCACATCCGCGCATGCGCAAAGGGAACTCCTGGTTCTATCCTATTTTCAAATACATTTTTGACCCATATAGACACATTAAACACCTATTAGGCACTATAGTTTCGGAAAATTAAAATATTTTCCACATTTTGTGTCAGTACAAAGATGAACCAGCAGTGTGTATTTAGAAAATGGAAAAATTTTATTTTTCTGTGGCGGAGTCGATAAGGGGTTTTTATATTCTTTTATTTATTGTATTCTAATGTATTTTTAAATTCAATGACTGATGGTGGTTATGAGTGGTGACGGCAGACGCAGTTACTAGGCATGGGGGGGGGGATGAAGTGTCAGCGGTAGTGTATTAAATCAATCACCGTGCACGATATTGATTGTTACCATAGGGTATATGAGGGTTAGGGTGTGGATTGTGTTCAATGGTGGATGAGTGCCATCATGTTCAGACATTCCTTGCATTATAGTCAGCCTTTTAGATGGCTGGATTGTGTTTATATATGTTGTCAATGAAGTCCTTAATGCTCTTATAAATTTATAAGAGATTTGTCATTGAGTATACTAAGGTGAAAGTGGTGTGTTTTCAAGGGAGGGGGAGTGTAAGCATTACTAGGTAGGACTATCGTTAATTATAAGACCAACTTTTCACGTGAAGCACAGTACATAAAAGCAGTGTTTGATTAGCGTGCAGCCAGTTCTGATGTCATTATACAAGTGAGACTGTTCAACTGCCTCCCAGCATACATAAGGGGGATTACCAACAGACCCCTGGCAGTCTTCAAGCTGGCGCTGGACAAGCACCTAAAGTCGGTTCCTGACCAGCCGGGCTGTGGCTCATACGTTGGTTTGCGTGCAGCCAGCAGTAACAGCCTGGTTGATCAGGCTCTGATCCACCGGGAGGCCTGGTCACAGACCGGGCCGCAGGGGCGTTGACCCCCGGAACTCTCTCCAGGTAAACTTCTTCAGTATTTGTGTAGTCACTGCAGATTATTGTTTCACTGCCTGTGTCTTGGTACATATTGACTATGTACCCATATATCTTTTGTACCTGAGTTTTAAATAAAATATAAAAAAAAATCAGTTTTAAGGTCCAAATAAGAAATCACCTCATCACCCAAAGTTAACCAGACAAACTGTACCTAACCACTACCAGTTTCTCAAAAGCTTCTTATGCTGTTCTGGTGAATGCTCAACCACTTACTACTTCGAAATTAGGATGTCTGTTCTCTTCACTGCTCTAAATAGTAGTAGATTGTAATACAGTACATCATAATGTAAATTGTTATATCGCAATACCAAATTTCATTGTTTTAAATAGTACTAAACTGTAATACATCACACTGTAAATTGTTTTAAATTGTTACATTGTGATACTGTAATCTTTATTAACTAATTCAATAGTGTAAGAAGTCTCTACTAGACTTATCAGAACCATGTAGCATCACATGATATAATATTAAATTCTCCTGTACTCACTCTAACTCATCTAATGACTATATGAACTATGTATTATTGCCTTACTATTCTTAAGTTAATCTTTAATGGCTTATGTAGCAGACTAAAGAGAGAATGGTTGTGTATTTTTCTTAATAAATATAGAGTGGATGTTGTGTTCCTCCAAGAACATAATTTCAAGGAGGGTAAAGTGTTGGAGGTAGCAGGTTATAAAGTAATGACCCTGCCAACTACCCGTTTAAAAGATGGTGTGGGTATTTTAATAAAGGAGACGAGCCCGTTTGTTTTGCAGAGAAGTGAGGGGGGAGGGGGGAGGGTGTTGCGTGTGGATGGGTCTTGGATGGGTAAGCGTGTATCTTTTGTAAGTGTGTATGTGCCTGCAGCGTGCAGGTAAGGAAGGATTTTGTGTGCGAGGATCTTGTCTATTTTTTGCGTGCACTTCCAGAAGTGGCAATAGTGGGGGGTGACTGGAACTGCGTTATTAGGGCGGCTGACGTAGAACCAAAAGGGGTAGGACATATGTCTGTAACTCTCAGGGATTTGATGAGGGACGTTAGGTTACGTGATGTGTTTGAGGGGGTGTGGGAAACAGAACATTTTTTTGTTAGGAGGGGATACGCAGTGAGGTTAGATAGAGTGTATCTTTCTCAAGGGGCTGTTGTGAAATCTTTTAATACCGTTGATGCGGCTATCAGATCATAGGGCTGTAGTGGTGGAAGTAGGGTGGGAGGAGCTGGCGGAAATATATAGGACTTATTGGAAATTGAACATCAGTGTGTTGAGTGATGATGAAGGTTTGGAGGGTTTTTCTATTCTATGGAAAGAGCTTTACAAGGAAGCTCAGGAGGTGGATGACACTGTAACATGGTGGGATTTTGTGGCCAAAGAAAGGATAAGAAAGAATTATGTTAGGGAGGGTAAACGTATAAACAATTTAAAATATGGGCTTGTGAATTATTTAGAGGATTGATTAAGAGGTTGTTATGGGCAGGGGATGGTTGGTGGTGTTTTTCCCATGGACGAAATAGAAGACATAAAAGAGAGTTTGCGAACCTTGCAAAATGATCGGTTTCAAGCGGTAAGGGTGCAAGCAGGGTTAGAAGAAGTTTTGTGGGGGGACAAGTCGTCAGCGTGTGTGTTGCGACATCAAAAGCAAAGGCAGGCGCTGACGGCTATCCGGAGATTAGAGGTAAATGAGACAATGTGGATCTATAGAGCAGGGCAGGAGATAAGAAATACGAAGGGTATGAGTGCATATGTGGATATGTGGACAAGTGGGGATGTGGATGATGTGGAGTTAGACAGGGTGTGTACATATGCAATGTGCAATTTAGGTAATAGTGATAGGATGGCTTTGGGTGGGGTTATTACTGCAGAGGAAATAGAGATTGTTTTACAGGGCATGAGGAAGGGAAAAGCCCCGGGTATTGATGGTCTACCGGTGGAATTTTATTTACAGCATTGGGTGTTGATAGGAAATTTCAAGGTTAGGTTATTTAATTGTATGAAGGAGAAGGGCAAGTTGGGAAATAAGCAGACTACAGCAGTTGTGGTGCTGGTCCCGAAAGGTAAGGGGCAGCCCACCCTTCGGGAGTATCGGGCAATATCGTTGCAATGTGCGGACTATAAGGTTTTAGCAAAAATTTAGGTAATAGGGTTAAACGTGTACCAGGGAGCGTCGTTTCGAAATCGCAGTTTGGGTTGCAGGGGAGGCCAATGATAGAAGGACAAGGGATTCTGAGAAGTTTTGTGGAGTCAAAAGGAGGGGAAGAGGGGGCGGCTTTACTGGCTTTGGACTGGCAGGCAGCCTTTGATAGAGTGGAAAGGCGTGCACTGCAGGTTATACTTAGGAGACAGGGTTATGGGTGTGGAAAATTTTCTAGGGGTGATTACCTGTATGTACCTCAACTTTATATACATACAAGTAATCTCATTGGGAGACAACCATATTGTTTACCGTAGTCACCCCGTGTAGACATGTGAGAAAACTTAACCACCCCTCGCCATGGCAGGTGGTCCCTTCGACCTCACAATCTTATCCATATCTATCCGAGACCAGTATGGATTGGATAGCACCCACAAGTACGGTGCTACTAATTAATTGTGGACTGTATAGATTATATTAGTGTAACTGAATGAAGGGGGGGGGGGGGTAGGTTACACATGGATATATCCATCAAGGAAAAACACTTGTACATAATCTCTCCACTTACCAGATATTCTCTGGTGGTCACTTGATGTAGCTGGATCACTCATAACCTATCCAATTACAACATACCTAACTGGCCAGTATCAGTCTGCTATAACTAGAAGGGTTACTTAACTGTGGGTGATTGATACTCCTTATTTCCTCCATTCACCATCTCATTTCGATGTCCTGCTACACCGACACGGTTCTCATTCCAGCAGAACGAGGTATCCATTGGTTTGTCCCGGTTTAGAAGTCGTGACTCAATGAACTTCATTATCCTCGTCCCGGGAACGAGGTCTAACGTGTTCACTCGGAGCAAGGCGACTTATTTCACTTCACGCATTCTCTTAACTTAGTGTTATTATCATTAATTACATTACAATTTCACAAGATGATTTAATGTCTCATAATTATTATACACATTAGAGATCACTCCATTAAGATCTGAGACCGATGAGTGATGATTAAACCAAGAGTAACTTTCCCCAGGACACAGTCCATGGTGACGCTCCAGTCACCCGGTCCTACCCTTATTCACTCATTTTACCACTTTATTACGGCGGTCCCGTAAATCACGTTCCCTCACTCTCCAACAGGAACAGTTACGACACTTCCTATTATGAAATGAGGCCTATATTAATCCTTAGGCTGCTGTGAACGCCAATTTCCTGGTTCCATGCTTTCCCAGCCTCCTCACTATATTCAAAACACTCCCACCTCCCCCATGGCCCGAGTCGACCTCTCCCCCCGCACATCCGCACATGTGCAAAGGGAACTCTTGGTTCTTTCCTATTGTCAAATACATTTTTGACTCATATCGACACATTAAACACCTATTAGGCACTATAGTTTCGGAAAATCAAAAAATTTTTCCACAATGGGGAAGAAATAGTTGATTGGGTAAATATGCTGTATAGGGGAGCAAAAATGAGGGTACAAATAAATGGGTGTATGGGGAGGGAATTTGCGATGGGTAGAGGTCTCAGGCAGGGGTGTCCCATGTCACAGATCTTATTTGCGTGTTTTCAGGACCCCTTTTATAGAATGGTTGAATGTACCATCAGTACCCTGGGTGAGGGTGGGGTTGAGGGAGGGACGCTTTGGCCGGGATTAATAGGTTATGTAGATGATACGACTGTTCTGGTTCTTGAAAGGATGTCTATGAAAGTATTGGATGATGTTGTGCAAATGATCGAACGTGCCACAGGTATGAAGGTAAACAGTGAGAAGTCAATGATCATGGGGTTGGGCATTTGGAAAGGGGAGGGTAAGGTAAGTTGTAATGTTGTTAAAAAGTGTGTGGTGTTGCTAAAGATTTGTGGTATTATATACAAGGATGACATGGATGTGGCACGTGAGGAAAACTCGGATAGGTTGTTAGAAAGGATCGTGGGAGGTCTGGGTGTTTTGAGGCCCCAGCATCTTACTCTGGCCCAACGTGTGATTGTCCTAAATGTTTTACTGTATACATAAATAACCCACACATAAAAGAGAGAAGCTTACGACGACGTTTCGGTCCGACTTGGACCATTTACAAAGTCACACAGTGTGACTTTGTAAATGGTCCAAGTCGGATCGAAATGTCGTCGTAAGCTTCTCTCTTTTATGTGCGGGTTATTTGTGTATTATTCCAGTCACGGTATTGTGCCTTTTTTTGTTATTTTTTTATTGTATAGTAAGGTTTGGCATGTTGCAGCTGTGTTCCCAATTACAGCGACGGCGATTGTGGGAATTTTGAGACGTGTGTGTAAATTTTTGTGGGGATCAAAGTGTGATTGGTTAAGAAGAGAGGTTGTTATGTTACCGGTGTGCCAGGGTGGATTGGGATTGATGGATTTAAGATGGAGGGCTAAATGTGTGTTTCTTAAGTGGGAGGTATTGCGTGTGGGCATGATGGCGGGAAATATAGAACAGGTATATATGAAGTTGAAGAAGTGGTATGGAAGAGTTGAATTGAGGGAATGTGAAATCGTTCCATGGGCCTTGTTGCTGGTTAGGGAACGGAGAAACATTCGAATACACAATACGGGTTTTGTGTAGGTTACTGGTGGGTAAGTGCGTTGCCCCTGTTGAGAGTTTGTTCCCTATGTACTCGTGGAGAAACATTTGGTATAGATTTAGTAAGCTGAAATATTGCCTAGAGTGCATGACGTTATCTTTCGTTTATTACATGGTATCTTGCCGTCAGGGGCAATACTAAGAACCAGGAGGGTAGTAGAGGGAGGCGGGTGTGGTTTTTGTGGAGGGGACGACACAGCGTTCCATGTAGTTTATTTCTGTGAAGGGTTAGAAGACGTCAGGGGTTGGTTAGGTAGGTTGGTACAGAGGGTGGGAGGGAGTGGGGTGGCGGTTCTGGGTGATTTAAGTCTTGACATGGGTGGTTTAGAAGAGGAAGTCATAAGAGCTTTGGATTACATCATGGTGGATTATATCTACATATCGTGGGTGATGAGGGGGAAAGGGGTTAGTGAGGTGCGAAGGCGCGTTCTTGCGATAACGTTTTATCGTATGATGTGTCGGAACAGGGAATTGTATGGGAAGAGGTGGGATCAGGTATTTTCGGAAAGATATAGGAGGCTTACATTAGAAATCCTCGTGAATCTGTGAATGAATCTGAATGTACGAAGGGTAAGGTTCTTTTTATTTATGGGATTTAAATAGGTTCCGTGTAAGTCAGTGGGCAATAGCGGGCTTGTCTCCTGGGGGGGGGGGGGGAGGGCATGACAGTGTGGTGAATGTTGGTATGGATTGTGTTTCCTGGTTGTCATGGATGTGTGGTTGTGGAGGTTTGAGAGCTCGTTGATACTTATTATTACTTTTGTGTAATGAATGAAAGTGCAACCCCGAAGGTTTTGTCATGTATTTGAAGGTGTTCCTGTCTTGTAATGACCCGATTCTTGAGTCATATGTTTTTAATGGTAAATGTAATTGGTTATGTTTATTATCGGTTATGAGGTCATGATATGTTAGATTTTTGTAGATTAAAATATTTGTGGAAAATACTGTTTATCAGGAGTTTACCTGGAGAGAGTTCCGGGGGTCAACGCCCCCGCGGCCCGGTCTGTGACCAGGCCTCCTGGTGGATCAGAGCCTGATCAACCAGGCTGTTGCTGCTGGCTGCACGCAAACCAACGTACGAGCCACAACCCGGATGATCAGGAACTGACTTTAGGTGCTTGTCCAGTGCCAGCTTGAAGACTGCCAGGGGTCTGTTGGTAATCCCCCTTATGTGTGCTGGGAGGCAGTTGAACAGTCTCGGGCCCCTGACACTTATTGTATGGTCTTTTAACGTGCTAGTGACACCCCTGCTTTTCATTGGGGGGATGGTGCATCGTCTGCCAAGTCTTTTGCTTTCGTAGTGAGTGATTTTCGTGTGCAAGTTCGGTACTAGTCCCTCTAGGATTTTCCAGGTGCATATAATCATGTATCTCTCCCTCCTGCGTTCCAGGGAATACAGGTTTAGGAACCTCAAGCGCTCCCAATAATTGAGGTGTTTTATCTCCGTTATGCGCGCCGTGAAAGTTCTCTGTACATTTTCTAGGTCAGCAATTTCACCTGCCTTGAAAGGTGCTGTTAGTGCGCAGCAATATTCCAGCCTAGATAGAACAAGTGACCTGAAGAGTGTCATCATGGGCTTGGCCTCCCTAGTTTTGAAGGTTCTCATTATCCATCCTGTCATTTTTCTAGCAGATGCGATTGATACAATGTTATGGTCCTTGAAGGTGAGATCCTCCGACATGATCACTCCCAGGTCTTTGACGTTGGTGTTTCGCTCTATTTTGTGGCTAGAATTTGTTTTGTACTCTGATGAAGATTTAATTTCCTCATGTTTAGCATATCTGAGTAATTGAAATTTCTCATCGTTGAACTTCATATAGTTTTCTGCAGCCCACTGAAAGATTTGGTTGATGTCCGCCTGGAGCCTTGCAGTGTCTGCAATGGAAGACACTGTCATGCAGATTCGGGTGTCATCTGCAAAGGAAGACACGGTGCTGTGGCTGACATCCTTGTCTATGTCGGATATGAGGATGAGGAACAAGATGGGAGCGAGTACTGTGCCTTGTGGAACAGAGCTTTTCACCGTAGCTGCCTCGGACTTTACTCTGTTGACGACTACTCTCTGTGTTCTGTTAGTGAGGAAATTATAGATCCATCGACCGACTTTTCCTGTTATTCCTTTAGCACGCATTTTGTGCGCTATTACGCCATGGTCACACTTGTCGAAGGCTTTTGCAAAGTCTGTATATATTACATCTGCATTCTTTTTGTCTTCTAGTGCATTTAGGACCTTGTCGTAGTGATCCAATAGTTGAGACAGACAGGAGCGACCTGTTCTAAACCCATGTTGCCCTGGGTTGTGTAACTGATGGGTTTCTAGATGGGTGGTGATCTTGCTTCTTAGGACCCTTTCAAAGATTTTTATGATATGGGATGTTAGTGCTATTGGTCTGTAGTTCTTTGCTGTTGCTTTACTGCCCCCTTTGTGGAGTGGGGCTATGTCTGTTGTTTTTAGTAACTGTGGGACGACCCCCGTGTCCATGCTCCCTCTCCATAGGATGGAAAAGGCTCGTGATAGGGGCTTCTTGCAGTTCTTGATGAACACAGAGTTCCATGAGTCTGGCCCTGGGGCAGAGTGCATGGGCATGTCATTTATCGCCTGTTCGAAGTCATTTGGCGTCAAGATAACATCGGATAGGCTTGTGTTAATCAAATTTTGTGGCTCTCTCATAAAAAATTCATTTTGATCTTCTACTCTCAGTCTGGTTAGCGGCTTGCTAAAAACTGAGTCATATTGAGACCTGAGTAGCTCACTCATTTCCTTGCTGTCATCTGTGTAGGACCCATCTTGTTTAAGTAGGGGCCCAATACTGTATATATTTTCCAGAAATTCAGTATTTATATGTAAATAGATGGCCATACTGTATTTCATAATATTTATGTCATAGAAAACGGAAAGCCTGCATCTGCACAGACGAGACTTGCCATCTTGGTTTTGAATTTCGTATAAACGTTGGTGTAATGGGAAGAATTTTTCGTGCTCTAGAGGTTAAAATTGTGTTGACACCTCTCAAATAGGAGGCGAAATTGGTGGATGTGCATTCCTGCATAACTTGAGATATCAGACGACTGGACAAGACAGCTCCAGGAACCTCAGATAAGCTCTCTAGATTTGGGTGTAATTCTGGCCAGCATTATTTTCATAGATTTAGTTAGTTAGTTAGTTTAATATGTTTATTATGCACCCCATACCCATCCTGTGGGCGGTAGTCAAAAGATTACAGAGGTACATAATTGGTCCAGGGACTGGACTCCAAAGTTTTGATAGCTGAGCAAGTTACAGAGGTAATGAACTCACAATTTACAAAGGTAATGAACTCACAATTTACAAAGGTAATGAACTCCCAATTTACAAAGGTAATGAACTCCAGGTAAGTTTGGTCACAATCATGACAAGTTACAAAGGTATTTACAGATTACAGAGGTACGTAATGGGTCCAGGGACTGGGCCCCCAAAGTTTTGATAGCTGAACTAGGTACAAAGGTAATGAGCTCACAAGTTACAAAGGTAATGAATTCTGTAGAATGGTTACTTACGTTTATACTTTGGCTACAATCATGAACAAATTATAGAGTAATGAGCAATTCACACTTCCACACCCGGTCACAACTGTAATGAGTTATTGGTGCAAATATTGATTGTTGAGTCACACACACCACACACCACCACACACACACACACACACACACACACACACACACACACACACACACACACACACACACACACACACACACACACACACACACACACACACACTTTAGTTTAATATCTTTATGCACCCCATACCATCTGTGGGCGGTAGTCAAAAGATTACAAAGGTACATAATGGGTCAGTGACTGGACCCCAAAGTTATGATAGCTGAACTAGTTACAAAAGTAATGAACTCCAGGTAGATCTGGTCACAATCATGGCAAGTTACAGAGGTAATGAATCAGCTTCTCTCCTATACTGGTTACAGTCATGAGCAAATTACAAAGTAATGAACCACTGATACGTCCACACCCGGTCACAATTGTAATGAGTTATAATACAAATATTAAGTGGATCATACACCCACACTAGCGCGCGCGTGCACATACACACACGAGGGCGCACGCACGGACATGTGCACACGAGCGTACATATATATGCATACACACAAGGACGCACACCCACACACACACACCACACACACACACACCAACACCCACACACACACACCCTCACACACACCCACACACACACCCTCACACACACCCACACACACACACCCACACACACACACACACACCCACACACGCACACACACACCCACACACGCACACACACACACACACACACACACACACACACCCTCACACACACCTGCACACACACGATTTAGTTAGAGTGAGGTTTTCTGAGTATGATACACGTTAATCTCCAGTCAAATTGGTGAGTGATATGATATATTTTTCTTCTGTTATGTAATTGTGTATATATATAATCATTTATTATTTTTAATATACAGTCCACAAAATTTATATATTTACCAGTATTTCTGGTGTATGTATATTTTATTTAATTAATAGGTCCAGAGCAACTTGTGGATATGACAATGGTAGTTATCGAAGGGGGACATTTTTTGCGACCTATGTGTCCCAAATTCCTACTTGTCTGATAAATAATAATTATCTTTGTTATTTACTGGTATGTACATTATGAGTTACATCCAGATAAATGCAATTTTCCACATTTAATTTGCCCGTTTGTCCTTCTTGAACCGGAGGTAATTAGTGAAGTCATTAATTGGTTAATTACTTAATAATTATATGTGAAATGACAGAAGGAGGTGGATGTTAAGTTCACAAATTTTTTTAATGTGTAGTGGATTATAATTATTACAATATTAATTTTGATAAGTCAAGTCTGGCTAAGTTTATATTAATTTGTATAATATTAATTTGATAAGACAATTCTGGCCAAGATTTATATCAGTGTATGTGTAATTGATAAGCCAGGTGTTGCTAATTATATTAATGTGTATAATATTAATTTTACTTAATCTGTAGTGGATTATAATTATTACAATATTAATTTGATAAGACAATTCTGGCCAAGATTTATATCAATGTATGTGTAATTGATAAGACAAGTGTTGCTAATTATATTAATGTGTATAATATTAATTTTGCTATGCCAAATTCTGGCAAGGATTTTTATTAATTCGTATAATAATTTTGATAAGCCAAGGCTGGCTAAAGGTTTGTATTAATGTACATTTAAAATTTATATTACAATTTTTTACATGTAATTGCTAAGCTCAAGTAGCTAGAATTTATTTAAAGGTAAGTTGTACTATTTACCTTTATAAAGTGCATAATTTAGTACATAATCAGTGTTATTAAGTTGAATTTAATACATTCCATCATGGCTGAAAATGAGGAAATTAATGTAGAAGACAAACATATGGAATATAGAGTAAAGAAAGCATCAATACAGGCTAAAAAAGTTCATGTAACCAAGGCATATAATAAGTGCTTGGAATTAATGAATCAAGAAACTGTGAATACTGATGATTTAAAATTGTATTTAGATGCTTTAGGTAATAGATATGTTCATTCAAATTATATTACAAAATTATGAAGGAGATTTGTTAGTAAACTGTGTGAGACACTGAAGTAGATCTTATGATTAATCAGTATTATGAATTAGAGCGAAAAGATTCTTCATTGTAAAGTCAGGGTTATCTGAATAATATTAAAATGTGTAAACCAGGCAGTTATCAGTCTCGCTCCAACCAAATAATATGTCTTTGCCAAAACTCCCAGAAATCTATTGTTACCTGTATTTAATCATGGGAAATTGGAGTGATTTTTGGTCAATTTTTAAGCAGTTGTGCATGACAGGAGTGACTGCTGTGTAACTAAATTATTTTACCTCAAAGGGTCAGGTAAGAGGAACGCGGATCACATACTGATACAAGCCTTTCCCATGTATGATGACTCTTACAAGGATGCAGTTGGACTGTTGAAGGTCACTTATGGCAATTATAGCACAAGTATGTTGGGATCTAGTGAATATCATTGCTAATTTAAAATCTAAAGATCACACTTACAAGGTTTACAGCAGTTTAGAGTTAAACTGGAGAGCACTCTCAAAATCTTTAAGTATTAAATATATGAAAGGTATCAGACTGGATATTGAGTGCCATGTACAGAATAAATTAAGTTGTAAAACATTTGAATGGCCTCTCAAAAAATATCATAAGGGTTATTTTGGTCTGGTGGAATTACAGACTTGGTTCCTACAAGAATTATTTGTGCAGTTGCAGACAGCCAACTAATCATTTTTAAGATGCAACACATAATATTTCTGAGGTATCTGTCAAGTTCATTAAAGGGAAAAATTTACCCACTAGTAATATCTAATTTATTTCCTAATATAGTTGCATAGGTGCATATCATGTAGCAGGGAATCAGAAATATGATTCTCCTCAAGGTAAGAAGAATAAGTACCCTCCATAAGAGTTAGCCCAGTTAATAAGCAAACAATCAAAGAAAAGAGAGATTGCTTTTTGCAAGGGCACAATTCATTTTTCTAGAATTGCAATGCATACAATTAATGAATGATAAAGTTGAAAGTTGGATGAACTTGGACAGATGTATAAGATGTTTGGGTAATCACAACGGTAAAAGGATTGTTATGCCAAATTAACTTCTGTTCATCATGTCACAAAGGAAGCACACATATCGTCATTTGTAAAGGTCTATATGATAATGTTGATAATAGATGGATAATGTTGACAATCATGGACACAAACAGTGGCTAATGTAAAAATTGCTGCGAATATTAAATAATGACTGGTTTTGGCTGAAGTTAGCCTTACTGTGTTACAGGTAAAAAATCGATGATAAAAGGAAAATTCTAAAAGTGTTAAATGCATTTTTGGACCAGGGATCCCAGCATACTTTCATAAAACGTAAATGTCTTGAGGGTATGAAATTACAGCAGGGAGATCTACAACTTTAAAATTATCTGGTTTTTCTCTCAGATAAAAGGTCAATTGATATGACTACTGTTTAGGTAAACTTCAGGTGGAGGCAATGAGAAAAAGCGTGTTAATGCAGTAATTGTAGATAGATCTTTGGAGAAAAATATTTACAATAGGACTTAGTAAGTAAGAAGGACTTTCACATAATGTAAATTTAGCAACTTCTGGGTGTAGTGATGATTCTGTAGGCTCCAGTAAATATTTTGATAGGTAGTGACTATTATGCCTCCTTTGTTAAAGGGTATGGTAAAGAAATGTGGTGTCAGCCTTAAAGACTGCAGGAGGCCATGTAATGTATGGTAGACTTCCTGTAATTATAAATTCCATGACTAGAGGAAGGATACTACAAATACCATAATTGTGTGTCTTACTATGAAGTTGTTACCCCAGTATATTCTTCCATAGAGGATGGTTTTGAGCAGTGCATAATTGTGGGAATTAGACACCATTGGATTAAATGTAAATGAAGAAAGTTCCAGATGATTCTTATTACTCAGGAGCAGTACCTGAAGATGTAAAATTTGAATCTGACAATACTGAGAACGACTTCGTGGAGACTGTACATCCTCAGAATTGCCCACTAATTACAGAATGGCATATGGGCAGTTTAAAGGCTCAGCTCCTGCAAATGATTAAGACACCAGGGAATTGTTAAACTGCTATAATGATATAAATTGCCCTGAGCAATTAATTAGTAAATTTTATAGAAGAGGTTACCTCTGAGCTAAGCAAATTTTATGGTATCTATTTGCCAAATCTCCATGGAGTGAAGAAAGTGATTCTAAGGACAACTGCTCTGAGTATTAGTGTTTAAGATTGTAGTGCATGGAGTAACACAAGATGTACCTAGTTTAAAATGGACTGTTTGATGACAGGTCTGTCGTTGACGGAAAAAATTAGGAGATATCTTATTAAATTTCAGAGTGAAGCTTATGCCTTTACGGGCTGTACATAAGTAACGCTTTCCTAGAGTGGGTTTACAAGAGGCTGACCGGATTGTACCCGTTCTTATGGCCCTGAGAATCCTTTGTGACCCACTTAGCCTTCTGAAACCTTTCGCTTTAGGAGCGTTATTATTTGGTGCTACATCCAGTCCGTTCCTACTTCAAGCGACGATAAATGCACACCTTAAACATATGGAAAGTCCATTGAGTAAATTTATGAGCAAACAATCTTATGTGGACAATTTCCTGGGTGTGACTATCAACTGAAGAGGAACTGTTAATGACTTATGGAGAGGCTAATAAAATAATGCAAAGTGCAAATATGCCTCTGAGGGAATGGAATAGTAATTCGTCCAAATTAAAGGACAAATAAGTAAGATTTCCCTGGAGTTGAAGTGCCAAAATGTAGTAATGTATTGGGTTTAACTTGGGATACTGAGAGAGATTTGTTAATGTTAAAACCTAATAATTACAGTATGCCCAATAAATTAACTAAGAGAGTTTTGCTTGCTGAAGTTTCCAATGTTTTGATCCACTAGGTTTAGTGTCACCCCTTACTATAAGAGGGAAATTATTAATACAGGAAGCATGGAAACTTAAATGTGCTTGGGATGAAATTCTACCTGAGGAATTCATTACAGGTGGGATGAATTAATTGGTGATTATGAGAAAATTTCAATGTTGGAGTTCCCACGGCAGGTGGCCAATCCAAATAGGAAAAATGTACTCCACATTTTTTGTGATGCTTCCAATTGGCATATGGAGCAGTTGCTTACCTTCAATGTTTAAAAGTGTTATTTCTCTTGTTATGTCTAAGGCTAAAGTGTCTCCAATTAAATCACGTACCTTGCCTCAGTTGGAATTAACAGCCATTTATGTAGGTGTCAAATTAGCTCA
Source organism: Cherax quadricarinatus (assembly GCF_026875155.1). Lineage (NCBI taxonomy): Eukaryota > Metazoa > Arthropoda > Malacostraca > Decapoda > Parastacidae > Cherax > Cherax quadricarinatus. Next base: position 41,572,339 of record NC_069441.1, read on the forward strand.
TTATATAAGAAATAAGTTGCAGGAGATAAATATTAGCGACACTGTAATTTGGTCTGATAATGTGGTATTTCCTTACAATGGATTTGTAATGGAAACAGTAAAATTGTGTACGTACAAAACAGAGTCGCTGAAATTAATCAGCATGCAAGAGAAGTATAATAGTTTGGGTCAGCATATGTTAACATTTTTAATCATATACCTGGTGAGGAGAACTCCAGCATTATCTTTTGAATGCTGTTCATGGTTTCACTTTTTATGCTAATTAGGCCTTTAACAAAAGGCGTATATTACTCCTGTTGAAATTACTGTGACCACCCCGTCCAATAGTTTGTCCTTCCTTAGCCATTGATATGAATAGGTATTCTTCTTTACCCCAAACTAATCAATGTAACAAGTTGGTGTTTAAATTTCTAAACAGATGAATATTTCATTTAAGTTTTCAATCCTCTTGAATATTGGATAAAGAGGGTACAGGAGGAAATCTATGGAAATGAGATTAAATTGATGATAGAAGAAAAATTGTGAAAGGTTTTCCCTAATAGAGAAATTGGGCTGTATTTAGAGAACAATGTAATTAGGTGAGAGGTAGGTTTCAAAAAAGCTAATTGGGGGTTTTTTAAACC
>NC_069441.1:41573461-41592316 GCF_026875155.1 Cherax quadricarinatus
AATCGTAATTTGAATAAAATCAAATAACACTAATTTAAAGGAATCGGTGGGAAGCGTATAAAAACTCCCATTCCAGAGTGTGTCACATTTTCCCTCGTTTTTCCGTCCTGAGGATAGGGGTAGGCTTTATGAGTCACGACTTCTAAACGGGACAAACCGACGGATAACCTCGTACTGCTGGAATAAGAACCGTGTCGGTGTAGCAGGACATCGAAATGAGATGGTGAATGGAGGAAATAAGGAGTATCAATCACTCACAGTTAAGTAACCCCTTTAGTTATAGCAGACTGATACTGGCCAGTTAGGTATGTTGTAATTGGATAGGTTATGAGTGATCCAACTACATCAAGTGACCACCAGAGAATATCTGGTAAGTGGTGAGATTATGTACAAGTGTTTTTACTTGATGGATATATCCATGTGAAACCTACCCCCCCCCCTTCATTCAGTTAAACTAATATAATCTATACAGTCCGCAATTAATTAGTAGCGCCGTACTTGAGGGTGCTACCCAATATATACTGGTCTCGGAGAGATATGGATAAGATTGTGAGGATCGAGGGGCCACCTGCAGTGACCAGAGGTGGTTAAGTTTTCTCACATGTCTACACGGGGTGACTGCGGTAAACAATATACTTGTTGTCTAAAGTGTCTAAAGTTGTCTAAAGTGTGTGTGTGTGTGTGTGTGTGTGTGTGTGTGTGTGTGTGTGTGTGTGTGTGTGTGTGTGTGTGTGTGTGTGTGTGTGGGGTGTGGTGTGTGTGACTCAACAATCAATATTTGCACCAATAACTCATTACAGTTGTGACCGGGTGTGGAAGTGTGAATTGCTCATTTTTTTTTTTTTTTTTATATTTTTATTTAAAAGGACACAGTACAAGATATAAATAAATAAAAGAACACAATAATTAACGGTTTGCAAATCCAATGACCTACCATCAACCCCATAGCATACCACAAGTGTTACATTCATATTGTATTAAAGGATATACCATCACCGAACAATGAAACGAACAGGATAACACCTGCTCAGAAAAAACATCAACAAATTCAAAACCTACAAACCCTGCCTTTTTATCCCAGTAAGTAAAGACCTCCTTGCACAAAGTACACAGATGATATGATGCAGCATACGAAGGATAAAATTATACATTACAATAATTAAACAAAAGCTAACCCTACAATAAAATTGCAAAGACATACCACATAATACTTCCCGCAAATAGCAGGAAACTCTTAACATAATAAAGAGCGAGAGAGCTCCAACACCGAACAAAAAAATTAGCAAAAACCAAAAACTCAAAATTTTATGTCTGTGTCCACATAAATCCCCCACAACTCTGTACAATTAGACCCCTTGCACAAAGTGCACAATAAATATTAACATACAAAAATTAAAATTATACAGAACATTAATTTAAACATTAGGCAAACCAAAGCCTACAATAAACATTACATTGGTACATATCACAATGAAACTCCCCACATAAACACTGGGCAGGAAACACCCTCGAGTAAAAGACATAACATTATATACGCAAGTACAACCCATACAACTAACAAAATCCTAACATAAGGTATCAAAACTGTCTAGTTACAGGACATAAAAAACCTTATCTCCCTATTTGAAACACTAGTACATCATTGCTGAATTTTTTTTTTTTTTTTTTTTTTTTTATATGAACAGTCGAAAAGATAATATATAAACAAATAATTAGCATATAATTATAATTCTAAATTGCCTAAGACTTCCCCGCACTTACTTCTTGCCGGCACATACTACCCCCCCCCCCCTTTTCCCTATTATCAATGTTATTATACTGAGCGTTATAAAGGGGAATAAAATTCCTCATGCACTACAGTAGTCATAATTAAAAATATTGACATACAATTTCGTACTGTTCCATCCTTGTCTTTTCCCCAAATAACCCCATTGAACAAAACCAATTAACAATCTCACAGAAACCCCATTAAGGGCATCGCACAATAAAATTTTTCCACTCCAAAACCTATAACCTCACTATTCATTATAATTCATATATCATTACATAACATGATTAGGTACATAGAAAAAGGTGTCATTATATGTGATTATAAAATTGACTAAACCAAAGATCATGATTTCATTTACATAGCAGAAAATTTTTCCCACAAAGCAACTGTGCTGGGTCACAGCACTTCACAAACATAAGTTATACAACGATCAAGTTAACTTGTGTGCTTATCTTAACATCATTCTGCTCTAAACCCGAGATCCCAAGGTTTAGTCATCATGGTTTTTAAGGTTATCCTGTATGCAGTGAACATAACCATAGATTCCAACTCCTCATTCATCTCCCTTCCACTCTATTAGCCCTTGTGGCTTAGCGCTTCTTTTTGATTATAATAATAATAATAATTCCACTCTATTCATAACCATCCCACCATCCACACTACAAAGAAGCCTAAACCAACCCACCCTCATGTATCCCCCGGTAGGAGACCAACCCTTTGCCCGCCCCCTGGGTTCATGAGGAGAAGGCCCCCCACAGTGAGATTCCGGTAACCCTCCGAAAAGCTAACTACCCACCTCCCACCATAGACTTGCCTATTCCTACACATAGTTCTATAAAATCTCGCTGCTAACGCTTTTATCCTCAACTCTTCCCTAACCTCCTCATCTCCCAAGATACATGTAAATAATCCGTCATAAATACATTAAGGCTCTACCCACATCACCCGTCCCCCAGTTTACATCCAACATTAAGGCCCGTAGGAATGGCCATTGCCCCCCCCCCCAAAAGTCTGATAACTCTCACCATCCATAACCTCACCCCCCCAAAAGGGACAAAAATATACCGCATGAAAAGCCGTTTCGATGTCCCACAATGCAGCATGAGTCCTCTCTCACAAGACCTTTTTTATAAAAACACATCCCTAGAGGCCAATATTCCCATCAGAAAACGATATACTAACTCTCGTACCTCGCTGAAATTTCTAAGCAAGCCAAACTTCCTCCATATGCTTATCCAGTCATATGTTGGATTAACAGCAAGTCCCTGTAAGACACCCTTGCCTACTACAGCACCCCACCATTCGTTTGACCTTTACTTGGACACCTGTTAACATGTAAAAAAACCCCTCAACATATCCTCAAAATTTCCGCAAATCCTTCCACCACCATCTTCGTGCATCCTCCATTACCCTACCTACCCTGACTCCTCTGTTCCCCCCAGTCCGGATATATCTTTGTTTAATATATAAAGCCATTACTCTATGCCCCAATGACATCAGGCCAAGACCCCACGGTCTCCCCTCCGTCATCACCACGTCCTTGGCTCAACCATCCCCTCCCAAACCCCCACACATACCTTAGAACCTTCCTCTGGATCTCTACAATATCCTCTGCTCTTAAAGGGAACACCTCAGCCACTCCCCACACCTTACTGTAAACCAGAGAGTTGCCACTAAAACTCTCTGCTTTTAATGTTACGTCCCTAGCCCTTAAGCCACCTAGCCTACCAAAACCCTGCTCTTTAACTAATTCCAAAATTTATCTTCCTACTCTTCCTGCACTTCCGCCATGTACCATATTCCCACAAACCTTAATTCTGTCCACTACTGACATCCCAAACCCCCCCCCAAGCCCCCTCCCACCCAACCCCCCCACCTCTAATAGTCTCGACTTCATTAAATTACTCTCATACCCTGGCGTCCCAAAAATCTGAATGATTCCACAACTTTCCTTAGTTTCTTCCTCATTCCTTACCAGCACAGTAGTATCATCTACGTACCCCACAATCCCCCCCCCCCACCCCCCTAATCCCATGTTCATTCATCGCCCATCCACCAGCCATAAAATGGATTCTGTACGCAGGCAAACAATAATGAGAGAGTGGACAGCCCTGCCTCAAACCTCTCTCCATCAGTACTGGGTCCCCCAACTTACCATTAACCTGTACCTAATAACTGCTCCCTCTTTACAAGGTTTGCACCATCTCAACCACCTTCTCCCCAAACCCCAACTGTTCCAAACAAACTTTTAAGAAATCCCTATTCACACAATATAGCATTAGCCCAATCTAATCCAAGTTTTTCCCCCCCCGGTGCAGTCCTCAATAAAATCCCTTATGTGACTATGCCCTTTCCCTCATATTTCCCTTCCGGAATGCAAACTGTCCCCCATGTACCACTGATCCTAGAACCTTCCTCAGTCTATTGCCCGGGAATTTTAGCATAAATTTTATAATCTGCACACATTAAGGATATTGCTCTATAATCATTCAATATTTCCATCCTTCTTTTTTCGGCACCAACACAACGATCCCTGTTTCTGGGTCTTCCCCATCCTCCCACTGCTCCACATATGATTCAAGACTTCACTAACCCCTACCTAATGCATTCCAATAAACTCTATAAAATCATTCGGGATTCCATCAATGCCCGGCGTCTTACCCCGACTCATCCCCTAAACCGCCTCCCCCCCCCCTCCTCCTCACTAATACTACCCCCCAGCATTTCCCGTTCCTCTTGTCCCAATACAATAGTATTCTGCATAACCCCAAATACCTCCTCACTGACAACTTCCTTTTCCTCCTCCATTTCTCCCTAAACCAATAATCAGCCCCAAAACCCCTAATACATCTGTACAGTAAGACCTTGACCCACCACATATCCTCCCCCCCCCATCAGCGACCACTAGATGCGCTATGGGAGTCACCATCTGCCTTTCCCTAAATTTTCTCAGGACATAACCTGATGGTCGATCACCCTTTAAAAACCCCCTCTAATCCTGCCCCAACTCTAATCCGTTAAACCCTTTTATTATGCAATCCTTCAACCTACTCCTTAAACCAACCACCCTCACCTCGCACATCTTCCCTTCCCCCCCGTTCGTAAACAGCATTCAGCTGTCCCTCCAGGTAGTTTTGCAAACCATATCTCCAACTTGCCTGTTCCTTTCCACGTATCTAAAAAACTCTGCTATTGCTGTCTTTGCCGCCCTCTCCCACCAGTCAAGCAAATCCATCCCACCTCCCCACCCTCCCAGCAATGTCTCCACCATTCCTCAAAGGATGAGCCTTCATCCCCCTCCCGCAGAAGCCTCACATTCAATTTCCAATACCCCGCATATATGCGTACTATACCTCCACCCGCAGATCACTATCACCGCTCTGTGATCCGAAAAACCGACATCAAAAGCCCTCACTCTCTCCACACCAATCCCCTGCATCACATAATCCTATCTAACCTCGCCCCCTAATTCCACGAAAAGAACGTGTGCTCCACCCATACTCCCCCCTACCCACCACATCTACAACTCCCACATCCCTTAACACATCCCTTAGCGCACCCCAAAACACAATCCTGCCCCCTCGGCGACACATACCATACCTAATCACACAGTTCCAGTCACCTCCAAGGACAGTTATAGAAGGGAAACCTCGCAAATAATACATCAAAACATCACGTACAAAATCAACTTTGACTCTAACATTGTTACATGCCGGCATAATACACCCAAAGAAACATACTCTCCCCCCCCCAGTGCCCATCTACCTTACAACCCTCCCCCCTTCCCCCTCCTCCCAACCCATGACACGCAATGGGCTGGTCTCCTTTACAGCTACTGCTACCCCCCCTTTTAATTGCAAAGCATTACTGACAAACATTTTATAACCCCTCAAACTCAATTCACTCCCTAACCTATGGTTATGCTCCTGCAAAAAAACATACATCCACATCAAAACTTCGTAAAAAACCACTCTAACCAAACCCTTTTTTACCTCTGATTTAAGCCATTGACATTTATTGTGACAACTTGAATTTGCCAGAAGAGGGGCTTACCCTATGCCTCTGTATCTTACTCACTTCACCTTTCTCAGTACCTGTACCATTTTTATCCTTTTTTCTAACCTGTCCACCAGCCCCTCCTTGCCCCCCCCACTGATCTTCCCCGGTACACCCCTCCCCTGCTTGCCTTTTCCCCTACAACTACCCATGACTTTTTTCCGGGTCTCTGCCCAGGTGTTAAAACCTCATCGAGGTCAAAAGCACCCGCAGTTCTTTTTTCGTGAGCTCTCACTCACACACAAAGCTAATTCCTGGGGCGTCCTCCCGATGGACTTCCACCACCACTTCCATGTCTCTTTTGTCATTCCCCGGGCCCTTCACCTGTCCCTGCTGCTCAACCATCAGCTGTATCTCACTTGACTTCTCAGGACCATCCTCCCCGGCCACCTTCTCGTCGAAAAACTCCTGCAGAACCGCTTCCAGCAACTTCTCCTGGGTAGACTCTTCCACGTCCACCCGTCCCTCAGGCGATGGGGGCCCCTCCCCTGCACCTCCGGGAGGGTAACACAGGTACCGACCGTCGATACTTCCCGTTCTACTTCTTCACTCCATCTACCACCGTCACTGCTTCCTCCCCTACCAACTCAGGCATCAACTCAATGGCTCTGCTCCACTGCCAACGTACCAGAGCCCTGGTAGGCTGCCTTCTAGGACACTGTGCTGCCATATGTTCATATGAGCTACATAGTCGACAGGTCTTTCTTGGCCGGCATAGTGTACAAAGACTTGCGTCCTGGACTCCGCCAGCATGAACATAGGACGGTATAGGGCCCAGCCAACGTCATTTTTAGGGTATAAGAGCCCTCAGTCTTTTCCCCTTTTATGGCCCCTCTGTCCATACTCCCATCGTTGCCGAATGGACTTTTCCGTAGTTTTTGGAATACCCCCCTGTATACTATACGCCGTCGCCTCGAAAGGGACATTTCTCACCTTCACCCACGTATAGTACCTGGATACATCATGCAGAAAAAACCTCCACTGCCGAGTTCACTGTCACCTTCCTCTCCTGATACTCTTCAACAAGTCTGTCGTAGACGCCGGTATGATTCAGTTTCAGGAATACTCTGGTCATCCCATTTAAGGCAACACCATAAACTTCCCCGTTGGGGACACCATAGGCGTCCCTGATGATAGCAGGCAGCAATGTATGCATCGTTGTTCCAGTAAGTGTGCCACGTATCAGCTGTATACAAACAGTGTTAATTCGCTGTCCCACTCGGTATTGCTCATTACTCTAAAATTTGTTCATGATTGCAGCCATGTATAAACGTAAGTAACCATTCTTACAGTATTCATTACCTTTGTAACTTGTGAGTTCATTACCTTTGTAACTTGTGAGTTCATTACCTTGTACCTAGTTCAGCCATCAAAACTTTGGAGCCCGGTCCCTGGACCCATTGTGTACCTCTGTAATCTGTAAATACCTTTGTAACTTGTAATGATTGTGACTAGACCTACCTGGAGTTCATTACCTTTGTAAATTGTGAGTTCATTACCTTTGTAAATTGTGAGTTCATTGCCTCTGTAGCTTGCTCAGCTATCAAAACTTTGAGGCCCAGTCCCTGGACCCATTATGTACCTCTGTAATCTTTTGACTACCGCCCACAGGATGGGTATGGGGTGCATAATAAACATATTAAACTTAACCACTCGGTACGCCATTTTGTCCTCTAGTTGCTAAAGGTCACCACCAGAGGGCAGGTGTAGCTACTAGGCGTGCGTCCTCTCTCCCCGGAGGTCGAGAGACGAATGAAAATTGCTCATTACTCTATAATTTGTTCATGATTGTAGCCAAAGTATAAACGTAAGTAACCATTCTACAGAATTCATTACCTTTGTAACTTGTGAGCTCATTACCTTTGTACCTAGTTCAGCTATCAAAACTTTGGGGGCCCAGTCCCTGGACCCATTACGTACCTCTGTAATCTGTGAATACCTTTGTAACTTGTCATGATTGTGACCAGACTTACCTGGAGTTCATTACCTTTGTAAATTGTGAGTTCATTACCTTTGTAAATTGTGAGTTCATTACCTTTGTAAATTGTGAGTTCATTACCTCTGTAACTTGCTCAGCTATCAAAACTTTGGAGTCCAGTCCCTGGACCAATTATGTACCTCTGTAATCTTTTGACTACCGCCCACAGGATGGGTATGGGGTGCATAATAAACATATTAAACTAACTCCCAAGGAGATTACTCGTATGCATGTAATGTTGAGGTATGTACAAGTAATCACCCCTAGAAAATTTTCCATACAAAATATCCCCCATCCCCTATGCTTTTTATCTCTTTACTCCAAAGCTAAATACCAGATTATACATTTCGTCAATCAAAATTATATTACAATAAGCATAAAAAATATCAATACTTATCATCCGACTAATAGGTGTACATTGCTATTACGCTGAATTCCATGAAATTTACGTAAGAATTAATACATATATTGACAATCCTCACACTCCTTCCCGTCTTCTAAATACAGTGTACATACATCCAATGACATGTCATTATGATCCAATCATAATTAAATTACACTTCCCCTTTTCCCCAGTGCAAGATAAATGCCACTTGCACTAGACGTCACAACATCTTACATTTGTTTACTTAAAACGTATAAAATAAGAACTAACATAAATAAAACTCATAACAATATATAGATAGTAATTATTTGACAAAGTGAAGGGTACCAACTAATATGGTAACAGTACACTAGAAATTGGAACTCACACACTAAAACATATTCCCATGTATTATCATGTTCAACGAGATATATATATTTATTAACAATGTTCCAGAGCAATATCAGACTTACTCTGTCACGCACTAAGTTACATAATATAACTTATGGCTCCTAATAAAACATGTACAGGGCAGTACTACCTCAATCATTAACAAACCATCCTGGCAAAAGACACTTCAGAAAGCCACCCCCTGCCATCCCCTGACCCCATGCTGCATTCGCTGCCTGACCACCGTCGAGTGAGGTTGTGCGCTGCACCCCTCTGCTGTTCAGGCGAGCTACCTTGTATCAACATGGCGCTGAGTGTGAGGAGGCGCGTAAATACCATTGGTATTGAGCTGCTTCGTGGGGCGATTTCACCCTCTTCAGTGCAAGTCTTACTCCCGACAATCATTTATTTATTTATTTATTTATTTATTTCCAATTTGTGCACACATACAGAGGTACAAAAAAAAAAACAGAAAAGGGCAGAGCCCAAACCCATTATACATGCATAGCTTAGGGGCTGGTTTAAAAATTAATTAAGTTTAAACTAAGCAATGATTTTTATTATTATTTTAATCAAAAAGAACGCAAAGCCACAAGGACATCAGCGTGCACAAAGCAATGATAAAATCAGTATAAAACTTTAAATGTAAACAATAATTTAAAAAGCACAAGTGAGTATTAAAAAGACAGGTCATAGGGTTGAAATTCATTTAGGAAAGTGTTCTTTAGGAGTGTATTTAAAAAAAAATAAATTAGATTGGGTTTTGGGTTTAACTTTAGTGATAAATTGTGAGAACATTTAAGATATACAATTTTAAAATTTTTTCAGTTATTCAGTATTTTTTGGGTTTTGGGGTGAGAAGAAATCTTTGAGAAGAACTTAAATTTTTAAAACATTTTTGTGTTTTTTTTATATTTACGGGGTAATGAATTCCAATTTTAGGGCCCTTTTTATGTGCATTGAGTTTTTGCAAAGTGTGAGATGGACACGAGGAACATCAAAGAGTGACTGTCCTTTTTAGGGTCATGTTTCTTTGAGGTTGGCAAGGAGATGTTTGAGGGGGGGGTTTAATACAGAGTTTAAGTTTCTATGGTAATAGGTGCAGTAATAAGTATGGATGTTTTGTAGGGTAGTAGGTTTATGTATTAAATTTGGTGGATGTGCGCCGTAGTGAGAATTTTGTTATCTTCAACTGCGGGGAGCCCTATGGAATCCAGGACTTTGAGGTGTAGGTGTACCCCAAAATGGGCTTATAGAATCTTCGTCAAACAAATTCCACGCTGTGTATGAGTTTTGGGACGAGGTTAAAGGGAAACGTGAGTTTGACGCTACTCCACTGTGAAGGTGCTTTTGATCGACGTATCTCGCATTTTACGGGGGTTAAGAACTAATGCCCCCATTTGAGGCAGATGAGGCTGACAAAGGATTTTTTGGACGATGGACCACATTGGCACAAAAGGGCAAGTGACGGCGGGTCCCTTACATGGGCCGTCCGGAGGGTCCCTTTTTCCCCTGAAGATGACTCTGAGACATCCCTTTTCCGTTTTACGTGGTTTTGGAGGATTTTCAGGACGCAAGTTTGGTATCGAAAAGCGGGACAGGACACGTCAGAATTTTGGGGGGCTACGACCATAGGGCGGCAGAGTGCTAAGCTGAGGAGGGGCCAGGCAAACGGGTAAGCACCAGTTCCCGCGGATAGCTTTTGAGAGCCCGTGCGCAAGCAAGGGCCTGGGCGCTTTGGGTAAAGAGGGGGAGGATTCCAAAAGGAAAGGATGTGTGGGGTTTAAGCTTGATGAAAAAGGATCGTTACTACAAAAAGGAAATACAGAAGTGCAAGTGCAGGGGGAGGGCAGGCTATAGAGGAAGAGCTTCAGGAGGTGTTAAGGACATTGAACCCCCTGCGAGGATTTTGTTCCTGACGGGTGAGGACACCGGTGCCTGTAAGGAATGTAAGGATAAAAAACAAGGGTTGACGGCCAACTAAAAGGGAGTTGTCGCCTGGGGCTGTGGAAGGGGGCGTGGGGAGGTTGGGGTTTCATCGGAGGGAACCTCAGAAGAAACATGGATGTAGAGGGCATCACGAAAAGGGAAACGGCGGCGTCAGACTCAGATGAGCCCTGCGCCGGGCAAGGTCGGGGAGGAAGGAAGAGAAATGTCAAAGTCACGATAAGAGGCATCGAAAAAAAAGGGGGGGGGGTTTGATGGTGTGAAGCCTTGGGGGGCTCGGGCAGGGGGCCCCCGGGGATGAATGAAGAAGGGGGAAGGTTGGGAAACTAAAAGGGGCCCTTTAGGGTTTGACGTAAACGTAAATGGACTGTGTAATAGGTGAAAAAGGGAATGGTTTCGAATTTTTCTGAAAAATAAGGGTGGAGTAGTTTTTCCTGCAAGAACAAAATTTCAAAGGGAAGAGTGCTCGAGGGGAGGGGTTTCAGGTCATGACTCTGCCTCTGCACGTCTGAAAGGTGGTGTTGTATATTGATCGGGGAGGCAAGCCCTTTTGTGTTGCTAAAAAGGGGGGGGGAGGGGGGGGAAGAGTATTGCGCGGGAGGGTGGGGATGGGACGGGGGGTATCTTTTGATGTGTTAGCCCACGGAAAAAAGGAGGGTAAAAAGGGGTTTTGTATGTGAAGAATAGTTTTCTTTTTACGTTTTACCTGCAGTGGCCATCGTGGTGGCGACGGGAACTGCGTTTTTAGGGGGGTGACGTGGAACCAAAAGGGGCGGGCACGTTCGGGGGGCCCTTGCGAGATTTTTTTGAGGGATATTCAGTTGGGGGGGTGCGGTTGGGGAGGGGCGTGGGAAGTAAACATTTTTGAAATGGGGTTACGCTGCTAGGTTGGATAGGCTGTATTATTCAAGGGGTTGGGTTGACTTTTTTCCGTAAAAATAGAATAGCTTATTCGGTTCATCGGGGGGTAGACAAGGGGGCGTGGGATCCAGCAGGTATATCGGGGGAAATTTTTGGAAAATTTAAAATAAAAAGTGTGTTAGGTGAGAGGGGGGGATAAGGGATTTGAAAACGCTGGGGGAGGGTTACGTCAGAGATAAAAGGGGAGAGGATGTGGGATGTGGGGGATGGTGGGCAAAGAACGGTTTAAGCAATATATGTAAAGGAAGGGAAACTACAATTCTTTAAAAATGGGCTTGCTAACTATTTGGAGATGATTAGGGGGTTGTTAGCGAGGGGGGGGGTGGCGGGCACTTACCCAAATGGATGAAATTATGGAATTAAAGGAGGCTGTGTGAGGACAGGATGGAGGTTCCAAGGGTGGGGGTACAGGCGGGGGTGGAAGAGGGTTATGGGGCGATAGACCTTCACGTGCGTTTTGCGTGGCAGAAAAAAAGACGCAGGAATGATATTCCATGGTTGGAGGTTCATGAATCGATAGGAGGGTACAGGGAGGGCAGTCAAAACAAGCTGGGAAGGAAGGGGGGCTTTTTGCTGAAAGGGGAAATAAATTACCAACGAGAAGGGGAAAGGGGAGGGGTTTTTAGAACAGGTGTGTGGGAGTGTGGTATGCAGTTCGTAACAGTGATAGGGAAGCACGGGGGGAAAAATAACGAGGGGGAAATATGGGGGGCTTTAATGGAATCGAAAAGGGGCAAAGCAGGGGAATTAAATGGACTCGCGGTAGAGTTTTATCACAGCATTGGGAACTATTAAAAGGATTTTCTGGTTATTTTAAATTGATGAAGGAAGAGGTGAGGGGTGAAAGCAGGGAACGGCTGCGTTTTATTACCGAAAGGGTAAGGGGGAGCATACGCTTGGGGATTACCCCCGGGGGGATCTCGTTGTTAAAGCGCGATTATAAAATTGTTTGCCAAGTTTTGGGAAAAAGGGCAAATGGTGGTAGGGCGGTAGTATCAAAAAATCAGTTTGGTTTTTCCAGGGAGGTCTAGGGGGAGGGGGAAAGGGTTTTCTTTGGGATTTCGTGGAGGCAAAAGGGGGGGGGGGGAGGGGGGGAGGTTTTGGGGGCGCTCGATTGGCAAGGGGGATACGATAAGTGGATCGGAAACATTGAAAGCCATCCTTCAGGGGGTTCAGGGGGTTTGGGGAAGAAATTGGGTGGTTGGGCGTTTATGGAGGGGATGGCGAGGGGACAGATTAATGGGCGTTGGTGGGAAGATTGTAATGGGGAGGGGGCTTAGGCAGGGGGGTTTCCCATGTCACAATTATTGTTTTCATGCTACAGGCCCCTTTTATAGAGAGGGGCAGCGTATTGGGCACGTAGAGGGGCCAGGGGGGTGAGGTTCGAGGGTTTGGCCAGTTTTTAATTGGGGGAGTGGATGATTTTAACTGTTTTGATCGGGGGGGGATGTCAATGGACACATTGACGGGGTAATACAAATGTGCAGGGGCAACTGGTATAGGGGAAATTCAGATAAAACCATGGTCATGGGGTTAGGACTTGGGGGGTGGGTTTTTGGGGGGTGCAGTTTTGAGGAACAGGTGAAAATTTTGTTAAAATCGTGGTCTTTTTTAGCGACGATCTACCTGTGGCACGCATGGAAAAAATCGCTTAGGAAGGTAGAAAGGGTTTAGGGACCTTGGGGGCATTGCGACCTTATCATTTTTACCCTTGTGCACGGCCATTGTTGTGGCCCGGTGGCTAAAGCTCCCGCTTCCCCCACACGGAGGGCCCGGGTTCGATTCCCGGGGGGTGGAAACATTTTGACACTTTCCTTTCACCTTTTTCCTGTTCACCTAGCAGCAAAAAGGTACCCGGGGTTAGTCGATGGTGTGGGCGATCCTGGGGGGGCAAATTAAGGACCCCCCCCCCCCCCCCCCCAAGGAAAAAAGTTTAAAAGTCCTCTGACGCCTGACTTTTTTTGGGTTATCCGGGTGGCTAATCCCCGGGGTTAAAAATCCGAACGAAATTTACTTTTCTTAATACTTTTTGTATAGCAAAGTTGGCAGTGGCAGCCTGCCCATTAACGGCCAGCAATAACGAACAATTAGGAAGGTTTTTAAATTCTTGTGGGGTTTGAGCTGTGATTGGATTAAGAGGATGTGGTAATGTTACCTGTAAGTAAGGGGGGCTGGGTTGCGGACTTAAAGCGGGGGTCAAATGTGTCTTCATTAAAAGGGGGTGATAGGGAAAATGTGGGGGGGGGGGGGTTGGCAGGACCATAAAAATTGCAAGGATGAACAGGGGTTGAGTTTCATGAGTGTTTAAACTGTGTTGAGGGTCGGGTGGGATCGAGAGCCAGAAAGGTTTTAAAAAAGTAGGTTGTTAGATTGTTACCGGGGGGGTTGTAGCGCCCGTAGAGGAATTTTTTCCCCCTGTATGCATGGGGGGAAATATATGGAATAGGGTTTATAGGGTGGGTTGCAACCCCGTGTTTGGGGGTGAAAAATTTTCGTTTTTGCACGGCATTTTCCCTCGGGGGGTGGTTCACGGGTAGACGAGTTGTTTTACGGGGGGGGGTGTGGGATATGTGGTGGGGGATCGGCTTTTCATGTAGTATTTTTTTTGGGGGACTGAGGATTCAAGGGGGGGTTAAATAGGGTGAAAAAAAGGATAGGGGTAAAGGAATTTCTGTATTGGACATTAAGTCTCGACGTGGGGGGGTTTGGGGGGAACGGTAATCAGAGCTGTGGGGTACATTATGGGAGTTTTATCTATATAGTGTGGGATTGCGGGCAAACAGTTACTGAGGTGAAAAAGGAGGGTGTTGCGTTACGTTTTATAAAAACGGGTTTTTAGAAATAAGGAAATTTAGGAGGAGGTGGGGGAAGGATTTTTCAGGGGTATGGCAACTTACGTTACAGGTTTTTTTTAGCTTTTAATATACGGGGGGAGGGGGGGGTATGATTTTGGGAAAATGTTGCTGGGGAGGGAAGTAGGGGTGAAAACATTCCTCCTGGTAATGGAAACAAAAGTTTTTCGAGAGTGTTGGATAGTGTGCATGATAATACTATGGGACCCCGGGTGCAGCACCTGTGGACTGGCCAGTTTTTGTGTACAGGACTTTTTACTTATTAACATATTTTGTGTGGTAATTTGATTTACGGTAAGACATTGTAATTTGGAGTTTGCTATAATAATTTCATGTTTTGCCAAATTGTTTTCTAGGTGCCCCGCACTGCATAGGTTATGCGGCTGCCCGGTGCCAAAATGATTTATATGTTTGTTTTAAAGTCTGTCATTATTGTTCGTCATGGTGTTTGCAATTTTCAGTTTTTTTTGAGATAAAAAGGGTTTAATGCATTTAGTAGGTAAAAAATTGGGGGAAAAGTGGTGTTAAGGTTTTTGTGGTTAGGTGCGTGCTAGGCACAGCTTTGGTTATTTTTGCATGGTTATATTTTTTTGTTGTATTTTACTGTTGTCAATAGCACTATGAAAAAATCCATATAAGCTGTATAGAGCTTGAAATCATAGTTGAAAACGTGTGGATTGGGTTTTTTCACTGGAATTGCATGTTTAAAATGGTAAAGGGTTACTTGTTGGATTTTGAGACTAAGTTTATTCTTATGGTTTTGTAGTAATTTTGTATTCCTTTTGACTTTCTATATCACCATTGTTGTGTAATACATATTGTTTTTAACTGAACCATTAGGACAATTACATAAATTAATGTTTGAATCATTGCGGTGACTTTAGATTAGGGAACATTATTGTTTTAGTAGTTAGGTTGTAAAAAATGGGGGGTTGGATAACCACTAGGGGGGGGGGGGGGGAAAAATGTCGTAAAAAAGTTCGTGCAATGCATTGCATGGTCTGTAGCGATCATTAAGTCCTTTTTGAGGGATGGTTATATAAAAATGTTGTTCATTCATGTAATTCGTTGATAAACTCCAACAGGTTTGGGTTAAGTGATAGGATAGGGGGCAGGGAGGGGGGGGGGGGGTACCCACACGGAGTTGTGAGTGTGGTGGGGAACATTTGCTGTGGGGGGATTGTGTTAATTTTAGACTTAAAAAGATTTTCATATTTTATTTTTTAATGTCTGTTTTAAAAAAAAATATAAAAAAAAAAAAAAAAAAAAAAAAAAAAAAAAAAACCCCATCTTCGATTAAAAAACACAAACTCACTTCCCTTCTGCCAAGTCCGTACCTGAGTCTGAAATCATAAAAACCCCCGTCTCTTAACCCAAATTCACCAGTTCACCCCCCCTACGCCCCCCCCCCTTCCTAACGACTTTACATCCAATGCCCACTACCACACATTTTATTCCACCCTTTCCATCCTCCACTAATCTCAAAACGGAACAAAAATGCCAGTTTAGGGAGAAACAGCCCAATCCAGCTCTAAACTACACCCAACCTAACTTATTATTATTTTTAAAAATTTTCCCCCGGTTTCTCCCCCCGGGATTTCCAAGTGGTGGCCCACCTTGGCTCCCTTTTTAGGGAGCGTCTGAGACCTAAGTCTCCCATTGGAGGAGGCACAAGTACCTCCTCAGCTTTGGGACCAACTGTCCCCAGGCCTAGCCACAAGCCACAAGCTAGGCCTCCCTGGTCTGCCATCCCCGCCCCAAGGGAGCTAATGGGAATGACAGTCTTGTGAGCTGTAAGCTCGGGCTCAGGCACCTACCCTACCCTAGAAGGGTTAGGCATGGTGTCAATCCCCAACCTTAACATTACACCTACCGTCAGATTACGATAACCCAAGGGAAAACTATTTACCCACACCCTCCCATATAGTAGCCGATTTCTGCATACTGTACGATACACACTCGCCGCAAGCACCCGCACCCTACATTCACCCCCAACCTCTCGCATGCACCAAGACACATACAAAAAATCTGCCACTACATACATCACTGCCCTCCGAATGTCCTTGGAAACCCCGCCCACATCAAAATGCAAAGACCTCAAAGTCGAAATGTTTCTTCCCCCTCCCACCACTATACCCAGGACCCTCGCTAACCATGTCCTTACAAACTCCAATTTTCACAGAAATATACAGCATGAAAAGCCATCTCCTCTTCCCCACAATGCAAACAAGTGCCTGCACCTCCATAACCCATTCTATATAGCGCTGACCTTGTAGCTAGAATTCCCATAAAGAATTTATAAACCACTTCACGAACCCTTGACTTTAATCTGATCTTCCGAAAGTCTTCCCAAATGCCCCTCCAATCATACATTGGGTATGTAGCTACTCCCTGTATCACTTTACCCTGCCAACCTGTTCTCCCAAGCCTACTTACCCTTACTTTTTTTGCTTCCCGTACTGCCAACAAATTTCGCACCATATCTTCACACACCAGTAGTGCCTTCCCCTTCCACCATTTTTGCACATCCTCCATGACCTCTCCCACCCTTCTACCCCTCTCCCCTCCCACCCTCAAGTACCGCTGCTTCACATACACTGCCTTCACTCGTGTGTCCAAAGGTATAAGACCCAGCCCACCCTGCCGCACGCCCATCATCACCACCTCCTTCCGTAGCCATGGCTTCCCATAACTCCACACATACCTCAAAACCACCCTCTCCAGTTCCTGAATATCACACGACCTCATGGGATATACTTCTGCCACTCCCCACACTTTACTGTACACAAGTGTGTTTACTACCACCACCCTCTGCTGCAATGTTACATCCCCAGCCCTCCATCCATTACCTTTGTAACTTGTGAGTTCATTACCTTTGTAACTTGTGAGTTCATTACCTTGTACCTAGTTCAGCCATCAAAACTTTGGAGCCCGGTCCCTGGACCCATTGTGTACCTCTGTAATCTGTAAATACCTTTGTAACTTGTCATGATTGTGACTAGACCTACCTGGAGTTCATTACCTTTGTAAATTGTGAGTTCATTACCTTTGTAAATTGTGAATTCATTACCTCTGTAACTTGCTCAGCTATCAAAACTTTGAGGCCCAGTCCCTGGACCAATTATGTACCTCTGTAATCTTTTGACTACCGCCCACAGGATGGGTATGGGGTGCATAATAAACATATTAAACTAACTAACTAAACTAAGCCCTCCATCTGCTCATTCTACCCATTGCTCTACTCACAACTTCCTTGGAATTCATTCTCTGTGCCTCCCCAGCGTCCGCCATATACACAACCCCACATATCTTAATTCTATCCACTACGTTCCACCCATACAGTTCCCCCCCCCCACCCACGTGCCTACTTCTAATAACTTTGACTTTGCTCCATTAACCCTCATCCCTGTCGCCCCACCAAAAATCTCTATTATACATCCCACGTTCCCCAATCCTATTTCCCCTCCCACCAAAACTGTGGTGTCATACACATATCCCACAATACCACATCTGCCAGGACCCACCTCTCCCTGTTCCCCACACTCCTTTCTCTATAAGCCTATAAAAAGGGTCCTGCATATATGCAAAGAGGATTTGAGACAAGGGGCATCCCTGTCGCAAACCCTTCCCCAACTGCACCGGCAACCCTAACTTCCCATTATCCTGTACCCTGACCATCGCAGGCGTATACAAAGTAGTCACCCAGCGCACAATCTCATCCCCAAAACCCTGTTTTTGTAAAATACTCCACAACATACGTCTATCTACACTGTCATAAGCCTGCTTCCGATCAATCCCCAAGATCCCCCCCCCTTGTCTACCCTCCACAAAATCCTTAATTCTCCCATGCCCCTCACGCATACTTTGACCTGGAATCCCACACTGTCCTCTATGTAGGACTCGGTCAATCACCTTTTTCATATGATTACCTAAAACCTTCGCAAAAACTTTATAATCAGCACACATGAGGGAGATCGCCCTAAAAGCACCCAAGGTCTTCCCCCCCCCTCCCTTATAGACCAAAACAACTACCCCCATGCCCTGAGATTTCCCCAACACTCCCCTTTCCTTCATACAGTTAAACAACGAGACCAGACATTCCTTCATACAATCCCAATGTGTAATATAGAAATCATTAGGAATTCCATCAATGCCCGGCGCTTTTCCCCAACTCAAGCCCATTACCGCCTCCTCCACCTCCTCCTCACTGATCCTAGCCTCTATTATCGCTCTCTCCTCCTCCCCTAAAATACCCCGAATTCCTTCTAGAATCTCTCCCTCCCTCCCTCCTCCCTCCCCCTGCTTAAAATTCTCCCTAAACCAATAATCAGCATAATTGCTCATTCCATCGGTGGTACTAAGTACCTGCCCCACCCTTTTACACACCTCTAATTCCATAATCGTGGTCATCTGTTGCCTATTCCTAAATCTCCTCAAAACACATCCTGACGGTTTGTCACCCCATAGAACCTCCTCTAAACCTTCCCTCACACATAACGCATCAAAACGAGAATTTTGTATATCCCTCAATCTTCCCCTTAAAACCCTATTTCTCCATTCTAGCCCCCCTCCCCCC
>NC_069441.1:41592816-41631155 GCF_026875155.1 Cherax quadricarinatus
TTTTTTTTTTTATAGTGCACACACTTGCTGCACAGACCCATTCTCTCACATCTAAGCCAAAATTAACTGCTCACAACATATCTGTGATCAAAACATAGATCTACATGAGGTACCCTGGCATCAGTAAAGTAGATTTATATGACAGCCACCCAAAGGGTTAAACTGTAGATCTACGTCAAAGCTGCCCAAGGGATTAAATTATCTTGAATCGAGTTAAACATTATGCATTTTATATTTGTTTCTGCTGTAATGAATGTTGATGCTCAATCCTATACATAATGTAACCCTGCAAGAATTTGTATATGAACAGTGGCTCATAAGGTTTTCCATATTTGTCAATTTCTGAGATAAAGCTTAACATTAGAGTAGATTAACTTGCAGCAAGGATACCATTCAAATGAAAAACACTAGTGCGAATAATTAAAAACACAAATTATGGTAACAATAGAAAATAAAAGTCTAATTTAAAAAAAAAAATAAAGTTAGCAGAAGTTTTCAGAGCAATGGTTGCTTACCAGATATGGGTCAACAATCTGTGATTCGACAAATGTGTATGTGAGGGGAGTTTGCTGAGGCGTTTCATCATAGTCTTCAGCAATAATCTCCTCTTCTGCTGAGGCTGCTGGTTCAGGTTCTGTAAAAACTAATTATACATTGAAAACTTATTAGACATCTTTATTTATTTATTTATTTATTTATTTATTAATTTGAACATGATACAGAGAAGTACAAGGAATAAAATTTTTAAAGTGCAGCATGCCAAAGCCCATTATATGCAGAGCATTATGGGCAGGCTTAAAATTAACTTAAGATTAACTAAGCAATGATATATTCAGTGGTACAAAAAATATTGTAAAACAGATAACAATTTAGTACAAATGAGTATTACAAAGACAGAGTCATATGGTCATTTACTGTGTTGCTGTGTAATCAGTAGAATGGAGTATTCTGTTAGGTAATGAAGTTAAATAGTAACAAAGTTTGATTGGGTCACAAGTTGACATTTATGAGATACAATAATGAGATACATATACGAGATACAATCTATGAGATACAATTATTCAGTATTTATTTAGTTGTGGGTGGTAAGTGATTTTTGAGAAGAGACTTGAATTTATAAACAGGCAGTGTTTCTTGACAAACAAATTAACAGAGTATACAATATACATTTCAGCAAGGATATAAAGCCATATTATAATTGTGCTTTGCAAATTGTACTTATGTCTCAAAGTAAAACAAAAGATGGAGTAGTATTACAATTACAGAAGCTATGGCAAACATTGTTTAAACCATAACATGTTCATGAAAAATTCAGTACTAAACATTTAAATCTCACTGAAAATTTGTCTGCGTATTAGACAAATTTAACCATGAAAAACAGATTATTTGTGAAGTTTCACAAAGAAACTTTTAAAACCCAAAAACCCCCTAAGTTTAAAAATTATGAGTTTTTTTAAAAAAAATACTAAACTTTGGGAAATAGAAATGAAGCATGAATTTAAAAGTCCCTAAATGATCCTTTTTTTAATAATACATCTTCATCGGGACAATGGTTTGACAACTTGCTAAAAATTAAACTATGTATGCATAATCACAGAAAATAGGGGAACCCCAAAGGGTTGAAGCCTTTTAAGAATTAAAGTGGACATTTGTTGAACTGTAGCCTATCTGGGTTAAAGACATCATAAAAGCCCCCTTTGAATAAATAGTGATATTGTAGGAGTCTGCATTTTTTTCAAGTCTTTAAAAAAAATCACCAAATATGTACTGAAAACCATAGCTCAATTTTGGTAGGCTTTCAGATCACAACTGAACACCCATTGAGAAAATTTTATTAAGTTTTCATTACAAATTATTATGGTCATTATTAATTATTATATCATTATTTTAAAAAAAAATACAAACCCTCATCCTCCACATATAAAAACCCCAGAACTCTCCCATATATTACAAGATAAAAAAATTTAATATGTTGTGGGTCACGTACTTAAGGGGTTCATATTACAATTTTTTAAATCTCGTAATTTTAAAATTTGCAATGATTCTAACAGTAAATAATGTAGTTTTTAAAATTTGGTAAGCAGTAAATTAGTAATTTTTATTTAGGCACAAGTAGACTTAAGTAAATTTCTATAGTAAAAAATTTATCTAAGATAACCCAAAAAGTCAGACCCCAGTGACTTTGTTCCCAGGGGGCCCTGGCCCATTTGGTTTGACCCAAAGGAAGAAGAATATCCTTAATTCTTTCCCGGCGACAAGGAACCTCTTAAAACAGTGCAAAAAAATATGGCTAAATTCCCTGGCTTTTTTGGGCGTTAATTATCCTCTTTTTGCCAAATTTGGCACCCAAGGGCTGGGGGCAGGGGGAATGCTGAACCTTTTTACAACACCTTCAAAGTATGTAAAGCCTGGGTGTAGGGCAAGCTCTTAAAACTACTTTCTATTTTCCCTTAAAACTTTCTTCTCCCGATTAAAAAAAAATACGAAAAATTTAAGACCTCAAATTTTTTTTCTTTTTCTTTGTTGGGTTTTTCGGGCCGCGACAGCATAACGTGAGGGTCATATTATTTGTTGGAGTTGTTTTGGGGGGTAAAAGGGCCATGACGGCTTAGACATCCCGAGCTCAGCTTCCCGATGACACCAAAAGATGTTTTTGTTCGAAGCGGGGAGATGAAGGGAAAAAAAGTTCCTTTGTAAAAAGAAATAGAAACAGAACTTCCGATTAGCCCGGTGGCCCCCCCTTGCTAAGCCCCCGCAAGCCAAGCAATTGGTTTTAAATGTTGACTGAAAACCTGTAAGGATAATGCACTACCTTTTATTGACAACTGGACCACCTAGGGTAAAATGACATGTTTTTCCCAGGGATGGGTTCGTTTCCAGGGTAGACGGGTTTCGAGGGCCCTTACACCCCCCAAAAAAAAAAACCACATCCCCCGGGTAGCGAAGGGGGTTTGGGAAGGTCTTTTTAAATTTTTGATAGTTTTTCCCTTCAGGGAAAAACGGGAAAAGTTTATACTGTTAGTACACAATATTGGATTTTGTGGCAATGTAGATAAAAAATGTAGACCTAAACCTTAAAAGGTAGTAATGGGGCCGAATGTAGGCAAACACTGGGTTATGTTAGCTGGGGAAACTGGGCAGCCCAAGTTTAAAACGACGAGGTGCGGGTTCGAAGATCCAGAGTTCCCTTCTAAGACTGGGAACCACTGAACAACAATTTTGTATCAGCCCCCATGTTCTTTCACATTTTTAACCGGGGGAAATCTGGTGGAGGCACCTCGATTCAGTAGATGCCCTCCTCCATCAGGCCCAAAAAGTAAGAAAAACCTCCACAATTTCTTGGATCCGGCCAGTGTCGGGGGAAAGTTCGATGATTGAGCTGTAGGCCTTTGTGCAATGGAGTGCATGCCAAAAAGTACCCCGTCTCTTGTCACCTAGAAGCTAGTGTCACTTTCTGCAAATATTCTAGGGGATTCACCCCCCCTTGGAAACGGGGAATTTCTGAGGTGCAGGGCAGGTCATAATAAAGAATAAATTATTGCGGGAAATTTAAAAGGCTCCCATTGATGTGGGTCTGAGGGAAAGTCCGAGGACTAAATTTAGGGGTTAAGACCCAAATAGTTTAAACAATCCCCAAAGTAAGTTAGTCCTTTAAAAACTGCATCAGGAGATTTCTTGAAACATCAGTCATGAAACTTCCTATAAGCCACTTGGAGGCGGGCCCGGGACCTCAGAGCTCGGTGTCAACAGATTTTTCCCAGGGTAGGCACCACTTGGAGGCAGCCAGACAAATTTTCAAAAGGACTTTAAAATGGATTATTTAAAGGGTATGGGTTTAGGAATGGAAAAAAAAGAGTGTTAAAATTTTTGATTTAGGCTTTGAATTATAAATCTTAAAAATAACTCATCGACAAACACAGGGTAATGATAAAACAGAAAATTGTAAAAAGCAAAGTTTAATTGGGAAAAAGTGAAGAAAAAGAAAACTTTAAATATAATTTAGGTTAATAGTTGAAGCACAAGAAATTAAATTATTAATTACGTTTGGGGTAGATGTGGGGGGACTTTGTTGTATTGCAAAAAAACTGAAACATAGTACAATTTAAAGAGTCAGGATATGATTGCCTATGCCATATTAAAAGGGTTTTTAATTTGTTCCATGTAGATAGATAAAAAGGGAAAAGGCGGCAGAGTTGCATCATGATAAAAAATAAATGTTGCAAAAAAAGGTATAAATATGGTGGATTAGTAACAAATCTGCATTCGCTTTTGACTCTGCCTCCGGCCTAGCAGACAAACCATACCACGGGGGGGGATAAAAACCCGCGATCAAGAGTCTCAAAACCCGCCCGTCACTTTAGCCACTTCCCCTTTACTTATTCAGTCCCCTACGCCCCTTGGGGAGAAGAAATTTTTACCATCGTCGTCTTCACCCTTTGACTTGCACGATGACTATGCAAATCGTGTCAAGATAAAGCCCAACAGGGTACTATTGATGATTCAAGAAGCTTCTCTTGCAACTGTCTTTCGGGGGGGTTAAGAGGGGAAATTCAAGATTCTGTCACTAAAGGGAAGCTTTCATTGTCGTCTGCACGAGATGCTGAAGCTGAGAAGATACCTGTTGCCATCACTATCTACGCTAAAGGTTTTACGTGTTAGTCCCCCTGCTATAAGGGCAAGAAAAAAATTTTCCTGAAGAAACTTACAGATCCTCACTTTCTACCTATTCTCCTTCAGGGAAGTTCCTTGATGCGGGAGGGGCTCTTGATTTGGGGAAATTGGATCTGCCCCCCATTCCCCCAAATTAAGCCTGACTGCCTTCCACATCCCCCCCCGGGCTTGTATAATCCTCGGGTTTATGTAAAACCCGTACTTCAGAAACACAGCCGTCATTGCTCTGATAGTTCATATTTCGGGGCATTTGGTGCTGCCCTCTGTGGCCCACCCGGGTCAGTGGAGGCAGCCCTTCCTCTCACCCCTAGGTGCCCCACTTTGATAGACACAAGTGCCCCCCCCACGGAACTGGCTTGGGGCACCCCTCACATGCCCGTTGGTGCTCACCCTACCCAATTAAAGCCAAACTAGTCCACGGCTGTATCATTGCTACCTATGTACCTTCATGGGCACTAAACCCGTTCAGCAGCAAGAACAGAAATAACAATGGTGGCAGCGGGGGTCAACGGCATTGTGAGCCTCTTCGGTGGAGGGGTCGATCCCCATAAACACTTCCGTCGTCACCCAACGCCCCTTTTGGCCTAAAGAGTTATCTTTACCCCCGCACTTGACGGGACCTGAGATAGATCTTCGCCCAGATTTTTCCCAAAAAATCTGGACATAGGCTCACGGCGTCATCTCCAGCCTACAGTCACTGTTCCCCTCATCACCCTCTCAAGCCCTTCAACACTCTCCAGCACCTTTTCTCCGCCTCCTAAGCTCCCTACGCCCTTCTCAGCTACAAAAGTAGAGGTGAGGCCGTTTGTGTGTTGGCTTCGGGGCTCCAACGTGACCATGAGGCAGCTGGGGGGTTGGTTATACCCTAATCAGCGTGTAAACCACAAACCCCCTCTCTACAGCCTTCTCTGCACGCAACGAGTCCATCTCGCCGTCCATGTGTGTTTGTTTTTCCAGTTCCCCCAAAGAAGTTCTCCCTGGCTTAACCACGGGGGAAACCCCCATTTGGCTTAGCCCCTAAGCCATTTAGCCAGCCTCCCACGACCTGGGTGAGCCTACAAGGGCACCCTAAATCCCGGGGAAATATAACTAGTCAGAGCAGACGGCTAGGCGTGTGTTCGACAGTACAGGCTTTACTATGCTGGGCCACGCACCCGCGTCGTCCCGAACAAATATGGGGGGCCCGTATATAAAGGGAAATTTTACACTAGCTACCCCAGAGGGGGAAAGGGTTTCGCTCACTAGTAAACAAAATGGACATAAAATGCAACAGGCAAAAAAAAACTCTCCCATCCAGGGGAAGGAAAATGGGTTTTCCCCCGCTGATTCATTGAGGAGAGAGTCCGGGACGTCAGCACTGGGAAATAAAATCTTCTATATACAGGTTTTTCCCAGGGGTGAACATCAGTTTACCACTCGTCACAAAGTTGTTTTTCCCCCTAAAATCTGCAAACAAAACTGACATTTCATTTCCCTAAGGTGTGACAGTGATCAAGGGCAGCACTGCCCTGCCGAAACACTCTTTTTTTTATTAAAAACACTGGGTGCACATACCCACAATAATACTATATCCCTGGAATTCATACACTCAAAAGTTTTTTTTCATAAATTTCATGAGTCCACCCCGACCCATTATGACAGCTATACAATGTGTGCGATTTTTACCCTTTCTGCAAGCAAAAAAAATTTAAGCTAACTAGCGTAGGGTCAGACAAGTCAGTAGGACGTCAATGTCACAGAAATGTACGTTCCTGGGGCGCGGCCATACGTATGGAGCCTCCCCGGGGGCCCTTTCCATAACAGTATAGTGGGAGAGGGTAGAGGGTTGTCCCCACCTTGGTCGATTGTGGCGTTGCAACGCACGCGACTCCAGCTCTGCTTCGGCCCGCACATGGTCCACATACTTTATGGTCAAGGTGGGCTTCCTTATAGTTCCCCCACAATCTCCCCACCCCGAATTATTGCCACGGGGTTATAGGGCACGGTAAGGACCCACAATTTTTTGGGGCAAGTTTGTGCTACCCGGGGTCTGCGCTGGGTTGAGCAACATAACTTTGCAACCTGGTTCCCCCTTTGCTTTCCTTGTGCGGGCATTTTCTCAGACGGGAAACCTTTAGTAGCTTTAAAGGGGTTTTCCCCCGTACCCTGGAAGACAACTGCGTTTCCGCACTTTTTACCCTGGGGTTACATATCTAAGTAGGTCAGGGGGAAGCAAAAGAATTTTAATGGTAAGTGCTTGTCAAGCCAAAAAGCAAAAGAGGGCTCACCCACAGCTGTAGGGAGGAATTTAATGTAATGAACACTGGGATAGCCCCCATCCCATGTAGTCAACTTGGTTAACGGTTTTCCCTGACCCCCAGGACTTCGGATTTTACGTCCCCAGACCCTTACTCGCAGGGGGGGCGGGACTACTGGCGCTTGGTGAATGTTTAAAACTGGGGCAAAGACCTGCATTATGCCATTTATAAAATCAGAAACCCCTTGTCTGAAAGAAGGACACTGGGGGAAGTATCGAAGAACAAAATGCTCACGGAAACACTAGCACCGTTTTGGGGGTTTTTTTCAGGGAAAGGGTACTAATTCACTGTACCCTGCAAGTTATCTACCATTACAGGGAGGGGGCTTTAATTTTCCCCTTCTCCGAGGGCGAGAAGTTGTCACAGCGACAGAAGTTCTCTCCCGGGGTCCTTTTGTAATGGGATACTTTAGAATGGGGTTAGGACCTGTAAAGGTACCCCGTGCTGTAGGCAAACAACACATGGGGTACGCTTGGCAATTCCCCTGCCATCTTAGGCCAAAATATTCGTTATGCTGTTTTTTAATACTGCGGTCCTTCCCCGGGGGGCGCACACCGGGACATTGTGGATCAAAACCCCAAAAGGGAATGGTATATGGACCCGGGATTACGTTGGATATGGTTTTTGCCGGGGTCCCCAGCTGTGCAAAAGGCACAGTCTCCCGGTTGACCACCAAAACCTTCAGTGGAAAGGGGGATTTACCCGTAAGTCAACGTCCTCCCTTGGGCAGGGAAAAGAAGACTGGGACCCCCACGGGGGCCCGTCGTTGGGCTCTCTCGAGATTCTCAACAGAGAACGAGTTGCCCACACCACGAAGCTAAGCCTCGACAGGGTCCCTACAAAAATTTTGCTTACCTGGGGCATAGCAAATTTCAGGGGTTTTGTCTTGAACGTGAGCGCCCCCGAGCACTTCCCAAGAGGTTCTTATTCGCAAAAAAGGGCCCAAAAAGGGTAGTGATCGTGTAAATCTTGATAGGATAAAGATAGATGAATCCCAAAAATGACTCAGGCCCCTACAATGGCTAAAGTTCTAGCTCTGTCATGAAAATTGACTTCCGCTTTTGTAAGGACACGGTACAAGGCAATAGTTTTTGCTTACCATTGATTCCTGTGACAAGACGCACCGATGCCAACTTTGCTGGGATCAGCGCAAGGTAAATGCCTTGGGGGAAAACAGGGAAACTAAAGGGTTTGGGGGATGTTTAACCTGTCTTTAAAAATGACAAAAAACTCGTTTTCCGATCACATTCCAATCAAAAGGGGCATCCTTCTTGATAAAGCGTAGGGGTTCAGCAAGTGGAGAAACCTGCATAAAAGGGCGGTAGAAACCCGCCAGGCCTATGAAGGCCGACTGCATCCCCCGCGGGTCGGGAATTTCTCACGGCCGAGATTTTTGACTCGTCCCTCTTTAGCCATTTGAGTCACTACGTGACCCAGAAATTTTTTTTTCCTTCCAAGGAAATGAATTTGGAGAAGCTTTTCCCTTTAAATTTGCCTGAGCTAGCCTGTCCAAATCCCGTCAAGTTTCTCGAGATGTGATGGGGCATCTTGCGACATACTATGAGACTCTAGGTAACCATGAGCGTGCCACCTAGGGGGGTACGGAAAATTGTTAATCAAAAGACTAAGCGTTTGGGGGTTCCCCGCAAGCCCAAGGCACCTCCTGAACAGTAATGACCATTGGCATAGAGAAAACTGTCAACTCCTTGGGGTAGCTAGTGTAAGTAATTCCTTTAACCTACGGGCCCCCCAGTATTGTCGTGTCAGGACGACCGAGGTGCGTGGCCAAGCAAATGTAGACACCTTACGTCAAACACACAGCCTAACCGTTGCCTGATAGTTCTATTTCGCGGCTTTTTGGTGCTGCCCCCTTTTAGGCCACCCAGGCAGTGGGAGGCTGGCCCATTTGCTCTAGTCCTAGGTCGTCCATCAATTTGATGGACTGACCACAACGATCAAGGTTTGGGGCTGATTACCTCATTTTCCCCGTTTTTTCAAGATTCCCTTTTTTGGGATGATGAAGCCACTGTGTGGCGAAACGTTTTCCCAATAAAGATCCCAAGAGTTTCACATTTTCTAATTTACAAAAGTCGGTTCTTGAACCATTCATCTACATAATTACAAATGAAAAAAAATACAACCCCCAATTTTGGGAAATAAAAAATTTGTGGATTATATTTAAAATTTTAAGTGATTTTAAAATTTCACACATTTACATAACAGAAGGAAAATATATTTTAAATCACTCACCAATTTTTACTGGAGATTAATGTCATGTACAGGACCCCCCCCCCCCTTTTTCCTACATTTAGAAAAATTTTTCGGCCAGAATTAACAAAATTAACAGCTTATCTGAGGGTTCCTGGAGTTCCTGTCCCGGGGCGCCGATACCAAATTATCGGGGAAAGCACATCCAACAATTTTGGCTTTATTGAGAGGTTTAAACCCAATTTTTTCCTCTAGAGCACGAAAACACTCCTTATTAACTAAGTTTGTTGCCAGTTCAAACTGGTGGTCCCTTCTGCCAGGCGCAGCTGCTTCCCATTTTTGATAACATAAATTTTTTTTTGTATCAATAAGGCCTCATTTACCTTTTAAATTTCCCTATTTTGGGGAAAAAATACATATTTTCCACACATGGATTGGAATCCTTCTACACCACGCTCACTATGCCAAGATATACTGTTATCTGAACTACACAGTTTCCTTTCCAAAAAGACAGCAAGTTTACCCCCCGATCCCCCTTTTAAAGGGGCTGGGATCAATTTAAATTTCATCTCACTAAACCCCTATTCAAGTAACTCTGAGTTTCCCCAGCGGGGAAACCCCTTGGGGGTTTGCGCTTCTTTTTTATTATTAAAATAATCTGAGATTCCCGACAATGAACACCTGTTTAACCCCCTTCATGATCTCCGATCCAAAAGATTCAAACCCTTGTAATGGGGCTTAAATTTAAAAAGATTGAAATTTGGGAAAACAACGAATAATTCAAAGTAAAAACAACTCTGAACGACCAATCAACGAGAGCTCCTCCCTTGTCTCCTTCACCACTATCACCAGTAAGTCTCAATTTCTTCCATCAAGCGAGATGCAGTCAGCACCTGCAGAGTTCCTGTGCCTTCTACATCGTCTTCGTCAGTGTTTCTCCAGGCTTAGCAGTTGGGTCTAGTACTGACTCTTCTCTCTTCGACTCAAGACATTCTTCTCACCGTCTATTCATCGACCTGTCCCCACTTCCCCCTCGCCCCTTGGGGTCCTTACCTGTGAGTCCTCATTCATTCATTCAGAATCTGTTTGGGTGGAATTTCTAGGTCAAGAAGAACTAGTTCTAGTACCGACCTCCAGGCTTGGATCACGGTAGAGGGAAATTTCTTTGGGACGAAATTGTTAAGGCATCTGGACATAATAACGTAGTGATAATAGAGAATTTTAACTTTAGTCAAATTGACTGGACTTCTTTGACCGGTAATCTTGAGTACAATGACTTTATGGAAGTAGTTCAGGACTGTTATCTGAAACAGTGTGTAACAGAGCCAACCAGAGGTAATAATTTGCTCGACCTAGTTTTGTCAAATAAAGAAACCCTCGTAAATAATCTGGGGATCACTGACGAGCTTAGCGCAAGTGATTACAAATCCATTACTTGTAATATTACCTGGGATTACCAGAATAAGAATAATGCGGTCTAAATCCCCGATTTTCGTTCTGCCGATTTAATATTAATTATAATGGACTTAGGAAACACCTGTCGCATTCGACTGGGGTAATCTAGCCAATGATTTTATTGATGATGATCATGCTTACGATTATGAAGGGATCTGTATTTATGATTTTTTTCTTAATAATGTATAACGTGTTCAGAGTACACATATTTCCCCAAAAGAAATTAGGTCAAATAATAACGATCCCAAATGGATGAACAAGAGGCTAAAGCATTTATTAGGAGAAAAAAGAGGAATTTATAGGCACATCACAAGAGGAGAGGTTAACCTTATTGACCAATATGTTCAGGTTAAAAGAAAAGTAAAAAAAAAAATTAGAAAGGCTAAACGTGACTATGAAATCAAGGTTACTAATGAATGAAAGACTAATCCAAAAGGGTTCTTTCAAGTGTACAGGACGAAAGTGAAAGTAAAAGTAGGACCTCTGAAAATTGGGAATGGACAGCTGACAGATAGCAAACTGGAAATTATTCAGCTCCAGTTATTCAGTTCCTCAAGAATTCAAATTAACTAATATTACTGTCACGAGGTCACGAGGGATATGGTTATCAATCAGATAGATAAACTGAAACAAGGCAAGTCCCCCGGGACCCGACGAGTTGTTTTCCAGGGTACTTAAAGAATGGAAGATGGAACTTAGTCAGCCATTAATGAGCGTGTTTAATACTTTCATCCAAACTGGTGTTGTGCCAGAGATGTGGAAGATGACTAATGCAGTTCCTATATTTAAAGCAGGGGATAAGACCATTCCATCAAATTACCGTCCAATAAGTCTAACGTCTATAGTAGGCAAATTATTAAATTCAATTTTTAGCTGATATTATTAGAAATCACCTTGAAAAGCATAATTTGATTAATGAATCTCAACATGGATTCACGAGTGGTTGTTCCTGCCTGACAAATTTACTGACGTTCTTCAATAAAACATTTGAGGCAGTAGACAGTGATAAAGAATATAATGTTGTTTATTTGGATTTCAGTAAAGCCTTCGATAGAGTACCTCACAAAAGACTCCTAAGAAAAGTGGCAGCTCATGGTATAGGAGGTAAAGTTCTAGCATGGATAAATGCATGGCTTACCAATGGAAAGCAGGTTTCCATTAATGGGGTGAAATCTGAATGGGGATTAGTCACTAGTGGCATTCCACAAGGATCAGTTTTAGGCCCATTGTTGTTCATAATTTACATTAATGACCTTGATGAAGGAACTACAAGTGACATGAGCGAATTTGCTGATGATACAAAAATAGGTCATATGATTCGTTTTGAGGATACCAGTGAACTCCAGGAGGATTTGGACAAGTTAATGTCTTGGTCTGAAAAGTGGCAGACGAAGTTCAATGTGGACAAGTGTAAAGTCCTAGTCCTTGGGAATGAAAATAACCCTATAAGTTATAAACAAGGTGAAGTAGAGCTTGAGCATACAGAATGTGAAAAAGACTTTGGAGTCATGGTGAGCAGAAATCTGAAGCCAAGACAACAGTGCCTAAGTGTATGCAGTAAGGATTTATTTCAAGAAGTATAAGTAACAGAAGTCCAAAAGTTATTTTACTGCTCTATACATCATTAGCGAGGCCTCACTTGGATTATGCCGCTCACTTTTGGTCCCCTTACTACAGGATGCATATAGATTCATTGGAGAACAAACAGAGAAGGATGACTAAAATGATTTACTGTATAAGGAATCTCCCGTATGAATATAGACTTATATCCTTGAATCTTCACTCTCTGGAGAGACGTAGAATGAGAGGAGATGTAAGATTTCGTTCTGATTTTTAACCCAGCAGGGTTAGCCACTCAGGATAATCCAAGAAAGGCAGTGCGTCATAGAGGACTGTCTTATTTCCACTGGGGTCCTCAATCTTGTCCCCCAGGATGCGACCCACACCAGTCGACTAACACCTAGCACCCAGGTACCTACTTGCTGCTAGGTGAACAGGACAACAGATGTAAGGAAACGAGTTGAAATGATTCCACCCCACCCAGGAATCGAACCCGAGCCCTTCGTGCGTGAAGCGAGAGCTTTGCCAGCCAGGCTGCGGGGTCACCCGTGTATTAGTGGATAATAGACATAAACAGAGGTGATATTAATAAAATACTGAAGATATCGAATCAGGTAAGAACGAGAAATAACGGATTTCACTTAGATAAATTTAGATTTAGAAAGGACATAGGTAAGTACTGGTTTTCGAAAAGAGTTGTGGATGTAAAATGAATGGTATACAATACCGAACAAGATGAAAAATCAGACACATATGCAACTACTGGGTTATCTTTACTGTAGACATTTCGCCATTCAGTGGCTTTTTCAATACAAATTCAACGACAGATACAGATACTAATGCCGGAAAAAATCCCCCCCCCCAGTACCAACAATACCACCAGTCCGATAACATTCTTCTTTGCAAATATACAGGGTCTAAAGCCAGCAACAAACAACAAAATACCTTTCATCCGTGGACTGCTTGCAGAGGCAAAGGCAATGTTCGCGGCTTTCACTGAGACCCACATAAAGGATCACTTGGACAACGAAATATGGATCCCAGGTTACAACCTATACAGATGTGACAGAGTGAACAGGCAAAAGGGGGGGGTTGGCCTGTACATTGCAGAGTCACTTGTTTGCACAGAACTGCTTAATGCCTCAAATGATGTAGTGGAAGTTT
The DNA here is from genome assembly GCF_026875155.1 of Cherax quadricarinatus. Classification (NCBI taxonomy): domain Eukaryota; kingdom Metazoa; phylum Arthropoda; class Malacostraca; order Decapoda; family Parastacidae; genus Cherax; species Cherax quadricarinatus. The sequence goes on from NC_069441.1 coordinate 41,606,172, forward strand.
TAGCAGTAAAGGTCGAGAACCAAACCTAGTCATTGTGGTAGTCTACAAGCCTCCGGATGCAACATCCCAGCAATTCCAGGAAACAGCTGTTTAAAAATTGACCACTGTCTGGAAAATCTTCCAGCTCCTGCACCCAACATCTTGCTCCTGGGGGATTTCAACTTAAGGCACCTAAAATGGAGAAATATAGCAAATAATATTGTTGCAGTAATAACACCAGGAGGCAGCTCTGATGAAAACTCACACTCACACGAGCTTTTAAATCTCTGCACAAAATTCAATTTAAACCAGCAAATAATAGAGCCTACTAGACTGGAGAATACACTAGACCTCATCTTCACTAACAATGATGATCTGATAAGAAATGTCACCATATCAAAAACAATATACTCAGATCACAACATAATTGAGGTTCAGACATGTATGCGTGGAGCCCCAGACCGACATAATGAGACTTGTCACGAGGGAGCAATCACCAAATTCAACTTCAATAACAAATACATAAAGTGGGACCAAGTTAAACCAATTCCTAACCGATATAAGCTAGGAAGATATACTAAGCAACACAGACCCCAACTTATGCCTAGAACAGATTAACTCGGTGGCACTCGATGTTTGCACAAGGCTTATTCCTCTAAGAAAAAGGAGGAGTAGATGTAAATAGAAAGAGACAGGCGCTCCCTTTACAGGCGACGGAAAAGAATAACAGAGCGGCTAAAAGAGGTCAATATATCTGAAATGCGTAGGGAGACACTGGTCAAGAAATAGCAAGCATCGAACTTAAGCTAAAAGAATCTTTTAGGAGTCAGGAATCGCGGGAAGAAACTAAAAGCCATAAATGAAATCGAAAGAAACTCAAAGTATTTCTTCTCCTATGCCAAATCAAAATCGAGAACAACGTCCAGTATTGGGCCCCTACTTAAACAAGATGGGTCCTACACAGATGACAGCAAGGAAATGAGTGGAGCTACTCAAGTCCCAGTATGACTCAGTTTAAGCAAGCCGCTAAACCAGACTGAGAGTCGAAGATCAAAATGAATTTTTTATGAGAGAGCCACAAAATTTGATTAACACAAGCCTATCCGATGTTATCCTGACGCCAATGACTTCGAACAGGCGATAAATGACATGCCCATGCACTCTGCCCCAGGGCCAGGCTCATGGAAAACTCTGTGTTCATCAAGAACTGCAAGAAGCCCCTATCACGAGCCTTTTCCATCCTATGGAGAGGGAGCAGGGACACGGGGGGTCGTCCCACATTTACTAAAACAACAGACTTTAGCCCCACTTCACAAAGGGGGCAGTAAAGCAACAGCAAAGAACTACAGACCATAGCACTAACATCCCATATCATAAAAATCTTTGAAAGGGTCCTAAGAAGCAAGATCACCACCCATCTAGAAACCCATCAGTTACACAACCCAGGGCAACATGGCTTTAGAACAGGTCGCTCCTGTCTGTCTCAACTATTGGATCACTACGACAAGGTCCAAAATGCACTAGAAGACAAAAAGAAATGCAGATGTAATATATACAGACTTTGAAAAAAGCCTTCGACAAGTGTGCCCATGGCGAAATTTAGCGCACAAAATGCGTGCTAAAGGAATAACAGGAAAGTCGGTCGATGGATCTATAATTTCCTCACTAACAGAACACAGAGAGTAATCGTCAACAGAGTAAAGTCCGAGGAAAGCTAGGGTGAAAAGCTCTGTTCCACAAGGCACAGTACTCGCCCCCATCTTGTTCCTCATCCTCATATCCGACATAGACAAGGATGTCAGCCACAGCACGTGTTTTCCCTTTGCAGATGACACCCGAATCTGCATGACAGTGTCTTCCATTGCAGACACTGCAAGGCTCCAGGCGGACATCAACCAAATCTTTCGTGGGCTGCAGAAAACAATATGAATTTTAAACCCGATGATAAATTTCAATTACTCAGATATGGTAAACATGAGGAATTAAATCTTCATCAGAGTACAAAACAAATTCTGGCCACAAAATAGAGCGAAACACCCAAACGTCAAAGACCTTGGGAGTGATCATGTCGGAGGATCTCAACTTCAAGGACCATAAAAATTGTATCAATCGCATCTGCTAGAAAAATGACAGAATGGAAAATGAGAACCTTCAAAACTAGGGAGGCCAACCCTATGATGACACTCTTCAGGTCACTTGTTCTATCTAGGCTGGAATATTGCTGCACACAAACGCACCTTTCAAGGCAGGTGAAATTGCCGCCTAGAAAATGTACAGGAACTTTCACGGCGCGCATAACGGAGATAAAACACCTCAATTACTGGGAGCACTTGAGGTTCCTAAACCTGTATTCCCTGGAACGCAGGGGGAGAGATACATGATTATATACACCTGGAAAATCCTAGAGGGACTAGTACCGAACTTGCACACGAAAATCACTCACTACGAAAGCAAAAGACTTGGCAGACGATGCAACATCCCCCCAATGAAAAGCAGGGGTGTCACTAGCACGTTTTAGAGACCATACAATAAGTGTCAGGGGCCCGAGACTGTTCAACTGCCTCCCAGCACACACAAGGGGGATTACCAACAGACCCCTGGCAGTCTTCAAGCTGGCACTGGACAAGCACCTAAAGTCGGTTCCTGATCAGCCGGGCTGTGGCTCGTACGTTTTGGGTTTTCGTGCAGCCAGCGCAACAGCCTGTTGATCAGGCCTCTGATCCACCAGGAGGCCTGGTCACAGACCGGGCCGTGGGGGCGTTGACCCCGGAACTCTCTCCAGGTAAACTCCATGTAAACATTATTGGAAGACAAGAACTATATACAAAAGAAGAGGTAATAAGTCCCCCAGCCTTTTTTCGGAGTTGGTGGGGAAGAGCAAACCCCAGCCGTGAAGATACACACACACACACACACACACACACACACACACACACACACACACGTTAGGCCCATTTTTGGGTATGCGGCACCCGTTTGGAACCCACACCTAGCCAAGCATGTAAAGAAACTAGAGAAAGTGCAAAGGTTTGCAACAAGGATAGTCCCAGAGTTAAGAGGTATGTCCTATGATGAGAGGTTAAGGAAATCAACCTGACGACACGGAGGACAGGAGAGATAGGGGGGGCATGATAACGACTTACAAAATACTGAGAGGAATTGACAAGGTGGACAAAGACAGGATGTTCCAGAGACTGGACAAAGCAACACGGGGACACAGTTGGAAGCTGAAGACACAGATGAATCAAGGGATGGGTTTGGAAGTATTTCTTCAGCCCCCAGAGTAGTCAGGAAGTGGAATAGTTTGGGAAGCGATGTAGTGGAGGCAGGATCCATACATAGCTTTAAGCAGAGGTACGATAAAGTTCATGGTTCAGGGGAGAGTGACCTAGTAGCGACCAGTGGGAAAAGGCGGGGCCAGGAGCTTGGACTCGTCCCCTGCAACCTCAACTAGGTTAGTACAACTAGGTGAACACACACACACACACACACAACACACACACACAAAACACACACACACACACACACACACACACACACAACACACACACACACACAACACACACACAACACACACACACACACACACCCCACACACACACAACACACACACACACACACACACACACACACACACACACACACACAACAACACACAACACACACATAACACACACACAACACACACACCACACACCCACACACACAACACACACACAACACACACACACACACAACACACACACAACACACACACAACACACACACACACACATTGCCAGACTCACACATACACTCCCCCCCTCCCCCACCGACTCTCACTCCTTCACCTGATCCCCCCCCAGTCATTACACCGCACAAGACACACACACACTCACACACACACACACCCACACACACACACACACACACACACACACACACACACACACACACACACACACACACACACACACAAAACACACACACACACACGCACATATCACACACACACACACACACACAACACACACACACACACACACACACACACACACACACACACAGACACACACACACCCCACACACACACACACGCAACACACACACCACACACCAACACACATGCACAACACACACACACACACACAACACACACACAACACACACACACAGACACACAACACACCCCAAAAACACACACACACACACACACATACATATTTAAAAAAGGGGAAACAGAAACGAGGGCACTAAACACAGACCTGTGTCTCTGACATGTATTGTGTGCAAAGTCAGGGAGAAGATTATCAGGAGGAGAGTGGTCGAACCCCTGGAAAGGAACAAGATTAAAAATGAAAACCAGCATGGGTTCATGGAAGGCAAATCTTGTATCACAAACCTCCTGGAGTTTTATGACAAGGTAACAGAAGTAAGGGCACGAGAGGGGAGGGTGTGGGTAGATTTCGTTTCCTAGACTGCAGGAAGGCCTTTGACACAGTTCCCCACAGGAGATTAGTGCAGAAGCTGGAGGATCAGGCGCACGTTAAAAGGGAGGGCACGCAATGGATAAGGGAATACCTGACAGGGAGGCAGCAACGAGTCATGGTACGTGAAGAGGTTCACAGTGGGCGCCTGTTACGAGCGGGGGTCCCACAAGGGTCAGTTCTAGGCCCAGTGCTATTTTTGATATATGTGAACGACATGAGGGAAAAGGAATAGACTCTGAAGTGTCCTTGTTCGCAGATGACGTGAAGTTGATGAAAAGAATCAAATCAGACGAGGATGAGGCAGGACTGCAAAGAGACCTGGACAGGTGGACATGTGGTCCAGCAATGGCTTCTCGATTCAATCCACCCAAAATGCAAAGTCATAAAGATTGGGGAGGGGCAAAGAAGACCGCAGACAGAGTATAGGGTAGGTGGACAAAGACTACAGACCTCACTCAGGGAGAAGAAAGACCTTGGCGTGACCATAACCCCGAGCACATCACCGGAGGCACACATCAACCAAATAACCGCTGCAGCATACGGGCGCCTGGCAAACCTGAGAATAGCTTTCCCGTACCTTAAAAAGGAATCGTTCAAGACACTGTACACGTGTATGTTAGGGCCCATACTGGAGTATGCAGCACCAGTCTGGAACCCACACCTGGTCAGCACGTCAAGAAGTTAGAGAAAGTACAAAGGTTTGCAACAAGGCTAGTCCCAGAGCTCAAGGGAATGTCGTACGAGGAAAGGTTAAGGAAATCGGACTGACGACACTGGAGGACAGAAGGGTCGGGAGACATGATAACGACATACAAGATACTGCAGGGAATAGACAAGGTGGACAGAGATAGGATGTTCCAGAGAGGGGACACAGGGACAAGGGGTCACAACTGGAAGTGAAGACTCAGACGAGTCACCGGGACGTTAGGAAGTATTTCTTCAGTCATAGAGTTGTCAGCAAGTGGAATAGCCTAGCAAGTAAAGTAGTGGAGGCAGGAACCATACATTAGTTTTAAGAAAAGGTATGACAAAGCTCAGGAAGCAGAGAGAGAGAGGATTTCCAGTAGCGATCAGTGAAGAGGGGGGGCCAGGAGCTGAGTCTAGACCCCTGCAACCACAATTGGTGAGTACATTTAGGTGAGTACACACCACACACACAACACACCACACAAACATCACATTGCCAGACTCACCCATTCGCTCCACCCCTCCCCCACCGAAACATCTCACTCCTTCCACCTTACCCTCCCTCACTCTTTCACCCTCCCCTCCATCACCTCTCCCTCCTTTCCCCTCTCCCTATCCCACTCACCCACTGGTTCTCCCTCCTTCCCATCTCCCCTCCCCACTACTCTCCCCATAGCCACAAGTTCTCCTCTACCCTCCCCCCCCTCACACTGACATACACAATACTAACCTAACATACAGGAATTACATAGGTTTCCCACTCTGAGTGCAATCTGGATAAAACAAAAATGTGGTTGCCAGAGAGCAACAGAAAAAACCATGGGACAGGAGGAGGAAATGCCCAAAGGAGATTGGGCAGCAGAGCTCACAAAAAGGGAACATGAATGGGAAAAAGAAGAAACTAGAGAGTTCTTTGCAGAGAATGGAAGAGAGGATAGATACTGGGGAAAGCAGGATAAGTGGGAGGTGCATGTCAAAGCAGCAGAGGCCAGGGATACAGAGTTTAGAAGAGGAACTGAAAATCTGAAACAGCCTAAAGAACTAAAGAACATTTTTAGTGGTGTTGACAACAGAGACTGCTACCCAGTCACAAATAGGGGCGGACGTGTAGGGAAAAGAAAGGAGCAAAACTTCATGTAGAAGCTCAATCAGTGGAGGACTGTAGAAATGAAATGAGCTAAGCTTATATGTGGAGGCCCTAACAGGACAACAGCAGAGGCCCAGGGAAAAGCCGAGAAGGGAAAAATGAAGGCCACTGAGGCCAAGTACATTAGCTTGTGAAACTGTGAAGAAAAGGAAAGCTAAATGGAGGTAATCAAATTGAATGAGGGATTTTCAAACAGGGCATAAATATGCAGTGGGGGAATGAAGGGTGAGGTCAGTCTTTGTGATATGGGCCTCCGGAAGTGGAAGGCGATGGAAAACATATGTAAGCAAGAAAACATAGGGAAAAGAGCATATTGAAAGCATCATGAATCATAGGAGAAGACGGGACATACCCAGCTGAGAAAATTTTCGGAGAATAGGGGGGTTTGTAAAAAAAAAGAACCCGGCTAGTGTGAAAGTGACCTTCAAGGCAAATCGATCGGAACAGGATCCTGCAGGATGAGAGCACGATTAAGGGACAAGACCAACATACAGGGAAAGGTTTATCTCGACTGCGACCAGAACACAATCAGAAAGGCAGAAACTAGGAGAGATGGTACAAAGACAAAGGAGAAAGAGAAGGGATGGAGAAAGACAGACAGGAGATCCCAGGACACAGGAAGATCAAATACCAGCCTACCTCACAACTTCCTATAGAAGCCTCCCAACCAGGTCAACCCCCCAGTGCAACCAAAACTTAAACCAAAACACCCTGCCACATTCCAATGCCCCCACCACACTGATTACAACCTCCACCCCCACAGCAACCACCCTTAGTTTCCTTTAAAAAATCAGGTCTCCCACTTCCCATACCCCAATACACCACTCCCTAAGACCAAGTCTTAGAAGAAAGTTGAAGGTGTGGTAATACAAATGCAGATGAATAAACAAATAAAGTATGAGGAGAGGCACGAAAGAATCAAGGAGACATCCCAGATATAGCACTCACAGAAAACAAAACTCACCAAATAATAACAGATTCAATCTTTCCATCCGGGATATCAAATCTCAGGAAAGACAGAGGTAAGAGAGGGGGAGGAGAGGAGTTGCACTGCTCATTAAAAACCAGTGGGGGTTTTGAGGGAAAATGGAGAAGAGGAATGGAGATGGCACGGGCCGAAAGGGGAACTACTTAGTAGAAGAATCCAGTCTGAGGGGACATAAGTGATAATTGCAGTAATGTACAACCCGACCACAGAAACTGCATGGAGACCAAGAGAAGATTATGATGAGAGCAACAGAGCAATGGTCGCCACTAGCGAGGTGGCCAGGAGAGCACACATGTGGGGTAGCAAAGTTACATAGTTATGGGTGATTTCAATCACAAGGGTGATTGACTGGGAAAACTGGAGCCCCATGGGGGTCCCGAAACCCATGGAGAAGCCAAGATAATGGATGTGGGTACTGGAAAAACCTCATTGCATCAACATGATTAGAGGGACTCTACCAGAGAGAGAGGAGAGGATGAACCGCAAGGACTGGACCTTGTATCACCCTTTGTTGTAGTTCTGACATCGAGGATATCATATATGAAGGCCCCTGGGAGTAGTGATCATGTCGTTTCTGTGCTTCGGACTAAATAGTTGAGCTCCAAGTGGATGGGAGAGCAGACAGGAATAGGGTGGGAAAAAAAAAACCAAATACAAAGGTTACGAACTACTCAGGCTTGACGAACTTCTTTCAAGACATTCAGTGGGTTGAGAGGGAATGGCAGGAAAACCAGTACAAGGAAATGATGAACTATGTGGCTACAAAATGCAAGGAGGCAGAGGGAGAGGTTTGTTCCCAAAGGAAACAGAAATAATGGGAGAACAGAACGAGATCCTTGGGTTCACCCAAAGGTGTAGGGAGGCAAAAACTAGGTGTACTAGAGAATTGGAAAAGGTACAGAAGACGAGAACTAGGAAAATAAAGAAATTCAGCCGAAGAGCCAGAAACGAATTGCCAGATAAGAAGGGAGGCTCAGAGACAATATGGAAAATGACATTGCGCATCAAAAAGTTAAAGGACTGACCCGCCGAAGCTGTTGTAAGCCACATCAGGAGGATAAAAAAACAGTCCAGGACCAGGGTAATCAGGACTTAGTGAAGGGTGATGGAGGAATTCACAGAAACGACCGAGAGGTATGACAGGAGGCTAACACAAGATTTAAAGAGGTATTTACAGTGGCAAAACCAGTAGGACTCCAAGGAAATCAGAACAGGGGGCACACCAGCAAGTGCTGGACGACATACAGGGTATACATATAACCAAGGGAGGTGGTTGAAAGAAGCTGCTATGCGAAACTTGACACCTCAAAGGCGGGTGGGATCCAGACACATCTCTCCATGGGTCCTTTAAAGAGGGAGCAGAGATATTGTGTGAGCCATTAACAAAGATCTTCAACCACATCATTTGAAACAGGGCAACTCCCTGTAGGTATGGGAAAATGCAAGCCAAATGTAGTCCAAATTTTTAAAAAAGGGAGACAGGACATGAGGCACTTAACCTTACAGACCTGTATCACTAAGTGTTATAGTATGGAAGGTCATGGAGAAGATCATCAGGAGGTGAGTGGTGGGGAACCTGGAAAGAAACAAGTGTATAATTGACAAACCATGCACGGTTTCAGGGAGGGAAAATCCTGTGTCACCAAAAACCTACTGATGTTTTATGACAAGGTGACAGAAGAAGACAAGAGAGAAAGGGGTGGATCGACTGACGTATTTTTGGGACTGCAAGAAGGCCTTCGACACAGTTCCTCACAAGAGGTTACTGGCAAAGCTAGAGGGACCGGCACAATAACAGGAAAGGCACTGCATTGGATCAGAGAATATCTGACAGGGAGGGCAACGGGACGAGTCATGGTACGCCGAAAAATAAACACGAGGTGTTCAGAGGTAGAGTGGGCCCCCGAGCCCCCGCGCCCCGCCTGCCGCCCCCCGGCCTGCACCCGCACCGGCCAGCCCCCCCCGCCCCGCGCCCGGACCCCCCGCCCCCCCCCCCCCCCCCCCACCCCCGCCCCCCCCCCCCGCCGGCGCCCGCCACGCCGGGCCCCCCGCGCCCCACGGCGGCCCCCCCCGAGCGCGCCCCCCGGCCCGCGCCCCCGGCCCCCGCCGCCCCCCGGCCCCCCCCCGCGCCCGCCTCGGCGCGCCCGCCGGCGGCGCCGCCCGCCGGCCCCGCGCCGGCACCCCGCCCCGCCCCGAGCACCCGCGCCCCCAACGCGCGCCCGCACCCCAGGCCGCCCTCGCCCCCCCGGCCCCAGCGGCCGAGCCCGCGCGCCTCCGCCCCCAGGCCCGCCTGCGCCCGCCCGCCCCCCCGCGCCGGGCCCCCCCCCCCACCGGCCGCGCGACACCGCCCCCCCGGCTCCGCGACGCCCCCAGCCCCCCCCCCCGCCCGCGGCCCCCGCCTGCTGGACCGCCCCGCCCGCGCGCCGGCCCCGGCGGCGCGGGCCCGCCCCGCGACCAGGCGCGGGCCGCCCCGCCTGCGCCTGTGACAGCGGGATTCCCTCACTCAGAGAGGTCAGTCCTAGGGACCTGTGCTTGTTCTTGGTAGACGTGAACGACATAACGGCGAAGGGCGATAGACTCAGAAGTGTCCTTGTTTGCAGACGATGTGAAGTTAAATGAGAAGAATCGATCGGACGAGGATCAGGCCAGGATACAAAGAGACCTCTGGAACAGGCTACAAGCCTGGTCCGCAACTTGGATCCTTGAATTTAACCTGCCAAATGCAAAGTCATGAATGATTGGGGGAAGGACAAAGAAGACCGCAGGACGCAATATAGTTTAGATGGCCAAAGCTGCAAAACCTCACTCAAGGAAAAAAGATCTGGGGGTGAGTATAAACACCGAGCATTCTCCTGATGGGCGCTACATCATCAGGATAAACGCTGCATGCATACGGGAGCTGGCAAACCTACGGTTGCGTTCCGATACCTCAGTAAGGATTCGTTTTAAGACTCTGTACACCATCTACGTTCGGCCCATACTGGAGTATGCAAGCACCCAGTTTGGAATCCACACCTAGTCAAGCACGTTATAGAAATTAGAGAAAGAAAGTGCAAAGGTTTGCAACAAAGACTAGTCCCAGGAGCTACGGGGATTGTCTATGTAGGAAAGGTTGAGGGGGAAATCGGGCCCTGGACGACACTGGAGGCAGGATGGGTCAGGGAGACATGATTTAAGACATATAAAATACTGCGCAGAAATAGGACGAGGTGGACAAGACGGGATGTTCCAGAGATGGGACACAGAACAAGAGGTCCACAATTGGGAAGTTGAAGACTCAGTTGTATCAAAGGATGTTAGGAAGTACTTTCTTCAAGTCATAGAGTAGTCAGGCCATGAAGATAGCTAGAAAGTGATTGTGTGGGTGGCAGGGAACCAAACATAGTTTTAAGCGAGGTATGATTGAGCTCTGGGGCAGGGAGAGAGAGGACCTTAGTAGCCATTCAGCGAAGAGGCGGGGCCAGGAGAGGAAGCTGTGATCGACCCCTGCAACACACATATAGGTGAGTCCAAATAGGTGATTACACACACACACACACACACACACACACACACACACACACTCACACCACACACACACACACACACACACATACCATACACACACACACACACCACACACACACACACACACACAACACACACGCAAAAACTGGAGGAACCAAAGTGGGGATAACAGGGCGGAGGCACTACAAGGATCAGGGAATTATTGTCAGGAAGACTAGGCAGGCGAGTCAATGGTACGTGGCGAGGTGTCACGAGGGGCACCTGTGACCAGGCGGGGGGGTCCGCAGGGGGGGTCAGTCCTTAGAGACCAGTGCTGTTTCTGGAATTTGTGAACGACATGGACGGAGGAATAGATCTGAGGGTGTCCCGGTTTTGCAGATGACGTGAGTTGATGAGAAGATACACTCGATCGAAGACCAGCAGAACTACAAAGGGATCTGGACAGGTGCAGAACTGGTCCAGCAATTGTCCTGGTTCAATCCCACCAAGTGCAAGTTCATGAGATTGGGGAAGGGCACAAAGAAGGCGCAGACGGAAGTCAGTCTAGGGGGTCAGAGAGACTACAAACCTCACTCCAAGGAAAAAGAAATTTGGGGTGAGTATTATAACACAGGCACATCTCCTGAAGCGCACATCAACCAAATAACTTGCTGCAGCATATGGGCGCCTAGCTAACCTCAGGAACAGCATTCTCGACATTATTAATATGAATCGTTAGAGGACCTGTACACGTATACGTTAGGCCATATTGGAGTATCGGCATCAGTTTGGAACCCAACCTAGCAAAGCCACGTACAAGAAAACTAGAGAAAAGTGCAAAGGTTTGAAACAAGACTAGGTCCAGAGCTAAGAGGTTGTCCTACGAGGAGAGGTTAAGGGAAATCAACCGGACGACACATGGAGGACAGGAGGATAGGGGGGCCATGATAAACGACATACAAAATACTGAGAAGGAATATTGACAAGTTGCGACAAAAACAGGATGTCCAGAGATTGGACTCAGTAACAAGGGGCACAGTTGGATGTTAAAGACACAGATGAATACAGGGATGTTAGGAAGTCATTTCTTCAGCCACAGAGTAGTTCAGTAAGTGGAATAGTTTGGAAGCGATGTAAGTGGAGGGCAGGATCCATTACATAGCTTTAAGCCAGAGGTACGATAAAGCTCACGGCTGGGGAGAGAGTGACTAGTAGCGATCAGTGAAGAGGCGGGGCCAGGAGGCTCGGACTGACCCCCGCAACGCCTAAACTAGGTCGAGTACAACTAGGTGAGTAGTACACCCACACACCAAACACACACACACACACCACACACACGTTTTCATAGACTGCAAGAAGGCGTTTGGACACAGTTCCACACAAGAGATTGGTGCAAAAACTGGAGGAACACGCCGGGATAAAACAGGGGAAGCACTACAATGGATCAGGGAATATTGACAGGAAGACAAGCAGCGAGAAGAGTCATGGTCCCCGTGGCGAGGTGTCGGAGTGGGTCACCTGTTGACCAGCGGGGTCCCACAGGGGGACTGTCTAGGAACAATGCTGTTTCTGGTATTTTGTGACGACATGGACGGAAAGGAAATCAGACTCTGAGGTTGTACCTGTTCTGATGGACGTGAAGTCAATGAGAAGAATTCACTCGATCGAAGACCAGGCAGAGTACAAGGATCTGGACAGGCTGCAGACCATGGTCAGCAATTGGCTCCTGGAGTTCAATCCCACCAAGTGCAAAGTCATGAGGATTGGGGGAAGGGCAACAAGAAGACCGCAGATGGATGTACAGTCTAGGGGGCAGGAGACTACAAGCATCACTAAGGAAAACGATCTTGGGCGTGCGTATACACCAGGCACATCTCTGAAGCGCCATGAACCAAATAATTCTTGCAGCATATGGGCGCCTGGCAAACCTCAGAACAGCATTCCGGAATCTTAATAAGGAATCGTTCATGACCTGTACACGTGTACGTTAGGCCCAATTTGATATGCCGGCACCAGTTTGGAACCCACACCTTAGTCCAAGCATGTAAAGAAACTAGAGAAAGTGCAAAAGGTTTGCAACAAGGGGGGACTAGTCACTGAGTTAAGAGGTCATGTTCTATGAGGAGAGGTTGAGGGAAATAAACCTGACGACACTGGAGGACAGGAGAGATAGGGGGGATATGATTACGACTTACAAAATACTGAGAGGAATTGACAAGGTGGAAAAGACAGGATGTTCCCAGAGAGAACACAGCAACACGGGGACACAGTTGGAAGTAAAAGAACAGATGAATCACAGGGATGTTAGGAAGTATTTCTTCAGCCACAGAGTGGTCAGGAAGTGGAATAGTTTGGGACGCGATGTAGTGGAGGCAGGATCCATACATAGCTTTAAGCAGAGGTACGATTAAAAGCTCATGGTTCAGGGAGAGTGACCTAGTAGCAGCCAGTGGAAGAGGCGGGGCCAGGAGCCTTGGACTCGACCCCTGCAGCCTTAACTAGGTGAGTACTCAACTAGATGAGTACACAACACACACACACCACACACACATTACGCACACACACAACACACACACACACGCAACACAACACACACACCACAACACACACACACATACACACACACACCACACACAACACACACACATACACCACACACACACACCACAAAACACACACACACACACACACACACACCAACCCACACACAACGTTTTTCTAGACTGCAAGAAAGGCGTTTTGACACACAGTTTCCACACAAGGAGATTGGTGTGCAAAAACTGGATGGACCAAGCAGGGATAACAGGAAGGCCACTACAATGGATCAGGGAATACTTGTCAGGAAGACAGCAGCGAGTCATGGTCCGTGGCGAATGGTGTCAGAGTGGGCACTGTGACCAGCGGGGGTCCAACAGGGTCAGTCCTAGGGACCAATGCTGTTTTCTGGTATTTTGTAACGAACATGACGGAAGTAATAGACTCTGTGGGGTCCTGTTTGCAGATGACGTGAAGTTTAAATGAGGAAGAATTCACTCGATCGAAGACCAGGCAAGAACTACAAAAGGGATTTGGACGGCTGCAGTCATGGTCCAGCAATTGGCTCCTGGAGTTCATCCCACCAAGTGCAAAGTCATGAAGATTGGGGAAGGGCAAAGAAGACCGCAGACGGAAGTACAATCTAGGGGGCCAGAGGACTACAACCTCATCAAGGAAAAAAGATCTTGGGGTGAGTATAACCACAGCGCACATCTCCTGAAGGCGCCACATTCAACCTAATTAACTGCTTGTAGCATATGGGCGCCTATCGAACCTCTGAACAGCATTCCGACATCTTAATAAGGAATCGTTCAGGACCCTGTACACCGTGTATGTTAGGCCCATATTTGGAGTATGCGGCACCAGTTTGGAACCTATACCTTAGCCAAGGACGTAATAAACTAGAGAAAGTGCGAAAGGTTTGGCAACAAGACTAGTCCCAGAGCTAAGAGGGTATGTCCTACGAGGAGAGGTTGTGGGAAATCAACCTGAAGAACAGAGGACAGGAGAGAGAGATAGGGGGGAACATGATAACCGACATACAAAATACTGAGAGGAATTGAAAGGTGGACAAAGGACAGGATGTTCCAAAGATGGGACACCGTAACAAGGGGACACAGTTGAAAGATGAAGATACAGTATGAATCACAGGGATGGAATGTTAGGAAGTATTTCTTCAAGCCACAGAGTAGTCAGAAGTGGAATAGTTTGGGAAGCGATGGTAGGGAGGCAGGATTCCCATACATAGCTTTAAGCAGAGGTATGTAAAGCTCATGGTTCAGGGAGAGTGACCTAGTAGCGACCAGTGAGAGGCGGGGCCAGGAGCTTGGACTCGACCCCCTGCAACCTCAACTAGGTGAGTACAACTAGTGTGAGTACACACACAAAACACACTCATATATATATATATATATATATATAAGATTATATATATAAATATATATTATATATTTATATATTTATATAATATATATATATATATATATATTTAATTATTTATATATAATTTATTCTGTGTTTCATACCTCTGATATCGGTTAGAAGTGGATCAAGGTCCCGGGACCGAAACGTTTTCTAATAAATATGTCCTAGTGTTTGCTTAGTGTTTTTCTAAAACCAATTTGTCGATTATTTATTACCAGGTTTATATCATAATACCATCGTAAACTAAAACTGAATGTTGAAGGTGTTCCTGTAGCTCGGACTGTGGCGCAACTTAGCTCCACACACTGCGGTCCTGGTTCGGATCTCCCCGGTACGGGTAAAAACTTATGACAGTGTTTCCTTAAAACACTCTGCTGTCCCTGGTCACATTCAGTAATAAAAATTGGATCGTTAACCGCATGGTGTGGGTCTCATTCCTGGGGAAAACTTGACCCAATTTTGCCTGAAATGCTCTGCATAACAAAGCAAACATTCCTGTTATAGTAGTTTGTCACTGATGTCAGCTATGATTCTGTATACCTTGTAATGTACTTGTAGAGAAATAAAGATATTATTATTATTATTATTATTATTATTATTAATTATTATTTTATTTTATTATATTATTATTATTAATTATTATTATTATTATTAATTATTATATGTTTTTATAGTAGAGTGCAAGGTTTACTGGGAGTTTACCTGGAAGAGATTTCTGGGGGTCTGCGCCCCGCGGCCGGTTCTGTGACCAGGCTCCTGGTGTGGATCAGTGCCTGATCAACCAGGCTGTTACTGCTGGCTGCCACGCAATTCCAACGTACGAGCCAGGCCCGGCTGGTCAGGTAGCGACTTAGGTGACCAAGTAGTGACGGGAGAGGCGGGGCTGCAAGAGTTTGTCAGGTTGTAGAACTAAGGTTTGGTCAAGGTGAGTTTGGTTAGTATCTCGATTATGCACTCCACATACCATCCTGTGGGTGGTAGTCACCACATACCCATCCTGTGGGTGGTAGGTCACCCATACCCTCCTGAGGGTTGGTAGTCACCACATCCCATCCTGTGGGTGGTAGTCACCACATACCCTCCTGTGGGTGGTGTCACCACATACCCATCCTGTGGGTGGTAGTCACCAATATCCATCCTGATGGTGGTAGTCACCACATACCCATCCTGTGGGTTGGTAGTCACCACTTACCCATTCCTGTGGGGTGGTAGTCAAGAAAGATTACGGAGGTAACATTAATGGGTCCAGGGACTGGGTCCCAAAGTTTTGATAGCTGAACTAGGTACAGGTAATGAACTCACAACGTACAAAGGTAATGAATCCTGACAAGTATGGTTACTTACGTTTATACATGGCTACTAACATGAACAGATTATAGGAGTAATGAGCAATTCACCACTTCCACACCCGGTCACAAACTGTAATGAGTTATTGGGCATATATTGATTGCTGTGAGTCACACCACACTCACACACACACACACACACACACACACACACACACACCACACACACAACCACACACACACACAACACACACAACACACACACACCACTCACACACACACACTTCACTTGGTCAAGGTCCCAAGGTGGTAATTGCCAGTGATCGATATAAACCAACCACACGAGAGCAATAGAGCGATGGTTGACACACTGGCTGCAGTCTGTCAGAAGAGCTCATGATGGCGGCAAAAGGCTCCTGATCATGGGTGACTTTAACCACAAGGAGATGGATGGAGAACTTGGAGCCACATGGGGGCCAGATACATGGAGGGCCTAAGATGATGGTGGTGGTACTGGAAACAACTTATGGTACCAACACGTAAGGGACACTACAAGAGAGAGAGGAAGAGGAATGACAGCAAGACTGGACCTAGTATTCACCTTGAGTAGTGCAGATATTGAGGACTCATATATGAAAAGGTCCCCTTGGGGCAATTATCATGTGGTTTTAAGTTTTCGAATACACAAGTAGAGCTAACAAACTGGAGGGGGGAAGCACGGAAGGCCAGGACGAATGAAGACCAAACTACGAAGAAATGGGACTACACGGAATGAGGAAATTCTGAAAGGGGTTTAATGGGACAAAGAACTGCAGGGAAGACAGTATGAGATGATGGAATATGTAGCAACAATGTGCAAAGAGGCTGAGGAGAGGTTTGTACCAAGGGTAACAGGAAAAATGAAAAACCCAGGATGAGCCCATGGTTACCCAAAGGTGCAGGGAGGCAAAAACCAAAGTGTGCTAGGGAAGGAAGAAATATAAAAGGAAAAGGACCCGGGAAATAGGGGGCAGTCGTAGAGCCGAAATGAATATGCACAGTAAAAAAGGAGGCCCAACGCAACATAAAAAGGGCACAGAGCGAAACCCAATCTGCCCCGAAGCTGTTAACAGCCACATCAGGAGGAAAACAACGTAAGGCCCAGGAAATAGGCAAAGGGAAGGAAGGAGGAGGACAACAAGAAATGCCCGTAAAGTATGTGAGGAACTCAAAAAGAGTTCAAAGAAGTGTTCACAGAGGAGACAAAAAGGGGCTCCGAAAGACAGAAGGGGGGCACACCACCAAGTGCTGGACACGTACCCCAAAAACCGAGGAAAGAAGTGAAGGTTTGAGTGAGCTGATACCTCAAAGGAAATGGGCCAGATAAATCTCCCCATGCATCCTGGGGAGGGGGGGGGAGGCGCTATTGTCCCCTAAAAACAATATTCAATAATTATCGAAACAGGGGATTGCCTGGGGATGATAGCAGAAATGTAGCCCCAATTTTTAAAAAAAGGAGACAGACTGAAGCACTAAACTACGGGGACCAGTGTCTGACAAGTATGTATGCAAAGTAATGGGAAAATTATCAGAGAGTGGTGGAAAAAACCTAGAAAAGGGAAAATTTATTTATTTATTTTTTATTTATTTATTTTTTTAATGCCTTTGCAAACAGTACATTGGTTTTTGATATAAAAATAGTGGGTTGCAAGCAAAGAAAACCCTTTTTTATGCCTTGGCTTATGGGCCAACTTAACTTTAATAGCTTACTTTCTACTTAATACTAAGGGGGTGGGTATACCCTAGTTGTACCAGTAGGAAAGTAATTTTTTCATATTTTGTACAGAAAGAATATTAATTAAAAATGAAGGGAAAATTTGAAAAAATAAAAAGGGTATATTTGGTTTTCTAAAATGTTTTTGGGGAAAAAACCAATGATTCATTTTATATTCTGTCAACAATGGAGCGTACCCCCGGTAAGCTGCCCTGATATAAAAGTTCATTTTAGAAAAATGAAAACAGTTTTGGCTAAAGCTTTTTTTTAAAGAGGTTATTAATAGGTATTCAAAGGGTTGCATTTAAAATTACATTTAAAATAAACCCATTCAAATCTTTAATGAAGCGGGTGTGTAGTCTGCAATAAAAAAATTTCAAAGGGGCCCTTCCCACTTTGGATAAATTGTCTTTTTTTGTGGAAATTGGTGTCAGCCCTTTGTGCAGTTATCCAAAAAACTAGTTTACAACCCAGTTTTTAAAAAGGGGAAGGGTTTTTGGGTATGCCCAAAGAGATAAATCTGTGGACAAAAATCAAAAGGGTTTTAAAAAAGGGATAACATCAAAGCTGCTTTATAGACAATGGAAGTTTTCTACAAAGAGGGGAAACATAAAAAGTCTGGGCTGTTTTGGGTAGGGCCCTTGTTTACGGGCCATTTTGTCAGAAACTGAAAGGGCGGGAGGTGATGTCCTGGTAGTCAGTAAATGTGGGGTGATAGTGTTTGTCCTGGGAGACAGTAATGGTAAAAAGGGGGAAAGGTGCTGCCCGGGAGACAGAAAGGGTTTGAAGCCGGAAAGGTTCTGTCCTGGGGAAAATTTAAGGGTTTGAAGTTTGGGGTGTTTTCCTGGGGGACAGAAATTGGTGAAGCTGGAGGTGTGTTCCGGGGAGACGAAATGGTAAAGGGGGGAGGTGCTGCCCTGGGAGACAGAAATGGTGAAGCTGGAGTTTGCGCCCCTGGGAGAAAATTTAATGGGAATTTGGGAGAGGCGTCCTGGGAGAAAAAAAATGGGGGAAGCTGGAGGTGTTTGCCCTGGGGGGCCAGTAATGGTAAAGGGCTGGAGGTGCTTTTCCTGGGAGCAGAAAATGGTGAAGCGGGGAGTTTTTTGTCCAGGTAGTCGGGTTTTATAGGGCGGGAAAGGGAAATGCATTAAAGGGACCCCCTTAGGGGACAGGACCCCTTATGGGGAAAAAAAGGTGTATTTCAAAGTAAGATAAAACCAATTTATTGCAAAACAAAAAAATTAAAACGAAAATAGCAAACAAGGGACTTCTTTTAGAAATAGTGTGGAAAATTTTAAACAAAAAAAACTGGGGGGGGCCCCATTGTTGGGGGCTGGGAAGATAGGAAAAAGGAAAGGTAAACATGCACACCAGGAATACAGTCACGGGAAAACCCAAAGGAAAACCGGAAACCAACCTGTGCACATACTATGCATTTTGGATCTGCGGGACAGGGGAAAATTTCGGAAAAAAACAGTTTGGGACGTTGAAAACTATGACCCCCCCGGGGAAAATCCCCGTCCCCATTTGACAACGGGGGAAAAGGGCAAATCCCTTTCCCTGTAAGTTTTTTTCCCCTAAAATGTGCCCCCACTTCAGTACGGAAAGGAAAAGGCTGCTATAACTTAAATTGCCAGGCACACCATCTAAGGGGAAAAAAAAGTACAAAACACCCGGGCCCCTGGGAAAACCGGGGTAGCCACGCCACTCAAGAGGGAGGGGTTTTTTTTGGGTGTCGGGAAAAGGAAAAAAAAAAATGGCGGAAAATTGCGAAATTGTTCCCCAAAATCCAGCCCTTTCCCTGGATTTGGAACCACAGTCGATGGCTCCACCCCAAAAACCAAACAGATACGGGTTACAAAATCCCGGGAAAAAAAATTCCCCCCCCCCCAGTACCAAAAATTACCACCAGTCCGATGACATTCTTTTTGAAAATTTTCCGGGTTTCTAAAGCCGAAAACAAAAAAACAAAATCCCTTTTCACCCGGGGACTGCTTGCGGGAGGAAAAGGCAATGTTCCCCGGCTTTCACTAAAGACCCCCCATAAAGGATCACTTAGACAACGAAATAGGACCCATGTTACAACCTATACGGGTTTGTGACGGGAGGGGAACAGGAAAAAGGGAGGGGGGTTGGCCTGTACATTGCAGGTCACTTTTTGACAAAAACGCTTAATGCCTCAAAAAATTGTAGTGGAAGTTTTAGCATTTAAGGTCGGGGGAACCCCAAAACTGGGTCATTGTGGTGGGTCTAAAGCCCCCGGGTTTAAAAACATTCCAGAAATTTCCCAGGAACAGTTTTAAAAAAGGGCCCACTGTCTGGAAACCCTTTCCAGCTCCTGCACCCAACATCTTGCTCCGGGGGGATTTAAAATTAAAGGGCCCCTAAAATTGGAGGTATAGCAAATAATATTGTTGCATTTAAAAAACCCCAAAGGAGGCAGCTCTGAGGGAAAACTACACTCAACGAGTTTTTAATTTGGGCCCCAAAAATTAAATTTTAAAACCCCAGAAAATTTAATAGGCCTACAGAGGGGAGAATACACTGACTCATCTTCATTAACAATGATGATTGAAAAAGAAATGTCCCCCATATCAAAAAAAAATTTATATTTCAAAATCACAAATAATTGAGGTTCAGAATGTTTTGCGAAAGACCCCCAGACCGAAAAAATTAAAGTTTAGTCACGGGGGGGCTTTCCCCAAATTTCAACTTCAATAAAAAAAAACATAAAGTGGGCCCAAGAAACCCCAAGTCCTAACCGATTTTGGGGGGAAAGGGAATTACAAAAGGGCAACACGGGCCCCCAAAACTTATCCCTTAAAACAGTTAAATTTGGGTGGAAACTCGATGTATGCACAAGACTTATTCCTCTAAAAAAAAGGAGGAGTAGATGAAAAATGAAAAAAGGGACAGGCGCTCTCTTTACAGGGGGGGAAAAAAAAAATTTAACAGAGCGGCCCAAAAGAGGTTTAATCTTTTTGAAATGCGTAGGGGGGAAAACTGGTTTAGAGGAAAAAAGCAAACATCGAAACCCTTTAAGGGTAAAGGAATTTTTATAGGAGTTAGGGAAACGGGGAAAAATAAAAGAAAAAATGAAATGAAAAAAACCCCAAAATATTTCTTTTCCTATTCCAAACAAAGGCGAGAACAACGTTTCCCGTATTGGGCCCCTTTCTTAAAAAGGATGGGTTTCCTTTCACAGAAAGACAGAAGGAAGGAAAAGTGGGCTACTCAAGTCCCAAAAATGACTCAGTTTTTAGCAAACCACTTAAACCCGACTGGGGAGTCGAAGGGTCAAAAAGAATTTTTTTTTTTTTAGGAGAGCCCCCAAGGGAAATTTTGGGGAAACAAGCCAAACTGATGTTAAACCTGCCCCCAAATGATTCGAAAAAGGCCCATAAAATGAAATTGGGCCATGCACTCTGCCCCAGGGCCAAAACTAAAGGGAAATCCGGGTTCATCCCAAAAACGGCAAGAAGCCCCCACCGAACCTTTTTCCTTTCCCTTGGGAGGGGGGCAAAGGACACGGGGGGGGTTTTCCCCCAGTTACTAAAAACAACAGGGCATAGCCCCAAATCCACCCAAAAAAGGGGGAGTAAAGCTACAGCAAAGAACTACAGACCGATAGCACTAACAACCCATATCATAAAAATCTTTGAAAGAGTCCTAAGAATCAAGATCACCACCCATTAGAAACCCCTCAGGGTTTAAAAAACCCAGGGCAACATGGGTTTAGGAAAAAAGGTCGCTCCCGGTTCCCGTCCAACTTTGGGTTTAATACGACAAGGTCCTAGATGCATAGAAGACAAAAAGGGAAACAGATGTAATAATACAGACTTTGCAAAAGCCTTCGACAAAGGGGACCATGGCCCTAATAGCGCCAAAAAAATGCGTGCTAAAGGAATAACAGGAAAAGTCGGTTTGTGGGGTCTATAATTTCCCCACTAACAGAACACCGAGAGTTTGTTGTCAACAGGGGTCAAAATCCCAAGGCAGGCACGGTGAAAAGCTCTGTCCACAAGGACAGTACTCGCTCCCAACTTGTTCCTCATCCTCATATCTGACTTTGACAAGGATTTTCGCCCCAGCCCCGTGTCTTCCTTTGCAGATGACACCCCAATCTGCATGACAGTGTCTTCCCTTGCAGAAAACTGCAAAGGGTCCAGGGGGGACCTAACCCCAAAACTTTCAGTGGGTGCAGAAAACAATATGGGAAATTCAACGATGAGAAAATTTTAATTACTCAGATATGGTAAACCCTAGGAAAATTAAAAACTTCTCAGAGTAAAAAACAAAATTTTGGCCCAAAATAGAGGAAACACCCAAGTCAAAGGACCTGGGAGTGATCATTTTCGGAGTATCTCCTTCAAGGGGCCATAACCCTTTTATCGATCGCATCTGCTAGAAAAATGACAGGATGGGGTAATTTAGAACCTTCAAAACGAGGATGCCAAGGGCCCTGGGACACTCTTCAGGTCACTTGTTTTATCTGGGTGGAAAATTGCTGCCCCACTAAAAGCACCTTTCAAGGCAGGGTTTAAAATTGCTGACCCAGAAAATGTACAGAGAAAAATTCCCCGGGGGGCGCCTAACGGAGATAAAACACTAATTACCCCCCGGGAGCGCTTGAGGTTCCCGAACCCGTATTCCCGGGGAAAGCAGACGGGAGAGATAAAAAGATTATATTTCACCTGGAAAAATCCCAGAGGACTAAATTTCCGAACTTGCACACGGGAAAAACATCCCCAAAGAAAGCAAAAGTTGGCCGAGATGCAAAATCCCCCAAAAGAAAGCAGGGGTGGGCACTGGACGGGTTTGAGACCCTACCCAAAAAGTGTCAGGGGCCCCAGATGTTCAACTGCTTCCCCGCCCTAAAAAGGGGGGGGTTTCCCAAAAGCCCCCGGGGAGTCTTTAAGTGGCACGGGAAAAGCATCTAAATCGGTTTCCCGTCAGGCCCGGGGGCCTTTTGGCTGTTCGTTGGTTTGCTTGCAAACCCGCTGTAAAAAGCCTGGTTTATTTAGGCCCCTGATACAAACCCGGAGGCCTTGGGCACAGACCCGGGGCCCCGGGGGCGTTGCCCCCGGAAAATTCTCCCGGGGAAACTCCAAAGGGAATTTGGGTTTAAAAAGGTTCAATATGATTGTTTCAGTTTTGATGTGGGGAGTACATTTGGTGAGTGTGGGTTTTTGGCATTTAGCATTTTCTCTAGGGTGATTTAAAATGGGCCATTTTTTTTTTTTTACACAGGGTTTTGACAAGGTTTCGGAAATTTCCAGCTTTGACAAGTAGTTAGAGGTTAAGGATTCCTAATTTATTGGCAAGTAAGAGCTGTTACCTACTTTTGCTCATTTGAAAGCATTTTTTTGTTTTTGAGACATGCAAGTAGGAACAGGATGAAAGTTGGGGGCCATTTTGTGGGGGCCCGATTTTCATTTGATCAAATTGACTTTATCTCGTTGACATCATTATGCTGTACGAATGTGTTCCATACTCGAGTCATCCTGGGTATATAGGATCTCAGATGGAGTGAAGTTCTGGAGAAGGGTACAGCCAGAGTGAAGCTGCTGCTTTCTGCCAGTCTTGTGGCATAAAAGCTTGTTTCACGCTGTCCTCGAAGTGGATCCAAGTGTGGTACTTTGACAATATTGGCCTTGTACATAACAGTAAGGCCACCCGCATCCCTCCTATGTTGAAGGCTCTGCTGAAAGGACAGATCTATCCAGGATGGGTCAAGGCGAGACATGAGACGTCTTGCTCTGTTCTCTACTCTGTCAAGCAGTCGCAGATGAGAGGAGGGGGCAGGAAAACCAAGAAAGTGGAGCATATTCAAGGTGCAAGCGTACTTGTGCCTCGTACAGAATCTTGCAACCCCTACTGTCAAGTAGATGCGAGATACGGCGAAGTGCTGTAAGCTTCCTGGCTGCCTTGTTTGCAAGATTTACAACATGGTTCTTCATGGTTAGTTTGGAGTCAAATTTCACCCCAAGGATATCAACTTCTTCTCCAGGTGCCAACACCCTCCCATTCATCCTTACTACTGCACCAGCATTACCATCATGGTGCCTAGAGACGATCATCATTTGCGTTTTCTCAGGTGCAAATGTTACTTGCCATCTATTTCCCCAAGCTGATATAGCTCTCAGCTGGTGATTGATGTAGCTTAGAGCAGCTGGCATTTCTTCTCTTAGATAAGTGAATGTCAGTGTGCAGTCGTCTGCATATGCATGTGATTCTGGGATGAGATGAAGAAGGTCGTTGAAGTAGACATTCCATAACAATGGTCCCAGCACGCTTCCTTGTGGGACACTTGCCCCGTCTTAAATTGATTTTCAGACTGGGTTACTTTAATATCTTCTGGTAATGAATTCCATATTTTGGGGCCTTTATGTGCATAGAGTTTTTACACAGTGTGATATGGACACGAGGTATATCAAAAAGAGATCTATGTCTTGTGTTGTGGTCATGTGTCCTGTTTAGGTTGGTGAGGAAAAGTTTGAGTGGGGGGTTTATATTTGCGTGTATTGTTCTGTGTATGTAGTAGGCACATGAATAAGTATGGATGTTCTTAATGGTGAGCAGATTCAGACTTTTGAAAATTGGTGGAGTATGCTGGCGGGAGTGGGAATTTGTTATCATTCTTACTGCTGCCTTTTGCTGGGTTATTAGGGGTTTTAGGTGATTGGATGTTGTTGGTCCCCATGCACAAATTCCATATGTAAGATAGGGGTATATGAGTGAATGGTACAGTGCCAGGTGAGCTGATTGTGGGATGTAGTACCTTATCTTTGATAGTATGCCTACAGTCTTGGAGATTTTCTTGGTGATTTGTTGTATGTGTGTCCGGAACTTAAGGCTACTGTCAAGGTGGATACCTAGGAATTTTCCCTCTGTGAGTCTTGTGACTGATGATCCATTTAGCATAATGTTAATTGGATCATTTGCAGCTTTGTTTCCAAACTGAATGAAATAGGTTTTATCAGTGTTCAGGGTAAGTTTGTTAGTCATCATCCAGGCAGATATTTTCTGTAATTCAGCAGTGACTGTGTTTGCTAGTATGACTGCGTTTGGGTGGGAAAATAAATCAACAGCAGCCAACATGGTTTCAGGGACGGGAAATCCTGTCACAAACCTACTGGAGTTCTATGACATGGTACAGCAGTAAGACAAGAGAGAGAGGGGTGGGTGGATTGCATATTCTTGGACTGCAAGGCGTTTGACACAGTTCC
>NC_069441.1:41631655-41646780 GCF_026875155.1 Cherax quadricarinatus
CCCCCCCCCAAACCTTTTCCTTTTTCCCCAGGTGTTAAAAATATCTAATTCATAACCCCCGGTCTCTTCCAAGCTGCCCCCCAAACACCTTTTCCTCAGGTCATCCCCCCCTGTGTACCTCTGCCACTCAAGTGTATCCTTTCCAGTGTTCCCACTATTTCCCGGGACTTCTCACCCCAGGCCTTGCAATTGCTGCTTTCACTGATCCGTCCACCCCATGTCCTCCCACCAAGGCCTCCTCCAAGAATTCCTGGGCACGACCCCAAGGACACCCCTGTGTGCTCCACCACTTCCTCCACCCCTCAATGTTGGAAAGTTTCTCCCCCCTCCCCCGGGAGGGTGACCAACGCCCCCATTGTTCACCCTCCTTCTCCACCTCCTCACCCCAAGAGTAGTCCCTTCTTCGCCCCCCCACCACACTCGCCTGCGGGACGTCCCCCCGGGACTGACACCCCCGGGTGCAACTCTACGTCACTTTGTCCCGCTATAGGGTCAAAAGAGCCCAAAACGAACGTTTCTTTGCCCCCAAACACACATATACCTGTTTTTTTGGGTGCCTGGCAACATTAAACAAGGTATAGGCTTCTTTAAAGCTCTTGATGTTGTATGACCCTTCCGGGAGGCCCACATATGGCCCAACCCGCCTCCCCCACCTCTGGCTTCTGAAAACTCCTACTTGCGAAAAACTTCCGTATACCAAACTGGTTGCCTCGAAGGGTACTTCCCTCACTCGTCCCCCGGTAAATTAGATCGTCATGCTCACACCATCGTCGAGTTAGCACATTCCCTTTCCCTGGTACTCCCCACCCCACTGCTGTATGCAACCCTCGGCTTCACAAATTCTTTTCATCCCTTTAAAGGGGGCCACCCCAACATTTCCCCTCATTGGGGGAACCATAAAATCCCTAATAATTGCAGTAACGACGTTCAAAGTACGGCTCGAGAACCCCTCAACAGCTAATGCAAACGTTTAAATCCCCCTGCCGGTGTACCCCCATGTCGAACGTGAAAACTGCACGAAACCCAGGGATGGGGCTACTGCACAGTGCGTCCGCAGGGGCCCCCCGATGCAACAAGATTTTGTTACATTAATTTCCAACCAATGGGAAATTGCAGGAACTTTTAAAGGTTTCCTTTGCACAATAGAAAACAGTATTTTACTATTATTAATATTTTAAACCCCTTAATCAAAATTTTGCTCCCGGTTAGTTAGTTAGTTAAAGTTTTACCCGGTTTCCCCGGCCCCGGGCCTTTTTTCCAAGTGGGGGCCCGGGCCTTGGCCCCTCTTTAGGGGTGCTGAGACCTAAGTCTCCCCTGGGAGGAGGCACCCGTACCTCCCACTTTTGGGGCCCAAATGTCCCCGGCCCAGCCACAAGTAGCCTCCCCGGTCTCCATCCCG
This sequence comes from Cherax quadricarinatus, assembly GCF_026875155.1. NCBI lineage: Eukaryota > Metazoa > Arthropoda > Malacostraca > Decapoda > Parastacidae > Cherax > Cherax quadricarinatus. The sequence continues at coordinate 41,633,055 of NC_069441.1, forward strand.
CCCAAGGGGGCTAATGGGGGAAAGACGTCTTTTACTAAAGGCTCGGCTCAGGCACCTACCCTACCCAGAAGGGTTAGGCATGGTGTCGTGATTTGCTAAAAGAAAACAGAACAAAAAAATGTAAAATACAATAATAAAATAACCTAAAACAAGTTTTTATAAACAAACCTCGGACAATTTAAAGGGTTTAAACCCAAACCCATACATAATTTTTTTTTTTTTTTTTTTTTTTTTATTTAAAAACAGTGCATAATACAATAAGATAATAGTATAATATTAAAAAACCATACTGTATTACAAAAACCTCTAGACACAATACGGTACATTTTAAGAACACCATTGATCAAGGCCATATTACAACCATATACCACTAACCCACAACCATATACAATACCTATAACACCTTCTTTTATAATAAATCATTTATTGCCAGTGCAGACACAGTGACACTTTCTACCCCCCTCACCACCCGTATGTACCAGTCCCCGTTCTAAATAACATACATTGAATTATCCTAATGAAAGGTCATACCTGATCATCAAACCTAAAAGGTTGGGTAGTGCAATGGAACAGACCAAAACACAAAAAATTTACAGACTAAAACAGATTATGAAACATTACTTCTATACACATACACTGTTAATAGTAGTAGATTATACACACCAATATGATATCAAATATTATGTTAACCATGAATTACAAACATTCAAAACTTGCATTTCGTGAAGTTAACACTCAAATGCAGGATAATACACTCTTGCCACATTAGCGGTACAATACTAGGCTATGTAAAATTAATTTAAAGAACCCGAGACTAAATAGACTAGAGTAGTTTATAAGGATAAGGCTGATGTAATGTGCAGTCCAAAAGAATGTCACGTATCTCAGAAAAAACTTTTGTGTTGATACCAACCGTGCCGATCTAATTACTTATAAACGAGATCCTAAGGGCTCGGGATCATGGCTTTCAAGGAAAATTTTAAAACCCAGTGAACATAACCATCAGGATTAGAAATGTAACCCTGGAAAAACATTATATTCTACTATGACTAACATTCTCGTGAAACATGGGTACACATCCATACTTAATTCTCACTACCTTTCCGCCTTACTACACTACATCAGTTCCAGTTAAACCAAAAATCATACCCCCCCTTTACATCCCCCTCATAAGGAGACACTACTTTGTCCATTCCTCAGGGTCCCGCCCTCCTAGGAACCACAGTGAGATTCTCCTATAACATTCGGGAAACTTTTTCCCAAGACGGCCCATAAAACCTAATGTATTTCCTACTCTTCGTCCTAAAGAAATTGGGCCCGCCATGCTTTTTTCCTCATATCACCCTTAATCCCCTCATATTCCCCATGAATTGTACAGATTATCTCTATGAAATACATTATTGCCCTTCAAAACATCCCTAGCACTCCCTTACTTCCAGTAGTTAAAGCCTTAAAAGCGGCATACGAACCCCCCCCAACTGTCTGATAACACCAACCCATCATGATCTCACCACCCTCCAAGGAGGTACAAAAAAAGACCACATGAAACGCCGTTTCAACATCACCACAAAACTGACTAAAAGCCCTCCTTCCACAAACCCATACTACGTAACACCTCCTTGGAAGCCAGAATCCCCATGATACATTCCTTTTACTAATTCTTTACTCTGCCGGTATACGAAGCTTACTAAATTCTTTCCAATAAACCCCCAAGTATACGTTGGATACACGGCTACCCCTTGCTAAATTCCTTGACCTTTTCCACTACCCTCACCAACCGTTTCACTTTGTTTTTATCTCCTGTTGCACTGTCAATAAAAATCTCAACATATCTTCAAAAAAACCCTCAAGTTCTTCCACACTCCACATTTACGTCCTCCTCCATACTTTCTACTTTAGCGGCCCCTACACCCCCTTACCTCATAACCCTCCACTTGATATATACAGCCATTACTCTCAGTCCTAAAGGCAACAAACCTAAACCCCCTCTCCGAAACATCGTATAATACCTCCGTACTTTAACCTTGCCTCCCAAAATCACCACAAAACTTAGCACCCTCCTTCTGCATTTCATACAATATCTCGTTCCTCTAAGGGAAAAAAAACCTCTGCCACCCCCATACCTTGCTATAGACATGTGAATTTACCACCACTACCCTTGATGTTAAAGCTAAGCTCCTCGCACTTAAACCTCCTAGTATACTTAAAAACCTTACAGTGAACAGACTCCGAATTTACCCTTCTGCAATGCCTGCACTTCCGCCAAAATACATATCCAAATACCTTGTTCTGTCAACCACTGTCCATCCTAACACCTTTCCCAAGCAGCCCACTATCCAATACCGACCTCTAGTAACCTTGATTTCACCGTATTAATCTCATTCCGGTTTTCATACCAAAACATCTGAATCACTCTTTTTTTTTTACCCTCCCTCCTTAATCCTCATTACCCTTAGCTTACGTAGTGATCAATTCACATACCCAACGATGCCCCCTTTGCACCCCCTTTCCATCTTCTGATTGTTTCATTACCCTCTCAACAAGTCTATAAAAAGGATTCATGCACACCACGCTAAGAGCAGCTGTGACATCGGTCAAGCCCCTGCCTCAAAACCTCTCTCCATTGGCTACACTTTCAACCCAACCTCCTTTTGACCTGTACCCTCAACTGCTGCCCCATCATACTGGGTGTTACACCACTCACTACCCCTCCCGAAAACCCAACCTTCTCTAAGCAAAACCCCTAGAAAATCTCTGTCCACGCTATCATATGCAATTCACCCAATCTTAACCTAGTATTTCCCCCTTCCCGTACATCTATCTAGAAAATCCCTAATCAAACCATGTCCATCCCTCATCCTTCTTCCCGGAATTCCCAACTGTCCCCTATGTAACACTAAACCCAACACTTTCCTCATTCTGTTGCCCAAAAACCTTAGAAAAAATCTTGTAACCCAAGCACATTAACGTAATCGCACGGTAATCATTCAAAACTCGGCATTCCTTCTTTTTGGGCACTAAAACCGTGACACCCGTTCTTTGTGATTTCCCCATCCTCCCACTACTTAACATACAATTCAAAACCCCCACCAGACAATGCCGTACACTCCCCCAATGTTACCTATAAAAATCGTTTGGTATTCCGTCTATGCCTGGGGTCTTACCCTGGCACATCCCAAAAACTGCCTCCTCCACCTCCTCTACATTAATACTACCCTCGATTCTGTCACTGTCCTGCTCACTTAATACCCTATTAAACCCTTCATCCCCAAACCGTCCTCACCCACTCCCCGCCAACCCTCCTCCACTTCTCCCTAAACCAAAAATCTGCATACAAACTAATATTTTCCATGGTGATAGGCCTTGACCCCTCCTCAAAGCCACCCCCCCCTGTACTGCCTCAATATACGCCAAGGTGGTCTTCGCCTGCCGTTCCTTAAACCTCCTTAATACAAAACCCGATGGCCTATCTCCCTTAAGACATCTCCAACCCTGCCCTAACTCGAATTGCCTCAAATTTTTCATTGTGAATTTCCCCCAAACCCCTATTTCGCAAACGTTCCATGTCCTCACTCCGCCCCACACGTTCCTCTGCATAACAGTCATTTAACTGACCTCAAGATAATTTTGTAGGCCATAGCTCCACCTAGCCATTCTCCTTACCCCGTACTTTAAAAAATTTCCCAATTTCAACTTTAGCCCTCATTTCCCACCAATCCAGCAAATCCATTTCCATATTCCTAGTCTCCCAAAAGGATTTCCACCAATCTTCAAACCCGTAGGGTCACCCCTCTTCCCTAACTAGCCTCACATTTAATTTCCAATATCCTGCATAAACTCTCACTATGCCATCTACCCTCAAATCTGCTATAACAGCACGATGATCAGAAAAACCCACATCGATAGTCCTCACCCTCTCCCACACCTATGCCCCGCCTAACATAAATCCTATCTAACCGTGCCTCATATCCCCTACGAATAAAAGTGTGCTCCACTCCATATCCCCCTACTTCCCACCACATCTACCACTCCAACATCTCGCAAAACATCCCGCAGAACCCCCAAAACACAACCCGCCCCCCTCGGAACCACATCACCCTTCCTAATGACACAATTCCAATCCCCACCCAATCAAACCCTAAAAGCAGGTAAACCTCTCAAGTGATATACCAGAAACCTCGCGTACAAAATCCACCTTCACTCTAGTGTTACTAGTTGCTGGCATGTACACACCTACAAAACTAACCCTCCTGGCCCCCCAAAACCATCCACCCTGACAACCCTCCCACCCCCCCCTCTCCCAACCCAGGATACGCAAGGACTGGTCTCCTTTACCGCCACAGCCACACCTCCTTTCAACCTCAAAGCATCACAAAGTAAACAACCTATAACCTTTCAACAACAACTCACATCCTAACCTATGGTTATGTTCCTGCAAAAAACAGACATCAATACTAAATCTCCTCAAAAACCCACTCAAACCATACCCTCTTGACCTCGGTTTTAAGACCGTTTACATTGAAAGTTACACACCTGAATTTTTCAAGAATGGCGGCTTACCCCTTGCCGCTGAGGCTTACTTGGTCCTCCTTTCATAGGTCTCGGTTCTTCTCTATCAATCCCTCGTTCCTGCCCTCCAACCCTCCCTGTCCCTTCCCACCTAGCTTCCCATTGCCCCCCCTCCTCCCTGACTTGCCTTTGCTACCACAGCTGCCCACATCTTCTTCCCAGGGCCTCTGCGCTGGTGTGAGGACCTCGTCCATGTCTGATGCCCCCGCTGATCTCTTGCGGGGGCTACCCTCTACACACATTTCTTCTGCAACCACATCTTCTTGATGGACCTCCACCACCACATTGCTCTCCTTTCGAACCTCACTCAAGTCTTCCTTACCCTGCTTCTGTTCATCCATCCCTTGTCATCACCTGACCTCACATCACTTTCCACACCATGCTCCGACTCTTCCAAAAAATCCTTCAGCACAGCCTCCAAAATCCCGTCCTGAGCTGACTCTGCATTATCTAACGGCCTGTCTGACAGCGATATTCCCTCCCCCCCCGTTTCCACTGGTAGTGTAACACACGTCTCCAAAACCACCTCTGCCCTGTCGACCTCCTCACTCCATAGGCCTGTACCCCGGCTTTCCACTTCACCCGTCATAACATCCGTGGCTTCTAATGGCGTATCCACAGAAGCTGTCTCCTGACGCCTAGGCCCCTGTCTCCTGGGGCATTGTGCCACCATGTGCTCATAAGAGTCACATAACCGGCACGTCTTCCTCTGCCCCGCATAGTGTACAAAAACCTGTGTTCTATGGTTATGCAATGTAACATATGATGGTATCGGTCTCCTCAGGGTCATTTTCAGTGTGAAGGATCCTTCCGGCATCCCCTCATAAGGGCCGTCCCTCCACATTCCCATGCTCGTCGAGTGTACAGTTCCATAACCACTGAACACATCTTGTAGGCTGTATGCTGTTGCCTCAAAAGGTACATTCCTTACCTTCACCCAAGTAAAATACTTAGACACATCATGCAAGCATACTTCCACTGCCGAATTGATACTCATCCATCGTTCTTGAAATTCATGTACGATGGTAGAGTAGAAGTCAGCCCTCATGAACTTCACGAAGACCCTTGACATTCCATTCAGTGCCACACCATACAGCTCTTCATTGGGGATGCCATAACAGTCCCTGATAATGCTTGGCAGGAGAACGTTCATCGTGTCGTTGCTTAAAGATCCTCTAACCAGCTGAATGCAGACAGTATTTATGCGCCGGTACAGTCGGTCCGCCATCTTGGTGCTAATGCTATGTTTTCCTCACCAGGTGGCGTGCAAGAGAACCTGTAGAAGCGTCCTCTCTCCCCGCAGGTCGAGAGACGAATGCGGAAAACTAATTACCCACCTTCCCCCATATAATTGTTTGTTCCTACATGCTGTCCTATAAAAACTCGTCGCCAACGCTTTTATCCTAATGTTCCCCTCCACCTCCCTCATTCCCCAAGAAACATACAAGTAATCAACTATTACATATCTGATAGCCCTTCCCACCTCTTTGGGTACCCCTTCCATATCTAACATTAAAGCCCTAAGGGGTGATATCTTTCCCCCCCCAATAAAAAGAAAACCCTCTTCAACCACAATCTTACCACCTCCAATGCAGAACAAAAATATACTACATGAAAAGCCGTTTCAACTTCCCCACAAAAAGCGCATGACGCCTCTCTCACAAAACCCATTCGTCTTAGCACCTCTTTCGATGCTAAAGTCCCCATAAGAAATCTATATACTAATTCCCTCGCTCTTGCCGGTATTCTTAATTTACTGAATTCCACCCATATCACTCTCCAATCGTATGTGGGATACACTGCCATCCCTTGCATTAATTCCTGACGACGGCCCACACCCACTAACCGTTTTACCTTGAGTTTTTTAACATTGCATACCTTTAACATAAACCGCAACATGTCTTCACACTCCACTAAGTCCCTGCCACCCCACCATTTGCGGATATCCCCCATCACCTCCCCCACCCGAAGACCCCTTTCCCCCGCTGCCCGAATATACCTCTGCTTCACATATAGCGCCTTCACCCTAGACCCTAATGCAATCAATCCCAGTCCTCCCTGCCTTACCGCAGTCATTACTACATCTTTGCCCAACCACGCCCTCCCATAACCCCACACATACCTTAAGACTCTTCTTTGCATTTCCATAATATCCTGACTTTGTAATGGGTAAATTTCCGCCACTCCCCACACCTTACTATAAATCAGCGTATTTACCACCACAACCCTTTGATGCAAGGTTACATCCCCGGCCCTTAGACTCCTGAGCCTACTCAAAGCTCTGTCCATTACCATTTCTGAATTAACCCTCCTGCTCTCCTGTGCATCTGCCAAAAACAAAATCCCACAAATCTTTAGCCTATCTACAGTTATCCAACCAAACTCCTCCCCCAAGGTCCCACCTACCCAAGCCCCTACCTCCAACAACCGTGATTTCTGCTTATTAACTCTCATCCCAGTAGCATTCCCAAAAATCTCAATTACCCTTCCCACTTTTCTTAAATCTTCAATCTCATTAAGTAAAACAGTTGTATCATCTACATAACCAACAATATTCCCACAATATCCTCCACTCTCCCCCAACCTTCCCATCCACCATCAACCAGAACATAGAAAGATTCTGCATACATGCAAAGAGTATTTGGGAGAGTGGACACCCCTGCCTTAAACCCCTTCCCATGCTTACTGAACTACCCAACCTCCCATTTACCTGTACTCTCATTGATGCATTCTCATACAAAGTCCTCACCCATCCAACCACCCTCCCTCCAAAACCCATTCTCACCATACTCTCAATCAAAAATTCCCTATCCACATAATCATAAGCTTTCTCCCAATCCAGACCTAGAATACCTCCCTTATTACTACCCTCAAGGAAATCCCGAATACGACCATGACCTACCCGCATACTCCTCCCCGGGATACCAAACTGTCCCCCATGTATCACCGACCCCATGACCTTCTCCAGTCTATTACCCAAAATTTTCGCAAAAACCTTGTAATCAGCGCACATCAAAGATATTGCACGGTAAGCACTCAACTCTCTACCCCCCCCCCTTCTTTGGCACCAAAAACTATGACACCCGTACTTTGCGATATGCCCAACTTCCCACTAGTTAACATATGATCCAATAGCCTAACAAAACACTGCCTAATACACCCCCAATGTGCCCTATAAAAATCATTTGGTATACCGTCTATCCCTGGTGTTTTCCCGGTACTCATCCCGAAAACTGCCTCTTCCACCTCAACCTCACTTATACCAACCTCCAACCCCACTCTATCCTGCTCACTTAAAACGCTATGGAACCCCCCTTCAAAAATACCCTCCCAGGAACCCCCCTCCCTCCAACTCCATTTCTCTCTAAACCAACTATCAGCATAGAGACTCATACTTTCCATATTGGATAGGACTCGACCCACTGGATACCCTCCCACCCCAGGGCTTGTCTCCAATTGTAGAATGGTGGTTACACTCTGTCGGTCCCGAAATTTACGTAAAACATACCCAGACGGTTTATCACCCCACAAAACATCCTCTAACCCCGCCCTAACCCTAATTGCATCAAACCTATCATTGTGTAATTCAGCTATTCTACTCCGCAGTCTGTCCATATCATCCTTCCTACCACCTCCCCCAACATAACAATCTTGCAACTGTCCCTCCAGATAATTTTGCAACCCAAAACGCCACCTCGCCTCCTCTCGTCCCCTAGCCTTAAAAAAATTCGCTATTCCAGGTTTTGCCTACATTTCCCACCAATCTAACAGATCTATCTCCCTGTTCCTAGCCTCCCAAAAAGGCAACCACCAATCACTGAAAAAAGGCCCCTCCCCCTCCTCCTTAAGAAGCCTTACATTTAATTTCCAGTACCAGAATAAATACGCACCACTCCATCCCACATCAAATCTGCTATTACCGCTCTGTGATCAGAAAACCCCACATCGAAGGTTTGCACCCTCACAACATCTATACCCTGCTTAATATAAATTTTGTCTAATCGCGCTTCATATCCCCTACGGACGAACGTATGCTCCACTAGGTAACCCCCCCTCCCCACCACATCAACAACCCAATATCTCGCAATACATCCCTCAGCACACTCAGCACACAACCCGCCCCTCTCGGTTCGACATCACCACTCCTAATCACACAATTCCAATCACCTCCTATTACTGTTATAGCAGGCAAACCTCTCAAGTGATACAGCAATACCTCTCTGACAAAATCTACTTTTACCCTGATATTACTAGTTGCTGGCATGTAAACTCCCACGAAACTAACTCGACTCTCACCCCAGACGCCATCCACCCTCACAATCCTCCCACCCCCCCCTCTTCCCAACCGATGACACGCAAGGGGCTGGTCTCCTTTACCGCAACTGCTACCCCACCTTTCAATTGCAAACCACTGGTTACATACATCCGATATCCTTTCACCCTCAACACACTACCAGCCCTGTGATTATGCTCTTGCAAAAAGCATATGTCAACATCAAACCGCCTTAAAAACCACTCCAACCAAACTTTCTTGACCTCAGTCTTAAGTCCATTAACATTAAGCGTGACACATCTGAAAATTACAGAAGGGGCGGCTTTTCCCCTATGCCTCTGGGATTTACCCACTGCACTTTTCATATTACGTGTTCCTTTGCCACTCGAGTTTTCCTGTGCAGTCACCTCTCCCCTCACTTTCCCAATTTGCAACTCAGGCACACCTCTACCACTATGTGTCCTCGGCTCCACAACCGCTGCCCATGACTTCTTCCCCGGCCTCTGCCCCAGGGTAATGACCTCATCTATCTCTGATGCCGCAGTTCGTTTCCTAGAACTCACACTTACACACATATCACCCTCAGACAAATCCTCCTGGTGTACCTCCACGGCCACCACATGCTCCCGCCCAATCTTACTCAAGTCTTCCTCAACAATTTGTTGTCCCTCCAAAGTTCCAGCTTCACATGAACTGAGGACACCTTTTGCACAGGGTTTCTCCTCATCCAAAAAATCCTTGATCACATCTGCCAATAACCCATCCTGGGTTGAAGCTTCCTGGACGAAAGTCTCCTCAGATGTCACCTTCAACTCCCCCGACGCCCCTGGGAGAGTGACACATGTCTCCGCTGCCGCCGCCACCTCCCGGTCGACCTCTTCGCTCCAGAGGTCATTCCTCCGGCCTCCCGAGGCATCAGAGCCAGGCACCAAATTACACGACTGTTGAATCACAATTGGAGTGTCGAGAATTCGAGAAGCCCGCCTCCTAGGACACTGGGCTGCCATGTGCTCATAAGAGCTACATAGACGACATGTTTTCCGTTGCCCAGCATAGTACACATAAACCTGTGTTCTACAACCGATCATCGTAACATAGGATGGTATAGGCCTTGTTAAAGTCATTTTAAGGGTGTAAGAACCTTCCGGCATTCCTTCATATGGACCATCCCTCCACACCCCCATTGTTGCAGAATGCACTGTCCCATAACTTCGAAAAAACTCCTGCAGGCCATAAGCCGTAGCCTCGAAGGGTACATTCCGTACCTTCACCCATGTGAAGTACTTAGAGACGTCATGTAACACAACATCCATCGTTGAATTCACACTCATGCGTTGTTCCTGGTAATGCTTGACAATTCTTGTGTAGAAATCGACTCGTAGAAATTTCACAAAGATTCTTGTTAAACCATAAGGGCGACGCCATACAATTCCTCGTTGGAATACCATATTATCCCTGATGATTTAGGGAGAAGGACTTCATCCGTACTCCATTTAAACGTACCACGAACCACTCTATGCAAAGTTTCACTCTCCGTACTGTATGTTCCCCCATGTTGATATCCCAAGGGCACGCACGTCCTCACTACTCAAGGTTTTGTTGCGAACAAAGGGTAGCTCGCCTAAACAGCAAGGGGTCCCCGAGCACAACCGCACCCCCACGGGGTCAGGAGCAAATTTACACACTGTAACCCAGATAAAATATAAAAAAAATAAAAACCAATTGCTAAGCAGAAACCTTTTTTCCCACTTACAATGAACAAAAACAGAAAAAGACCCATAACATATTTGAGCTTTAAAAATTTTTCACAAAAAGTCCTTGAAATATTTATACATAAAAATATCAATGAGTGCAAAAAACCCCTTTCAAATGAAATTGTGAGTTGCTAAAAACCCCGGGCAATAACCCTATTGCCTCTAGATATCAAAACTAATTATCATCCATATAAACAGCTGCCATGCTCAACCCAATTCTAGGAAAAACCCCCTTTACCCTTACCCATTTTGCAAATCCCATAAATCCCTTAATGTAAAATTTTTGATAACCCTCACAAAATCTCTCCCCCTTTCCCCCCCCCAACACCCCTTTTTTTTCTACACTGTGTCCTATAAAAAGTTGCTGCCCAAAGCTTAATTCTTGCACGCACTTCCGCCTCCTCAAAACCCCCATCAAGTAATATAACCGAATCGTACCCCAATCGGGTTTTCAACCCTTTTTTTCACCCCAGTTTTTATCTAAAATTAAAAAACCCTCAAAACCGCAAACCCCCTCCCCGCACTAACCTTAAAACCTTTCCCATCCAAACCCTTATAATTTTAATACAATCCAAAAATAACCGTATGAAAATACCCCAATCCCCCCAATCCTGCATTCCCCATCCCTCTATTTTCTTTTAGAAAAAACCATTCCTGACGCAAGATTTCCATGTAAAAATCTTTCAAACTTCCTGACTTTAGGTTTTAAACGCAATTTTTTTAAAGCCCCCAAATATTTGCCAATCAAACATCGATTTAAAACCCTTCTACCGCCGCTACCAGAGCCTTACCATCTGCCCATCAGATTTCTCAATTTAATTTTTTGAGTGACCCCCACGTTTTTAAATACCCGTAACATTGCCTCACCTACATGAACCCCACCCCCCCCCCACCGCGCATATCCTGATGTACCTTGAAGACCGTCTTCTTTTGCCCCCCCCCTCCCGCTTATAAATATGTTTTTAAATACATACTTATTTTCCTTTTTTCGACATCTAAAACCCAGCCCTCCACGGCCAACCGGGAGTGTGACAACCGCTCTACTTAACCATTCGTTCCCTGTTCCCCAAATGAATCTAAAAACACTTTTTGTAACCTTTTTAATTCACAACGAAGTATCGGAAATATTACCGTAACATGCCATAGTTTACTATATGATAGCACATTCGTTGTTATCACCCTTTGTTGCAAACTTAAATTTTGCAGCTCTTAACCCACTAAGACGCTTCAGAACACTAAACAACGATACGCACGGAAATTATTTTTGTGCTGGACTTGATATCATTTACATAAACGATCCCACATATCTTTATTTGGTCCACCCTTTCCCACCTTTCAGCTACCATTCCTTCCTCACGCGACCCTTTTCCAAGATTCCCTATACTTTGTTTTCCCCATGTTGATCCCTCATGCCAGTAGCCTTTTCAAAAACTTTCACTAACTTTTTCTACCCGAATCAAATCCATGTTTTCTCTCACCAAAATCGTCGTGCGGGCGACATATCCAACAATGCCCGCTCCCCCACCCCTTACAATTACCCATCCCATTTGCTTCCCATAAAACCCTATATCCCTCTATAAAAGGGATCTTGAAAACAAGCAAAAAAAAAAATTTTTGAAAGGGGGCAACCTTGACGCAAACCCCTTCCCATCTGAATCCGATCTCCCAACCTCCCATTCACCTGCACACGCAAGGTTGCCTCCTGATACATTAATTTTGGCCCATGATATAATTCTGCCCCAAACCCCTGCCATCTCATGATCTTCCATAACGTCTCCCGTTCCACACTATCATATGCCGCCTCCCAATCTATAGCCAATACCCCCCTCCCTCCCAATCTTACTCTTTCTTCAATAAAACTTCTAATCATACCGTGACCTTCATACATAGACCTGCCCGGCACCCCATATTGTCCCTTGTCAATCACTTTGCCCAGGACTTTTTTTATTCAGTTAGCCAAGATCCTTCCAAAAATTTTGTAGTCCCCACATAATAACGAGATTGCATGATAATCTTTAACCGTTAATGGCTCACCTTTAGGAACTAGGACGACCACAGCCAACCTTTGTTGTTCCCCTAAAACTCTATCCCGCTTCATTATATTGAATAAACGTACCAGAAACCCCTTTAAAACGTTCCAATTTTGAAGATAAAAGTTGCTGGGCAACCCATCAATTCCTGGCGCCTTACCTAATTGTACCCCAGATAAAGCCTCCCAAGTCTCACACTCCGTTATCGGCCCTCCCAACATCAAACGATCATGCTCCATCAGCTCACACTGCACAAACCTACCGATTGACTGCAATGCAATTTCACTTATTTCCAACACCTTTGCGTTTTCAATTTAACCCAAGCATCAATATACCCACTCATACCCTCCGTCGTCGTCAACACCTGATTCACTCTATACCACTGCATTCCTACCTGAACATTCAACCCCATTAACTCCATTGCCTTGCGACGTCTGTGTTGATTCCTCAACACACATCGCCGAACGGCCGATCTCCCCACAAAACCTCTTCGATTCCACCCTTAAGCCTTTCCCCATCAACCCTTTCGTTTTGTAAATTTCTTAGTTGCTCCTTAATTCTTTCAATTTCTATAACAGGATAATTAGCATTTGCTTGTACATAGCAGTCGAGCAACTGCCCCTCTAAATATCGTTGGAAACCATACTGTAACTGATTATATCTCACCCCTTGACTAATATAATATTCCTTAATTCGCTTTTTGGTATCGTTTCCCACCAATTAACCAAAGCCACATCTCCCAGTGCTTCAACCACAAGGCGTTCCCACATATGCCCAAAAGACAAACGACTTTCCTCTCTCTTCAATAACTTTACATTCAATTTCCAAAATGATGGACCCCTCCTAGGCACACCCTCAATATCTACATCCATTACAACTCCTCTATGATCCCAAAAAAATCACATTTATCACATTCACTCTCCGCACTGGGAACCGCACTAGACATGTACATTCTATCCAATCTCGCCGCATAAAACTCGTCTAAAGAAAGTAAAGCTCCACCAAACCACCCCCACACACATCCATTAAACCCACACTCGTCAATAAATCCCCAGGAACCCCAAACAACAACCTGCTCCTCGAGGGTCCACATCTTTTTG
>NC_069441.1:41647280-41665316 GCF_026875155.1 Cherax quadricarinatus
GGTTGATTTGGGAGGGCAGGCCCTTTCAACCCCCCGTTCCAAGTAAGGTTGTCGAAGTGTTGGTCTGTACCAAGATACCCTTTTTTGCAGTTTTGACAGAATGACTTAAAATGGTAAAAAATACAACGGAACAATGCTCTTCTCCAGACTGAGGGACTGACCACCTCAAAACTTTAAGGGTGATGGACTGATTACATCGTCTTCAAGTATCTTCTGCTTCTATCAATTTTTTCTGTACTCGACTGAAGAAGCCTACTGTGTAGCGAAACGTTTCAAAATAAAGATACCTAACTGTTGCATATGTGTCTTACCTAACAATCTGTCGGTATTTTATACCATTTTAATGTTCATTCTGCAGACACTTCAACACAAGGGTATCTTGGTACGGGACCATCTACTTCGACAACCTCTACTAGTGAGAACGGCTGGGTTTGAGAAGGACCTGCCCTCCAAATCAACCTACGTCTCACCTCCTGGCACTATATAAGGCCGATTCTGTCACTTCAACTTAAATATTGTTTCAGACAACGGAACAATGCTCTTCTCCAGACTGGGGGACTACCACCTCAAAACTTTAAGGGTGATGGACTGATTACATCGTCTTAAAGTATTTTTCTGCTTCTATCAACTTTTCTGTACTCGACTGAAGAAGCCTACTGTGTAGGCGAAACGTTTTCAAAATAAAGATCCCTAACTGTTGCATATGTGTCTTACCTAACAATCTGTCGGTATTTTTAACCATTTTAATGTTCATTCTGTCAGACACTTCAACACAAGGGTATCTTGGTACAGACCATCTACTTCGACAACCTCTACTTTTTTGAGAACGGCTGGGTTTGAGAAGGACCTGCCCTCCAAATCAACCTACGTTCACCTCCTGGCACTATAAAAGGGCCCGATTCTGTCACTTCAACTTCATATTGTTTCAGACAACGGAACATGTTCTTCTCCACTGGGGGACTGACCACCTCAAAACTTTAAGGGTGATGGACTGATTACATCGTCTTCAAGAAATCTTCTGCTTCTATAAACTTTTCTGTACTCGACTGAAGAAGCCTACTGTGTAGGCGAAACGTTTCAAAATAAGATACCTAACTGTTGCATATGTGTTTTTACCTAACAATCTGTCGGTTTTTTATACCTTTTTAATTTTCTACCCTATGTAGTGTCAGCTGATGACCCACTGTGTAGTGTCAGCTGATGACTGACTGTGTAGTATCAGCTCATGACCCACGTGTAGTATCAGCTCATGACCCACTGTGTAGTATCAGCTCATGACCCACTTTTAGTATCAGCTCATGACCCACTGTGTAGTGTCAGCTCATGACCCACTGTTTTAGTATCAGCTCATACCCACTTAGTGTCAGCTGTTTGACGTCCCCTCAAAGTGGGTCACTTTTCCCAACATATTTCTTACTTTTCACCACTTTTATCTTCATAATCATCAAATATAATTTTTTTGCTCTAAATTCTTATAGCATCAATGGACACCCCCCTTAACCATAATCCATGAGTTCCACAAAATTACCATAAATGTCCCCAAAGTATCATCAGTTTCTTCACCAAAACCAGTAACATTGACCTTCTTTAAATAACGTCATTTACGTCTCCCTTAATATGTATTAATGACTCAACCTTTAAATATCATCACTGACCCCAACGCAATCAGCATCATAACCAGCCCTTAAAAAAAAGGGGTTTTATTGACGCTCACTGAGTGCATATTTATTTCTGGTTTAATGGTGCATTGATGCTGGTTAATGGTGCATTGATGCGGTAAGGGAGATATTGATACTTTTTTAGAGTGGTGCATTGTTGATAGTTAAATAAATAGTTGATGCTAATTAAGGAATTCAATGGTAATAAAATGGGGGTTATTGATGATAGTTACGAGTGGTACATTGATAATGATTTAGAAAGTCAATGTTCAAAGTAAAAGGGATTCATTGATGCTGGTTGAGTGAGTCCATGGTGGTAGTTAAGGAGAGCATTTATGTATACTGGATGGTATCATTCTTGCTCGTTTTGAAGGACCATTATTACTGGTCAAATTAGAGTGGACTCACTGCAATGTTTATACAAATTGAACAAAAAAGGCA
This sequence comes from Cherax quadricarinatus, assembly GCF_026875155.1. Classification (NCBI taxonomy): domain Eukaryota; kingdom Metazoa; phylum Arthropoda; class Malacostraca; order Decapoda; family Parastacidae; genus Cherax; species Cherax quadricarinatus. The sequence goes on from NC_069441.1 coordinate 41,649,380, forward strand.
CAATACCGTAAATGTTAAAACACAGATAACCCGTACATTAGAAGAGAGAAGCTTACGACGACGCTTCAGACCGTCTTTGCCATTTACAAAGTCACATTGACTTTGTAAATAGTCGAAGACGGACCGACACGTCGTCGTAAGCTTCTCTCTTCTAGGTCAGGTTTTCATGTGTTATGCTCACACAGTATGTTGTCACTTCAGTAATCACAATACCAAGTTTGAACCCTGCTGTAAATGTTTTATTAATGTTTAGTGTTATAACTGTAGTTCTCAGTGTTCAGGATAAAGTGCTGCGCTACAAATTTAAATGCTCCATAAGTTTGTTTGAAATTTAAATTTGAAGATGAGACATCTGTACAACATTTGGGTATCTTTATTCTGGAAACGTTTGGCCAGCCAGTGGCTTCTTCAGTCCAGTACAGAGAAGGGTGGAAGCTGAGAAGTTTGAGGTAATCAGTCTCTCAGTCTGGAGTCGATGTGTTCAACTCCAGATTGAGGGACTAATTAACTTGAACTCCTCGTCTTCCACTGAATAAAGAATAAATAAAACCTTTATTCTTTATTTTATTTTAATAAATTAAGAGTTACGAATGCTGGGTAAGAACGGGATATTGATGATGGATTAAGAGGTGTAATCAATGCTGGTTGATGATGCTTTGGTGATGGCTGACCTGTTACGAACACTAGCGAGAACAATGCTGATTGCTTATATTACAACCCAGGATTCCAAATGGCCTGTTATCCCGGGTGTAATGGGAGCAAAATAAACACAGCAGAAAAGTTTAGACTTATATTATCCTTCACCAATTTATAACAGCAATATGTACACTATGTACAGTGATAAGTATAGTGAACTCCACGGTAAGCAAGGCAGAAATAGAAGCCACAAGATAGCAGACCGTGCTTCAACCAGCTCTAGAATGGGAATGGACAAGGGCAGACAGGAGAGCGGTACCCACATAACCTCTGCGATTGCCAAAACCATCTTCTTATTGGCTAGAACCTGGTCACTAGTTGAACGACGGGGCCCCATCATCAACTCTTAGCAACCTGGTTCGCTGGTTGGGGGAGATAGCCTGTAAATGAGGGTGTGTACATGCCCCCGAATAAAGGTTACGTACTCTTTGCATGCCACAGCTTACGACATTAATACCCTTAAACTGTCCAAACACAGATCTTTCGGTCACATGCGTAGCGCTCCAAAAGTAGATCTACGTTTTTTTACATTTTTCAATTTTAATAATTATTAACACACTGGCAAATTCCCACCAAGGCAGAGTGGCCAGAAAAAGAAAAACTTTCCCCCATCATTCACTCCATCACTGTTTTGCCAGAGGAGTGTTTTACACAACAGTTTTTAAACTGCAACATTAACACCCCTCCTTCAGAGTGCAGGCACTGTACTTCCATCTCCAGGACTCAAGTCCGGCCTGCCGGTTCCCTGAATCCCTTCATAAATGTTACTTTGCTCACACTCCAACAGCACGTCAAGTATTAAAAACCATTTGTCTTCATTCACTCATATCAAACACGCTCACGCATGCCCGCTGGAAGTAGAAGCCCCTCGCACACAAAACCTCCTCCCTCCAACCTTTCCTAGGCCGACCCCTACCCCGCCTTCCTTCCGCTACAGACTGATACACTCTTGAAGTCATTCTGTTTCGCTCCATTCTCTCTACATGTCCGAACCACCTCAACCCTTTCTCAGCCCTCTGGACAACAATTTTTGCAATCCCGCACCTCCTCCTAACTTCCAAACTACGAATTCTCTGTATTAAATTCACACTACACATTGCCCCAGACATGACATATCCACTGCCTCAGCCTTCTCGCTGCAACATTCATCACCCACGCTTCACACCCATATAAGAGCGTGGGTAAAACTATGCTCTCATACATTCCCCTCTTTGCCTCCAAGGACAAAGTTCTTTGTCTCCACAGACTCCTAGTGCACCACTCACTCTTTTCCCCTCATCATGTCTATGATTCACTTCATCTTTCATAGATCCATCCGCTGACACGTCCACTCCAAATATCTGAATACATTCACCTCCTCCATACTCTCTCCTCCAATACTGATATCCAATCTTTCATCACCTAATCTTTTTATCCTCATAACCTTACTCTTTCCTGTATTCACTCTTAATTTTCTTCTTTTACACACCCTACCAATTCATCCCAACCTCTGCAACTTCTCTTCAGAATCTCCAAGAGCACAGTGTCATCAGCAAAGAGCAACTGTGACAACTCCCACTTTATGTGTGATTCTTTATCTTTTAACTCCACGCCTCTTGCCAAGACCCTCGCATTTACTTGTCTTACAACCCCATCTATAAATAATATTAAACAACCACGGTAACATACTTTCAAATGTTGAAAAAAAACGTAGATCTACGTTTCGACAGTTTAAGGGTTAATGTTAAAAGTAAATTTTTTTTTTTTTTAATATTTTATACCGAGCATTATTCTGAAAACTTTATTTTGAATTTTGTAGAAGAAGACTATTATGAGCACTGTATTTCATTAGCAACTCTTTTGTGAGAACACTGAACACTGCAGAGTGAACGTTATATGTAAACGAAGTGAACACATTAGTGTGATCACTGTTTTGTTAACAGAATTACAATGTGAGCACTAATATAAGCATTGTGGCGTTTGAACACTTCTTCATGAACAAGTACACTGAAAAGTATAAGTTGAACATTGAGCTGTTAACATTACATTAAGTACTCACAGTACTACAGCGATAGCATCGACGGTTTTTGGAATCGCTGTTTGCGAACCTCAGCATTATTATTATTATTATAATCAAGGGAAGCGCTAAACCCATAGGATTATACAGCGCCTGGGGGGGGGATGTGGAAGGCATTCAGGCTTAATTCGGGAAACTGGAGCGCAGATCCAATTCCCTAAATCAAGAGCCCCTCACCAACATCAAGGAACCTTCCCTGAGGGGAACTCTTAGCATTGTAACTCAGATTCAAAAACACTGACAATTGTTGACTGCAGTGTATGTCTGCTGCTGTGAGTGATCTGTATTCTGAGCACTGTAATGTGAACACCAACAGTGTTAGTGTTCACAAACACTCATGTGTGAATATTTTACACTGTAGAATGTATCTTACGCAAGTATGCTGGCGCCTGGGGATATAAAATATTAAAACTTACACCAAATTATGGCCACACTTGTAACTCACATAAAGTGCTTAACTAACGATCAGTACTCTTGTTACACAGTAAGGACACAAACTCACGTATATGAACTAAACTATATTAATCAGTAACAGCATTCATATATACAGAACAAACCCTGCCTTCACTATATTTCACAAAAAAAAATCACTAGTACACTGCTACTAGTTATCTAAGGCTAGGCTATATAAATGACTCCACTCTTCAGCAGGCGTTCCCCACATAAATACCAGGGCCATACCAGTTTCCATAAGAGAAACAAAATCACCGAGAAACATCCTATGGCTTAAACATAACTCAAACACCACAACTTACATAACTCAGCCTAAGTCCGTATGAGTCGTTCAGCAACTACTGCCCTCTCATCGCTGCCTCCAAGACTCTCCCAGTCAGTCACTTGTACATCCAACTAGACACGTCTAAAACACGTCCGTTTGCTCTTCAATACAGGGCGGTTTTTTTCGCTTACAATAAACTATTTTTATATTTTACAACGATACTTGTTCTATATTAGCTGTATCCTGCATGAGATTCGCTGCCTGACCACGGTGGAGTGCGGTTGTGTCTCGGCACCCCTCTGCTGTCTTCAGGCGAGCTACCTTAGTTCAGCAACAACCATTGAGTAGTGAGGACGTGCGCTGCTCATTGGGATATCAACATGGCGGAACATACAGTACGGAGAGTGAATACTATCTGCATAGAGCTGGTTCGTGGTACGTTAAGTGGAGATACGATGAACGTCCTTCTCCCTAACATCATCAGGGATACATATGGTATTCCCAACGAGGAATTGTATGGCGTCGCCCTTAATGGTTTAACAAGAATCTTTGTGAAATTTCTACGAAGTCGATTTCTACACAAGAATTGTCGAGCATTACCAGGAACAACGCATGAGTGTGAATTCAACGATGGATGTTGTGTTACATGACGTCTCTAAGTATTCACAGGGGTTTGAAGGTACGGAATGTACCCTTCGAGGCTACGGCTTATGGCCTGCAGGAGTTTTTTCGAAGTTATGGGACAGTGCATTCTGCAACAATGGGGGTGTGGAGGGTGGTCCATATGAAGGGAAATGCCGGAAGGTTTTTAAACACCCTTAAAATGACTTACCAAGGCCTATACCATCCTATGTTACGTGATCGGTTGTAGAAAAACAGGTTTATGTGTCCCTATGCTGGGCAACGGAAAACATGTCGTCTATGTAGCTCTTATGAGCCATGGCGCCCCAGTATCCTAGGAGGCGGGGCTTCCGAAATTCCCCGACACTCCAATTGTGATTCAACAGTCGTGTAATTTGGTGCCTGCTCTGATGCTCGGGAGGCCGGAGGAATTGACCTCTGGAGCGAAGAGGTGCCCGGGGGAGGTGCGGCGGCGGAGACATGTGTCACTCTCCCAGGGGCGTCGGGGGAGTTGAAGGTGACATCTGAGGAGACTTTCGCCCAGGAAGTTCAAACCCAGGATGGGTTATTGGCAGATGTGATCAAGGATTTTTTGGATGAGGAGGAACCCTGTGCAAAGGTGTCCTCAGTTCATGTGAAGCTGGAACTTTGGAGGGACAAAAAAATTGTTGAGGAAGATTTTGAGTAAGATTGGGGGGAGAGCATGTGGTGGCCGTGGAGGTACACCAGGAGGATTTTGTCTGAGGGTGATATGTGTGTAAGTGTGAGTTCTAGGAAACGAACTGCGGCATCAGAGATAGATGAGGTCATTACCCCGGGGCAGAGGCCGGGGAAGAAGTCATGGGCAGCGGTTGTGGAGCCGGGAACATAGTGGTAGAGGTGTGCCTGAGTTGCAAATTGGGAAAGGGGGGGGGGGGGAGGTGACTGCACAGGAAAACTCGAGTGGCAAAGGAACACGTAAATGAAAAGGTGCAGTGGGTAAATCCAGAGGCATAGGGGAAAGCCGCCCCTTCTGTAATTTTCAGATGTGTCACGTTTAATGTTAATGGACTTAAGACTGAGGTCAAGAAAGTTTGGTTGGATGTGTTTTTAAGGAGGTTGAGTTGGGACATATGTTTTTTTGGGCAAGAGCATAATCATAGGGCTGGTAGTGTGTTGAGGGTGAAAGGATATCGGATGTATGTAACCAGTGGTTTGCAATTGAAGGTGGGGTTAGCAGTTGCGGTAAAGGAGCCCAGCCCCTTGCGTGTCATTGGTTGGGAAGAGGGGGGGGGGAGGATCGTGGGTGGATGGCGTCTGGGGTGAGAGTCGAGTTAGTTTCGTGGGAGTTTACATCCCAGCAACTAGTAATATCAGGGTAAAAGTAGATTTTGTCAGAGAGGTATTGCTGTATAAACTTGAGAGGTTTGCTGCTATAACAGTAATGGGAGGTGATGGAATTGTGTGATTAGGAGTGGTGATGTCAAACCGAGAGGGGGGGTTGTGTGCTGAGTGGCTGAGGGATGTATTGCGAGATATTGGGGTTGTTGATGTGGTGGGGGGGGGGGTTACCTAGTGGAGCATACGTTCGTCCGTGGGGGATATGAAGCGCGATTAGACAGAATTTATATTAAGCAGGGTATAGATGTTGTGGGGGTGCAAACCTTCGATGTGGGGTTTTTGATCACAGGGCGGTAATAGCAGATTTGATGGGGGTGGAGTGGTGCGTATTTATTCTGGGTATGGAAATTAAATGTAAGGCTTCTTAAGGAGGGGGGGAGGGGCCTTTTTTCAGTGATTGGTGGTTCCCTTTTTTTGGAGGCTAGGAACGGGGGAGATAGATCTGTTAGTTTGGTGGGAAATGCAGGCAAAACCGGGAATACGAATTTTTTAAGGCTGGGGACGAGAGGAGGCGAGGGGGGCGTTTTGGGTTGCAAAATTATCTGGAGGGACAGTTGAAAGATTGTTATGTTGGGGGAGGTGGTAGGAGGGATGATATGGACAGACTGTGGAGTAGAATAGCTGAATTACAAAATGATAGGTTTGATGCAATTAGGGTTAGGGGGGGGTTAGAGGATGTTTTGTGGGGTGATAAGCCGTCTGGGTATGTTTTACGTAAATTTCGGGACCGACAGAGTGTAACCACCATTCTACAATTGGAGACAAGCCCTGGGGTGGGAGGGTACCCAGTGGGTCGAGTCCTATCCAATACGGAAAGAAATGAGTCTCTATGCTGATAGTTGGTTTAGAGAGAAATGGAGTTGGAGGGAGGGGGTTCTGGAGGGTATTTTTGAGAGGGGGGTTCCATAGCGTTTTAAGTGAGCAGGATAGAGTGGGGTTGGAGGTTGGTATAAGTGAGGTTGAGGTGGAAGAGGCAGTTTTCGGGGATGAGTACCGGGAAAACACCAGGGAAAAGACGGTATACAAATGATTTTTATAGAGCACATTGGGGGTTTTATTAGGCAGTGTTTTGTTAGGCTATTGGACCATATGTTAACTAGTGGGAAGTTGGGCATATCGCAAAGTACGGGTTTTCATAGTTTTGGTGCCAAAGAAGGGGGGGGGTTTGAGAGTTGAGTGCTTACGTGCAAATCTTTGATGTGCGCTGATTACAAGGTTTTTGCGAAAATTTGGGGAATAGACTGAAGAAGTCATGGGGTCGGTGATTTCATGGGGGACAGTTTGGTATCCCGGGGGGGATTATGCGGGTAGGTCATGGTCGTATTCGGGATTTCCTTGAGGTAGTAACAAGGGGGTATTCTAGGTCTGGATTGGGAGAAAGCTTATGATTATGTGGATAGGGAATTTTTGATTGAGAGTATGGTGAGAAAGGGTTTTGGAGGAGGGTGGTTGGATGGGTGAGGACTTTGTATGAGAATGCATCAATGAGAGTACAGGTAAATGGGAGGTTGGGTAGTTCAGTAAGCATGGGAAGGGTTTTAAGGCAGGGGTGTCCCCTCTCCCAAATACTCTTTGCATGTATGCAGAATCCTTTCTATGTTTTGGTTGATGGTGGGATGGGAAGGTTGGGGGAGAGGGGGAGGATTATTGTGGGAATATTGTTGGTTATGTAGATGATACATGTTTTACTTAATGAGATTGAAGATTTAAGAAAAGTGGGAAGGGTAATTGAGATTTTTGGGAATGCTACTGGAGAGAGTTAATAAGCAGAAATCACGGTTGTTGGAGGTAGGCGCTTGGGTAGGAGGGACCTTGGGGGAGGAGTTTGGTTGGATAACTGTAGATAGGCTAAAGATTTGTGGGTTTTTGTTTTTGGCAGATGCACAGGAGAGCAGGAGGGTAAAATTTAGAAATGGTAATGGACAGAGCTTTGAGTAGGGTCAGGAGTCTAAGGGCCGGGGATGTAACCTTGCATCAAAGGGTTGTGGGGGTAAATACGCTGATTTATTGTAAGGTGTGGGGAGTGGCGGAAATTTACCCATTAAAAAAGTCAGGATATTATGGAAATGCAAAGAAGGGTCTTTAAAGGGATGTGTGGGGCTATGGGAGGGCGTAGTTGGGCAAAGATGTAGTAATGACTGCGGTAAGGCAGGGAGGACTGGGATTGATTGCATTTGGGTCTAGGGTGAAGGCGCTATATGTGAAGCAGGGTATATTCGGGCAGCGGGGGAAAGGGGTCTTCGGGTGGGGGAGGTGATGGGGGATATCCCCAAACGGTGGGGTGGCAGGGGGCTTAGTGGAGTGTGAAGACATGTTGCGGTTTATGTTAAGGTATGCAATGTTAAAAAACTCAAGGTTAAAACGGTTAGTGGGTGTGGGCCGTGTCAGGAAAATTTAAAGCAAGGGATGGCAGTGTATCCCACATATGATTGGAGAGTGAATAGGGTGGAATTTAGTAAATTAAGAATACCGGCAAGAGCGAGGGAATTAGTATATAGATTTCTTATGGGGACGTTAGCATCGAAAGAGGTGCTAAGACGAATGGGTTTTGTGAGAGAGGCGTCATGCGCTTTTGTGGGGAAGTTGAAACGGCTTTTCATGTAGTATATTTTTGTTCTGCATTGGAGGTGGTAAGATTGTGGTTGAAAAGGGTTTTCTTTTTTTTGGGGGGGGGGAAAGATATCACCCTTAGGGCTTTAATGTAAGATATGGGAGGGGTACCCAAAGAGGGGGGAGGGGGTATCAGTATGTAATAGTTGATTACTTGTATGTTTCTTGGGGATGAGGGAGGTGGAGGGGAACATTAGGATAAAAGCGTTGGCGGCGGGGTTTTTATAGGACAGCATGTAGGAAAAAAACAATTATATGGGGGAAGGTGGGTAATTAGTTTTCCCGGGGGATATCGTGGACTTACTGTTGAACGTTTTCTCCGTTTGAGTATGGGGTGAGAGGCAAGGGGTTGGTCTCTTCCCGTTGGTGCGCCCTCTTGGTTGTGATTGGAAGCCTGGTGAGGGATGGTTGATTGGTTTGCACGGTGGTTGATGTGGGTAAAGTTTATTGTAGGGAGCCGTTGGGGACTCCGGGGTATGTAGACCTTATGAATTTTTGTAAAATCATAGAGTCAAAAGTTGTATGTGATTTTCGGTTTTTTCCCTTATTGTTATAAGGGAAACATTATATAGGAGGTTTATATTTATATGTATAATGTTTAGGTTATGTCTTATATATTTTTAATCTGAAGATAGATTCAGCCTTGTCATACACCTCTTTTTTTTTATTGTATTGAATATGTACATTATGCACTATGTACGAAAATATAAGTATTTTATGGGTTTTATATATACCCTTATTTTGTATGGAAGGTCCTATTTATATTGAGTGTTAATCAGTAACATTAAACTTTGTGTATGTGTAGGGTGTTTGGGGGAACCAATGTCTTTGGTATAGTTCTATCATAGATTGTAATATTTAGTTTATTTGCAGACAAGTCATTTAGCGATTTATTTCATGTATGATTTAGTTTTTTTTCTTATGAATAAGTGCACTTTCACGTATGTGTATATGCATGTGCATATGTATACATATATGATTGCAGGACTCGTTCCTACATGTCTTATAATGACCCTGACTGTTTTGGGTTTTGGGAAATCTGCTGGTTGGGTTATTTTAGTAGAAATTTGTTTTCAATGGGCCATTCATTAGGGGAAATTAATGTATGTTATTTAGAATGGGGACTGTACATAACGGGGGGGGGGGGGGTAGAAGTGTCAGCTGTGTCGGCACTGACAATAATGAGTATTGTAAAGGGGGTTTGAAGATTATGTGGATTAATAATATATAAATAACAAAGTGGAAAAAATAATGCAGATTTAGGTTTGGGTTTTCCTTGGTTATAATAATAATGATGAATATTGTTATGTTATCTTGTGTAATCTTACTTAACATAGTTACATTGGATGTAATGTATATGGGATGAGGGACAGTTGTGACAACACAACGTTAATCGTCTGTGTTCATTTAGACAATGAGATTTATAATTTTGAGTAAGAACTGATACTGTGTTCTTTTATCTATTTAATGTATTGTGTTGTTTTAAATAAAAATATAAAAAAAAAAAAGTAAACACTGGAGTGTGAACTGTGAACACTAACAATGAACATTAAAGTGGAAATAGCATTGAAAATATTTTTCTTTTTGAAATGAACATTGTAATGAGAAAGTTGTAACATTTGACAGTGATTATGTAGTGGTGCTTGTGATCATGTAGTGGTGCTTGTGATCATGTAGTGGTGCTTGTGATTTGTAGTGGTGCTTGTGTTTTTGTGGGCTTGTGTCGTAGTGGTGCTTGTGTTATGTAGTGGTGTTGTGATTATGTAGGGGTGCTTGTGATAATGTAGTGGTGCTTGTGATTATGTAGTGGTGCTTGTGATCATGTAGTGGTGCTTGTGATTATGTAGTGGTGCTTGTGATTATGTAGTGGTGCTTTGATTATGTGTGGGCTTTTTGATTGTGTGGTGTTGTGATTTTGTAGTGGTGCTACAGGGTTTTCAGGGTCCTAAATGTTTCCTTTTAAGAGTCGGAATGCTGTTCTGGGTTTGCTAGGCGCCATATGCTGCAGGTTTTTGGTTGATGTGCGCTTCAGGAGATGTCCCTGGGTTATACTCCCCCCAGATCTTTTTCCTTGAGTGGGTTTGTACCCCTTGACCCCCTAGACTGTACCCCGTTGGGGCCCTTTTTCCCCTTCCCCAAAATTTATGACTTTGCACTTGGTGGGATTGAATCCGGGAGAAATTGCTGGACCGGCGGCACCCTGCCCAGATCCCTTTGTAGTTCTGCCTGGTTTTTCGATCGGTGAATTTTCTCATCAACTTCCGTCATCTGAAAACAGGGACACCTCAGGTCTTTTCCTTCCGCATGTCGTTCACAAAAACGAAACAGCACTGGCCCTGGGACTGCCCTGCGGGACCCCGCGGGTCACAGGTCCCACTCTCACCTCGCCACGTCCATGACTCGTGCTGTCTTCCGAAAATTTTTCCCGATCCATTGTAGTCTTCCCTGATCCCTGCTTGGGGTCCCCCGTTTTTGCACAATCTCTTGTGTGTAACTGTGTCAAACGCCTTTTTGCAGTCCAAAAAAAATGCAATCCCCCCACCCCTCTCTCTTTGTTTACTGCTGTCACCATGTCATAGAACCCCAGTAGGTTTGTGACATAGGATTTCCGCCCCTAAAACCCCATTTTGGGTGCTGTTGAGGGAAAATCGTTCCTTTTAGGTGTTCCCCCACTTTCCCCCTGATAATCTTCTCCATGTTTTGCATCATAAATGTCAGGGGACACTGGTCTGTAGTTTAATGCTTCTGTCGTCTCCTTTTTTAAAATTGGGACACATTTTCTGTCTTCCCTGCCCCGGCAAACTCCCTGTTCGTAGATGTATTGAATATTGTTGTAGTGGTACTGTGATAGTAGTGGTGCTTGTGATTATTAGGGTGCTTGTGATATGTAGTGGTGCTTGTTTATCAGTTGTGGTGTTGTGATCTGAGTGGTGCTTGATCATTTGTGGGCTGTTTTATGTAGTGGTGACGTGTCATGTGTGGGGACTGTGTCATGTAGTGGTGACTGTGATTATGTAGTGGTGCCCGTGATATTAGTGGGACTGTGACATGTAGTGGTGACTGTGATCTGGAGTGGTGACTGTGATTGGTGGTGCTGTATCTGTAATGGTGACTGTGATCTGAATGGTGACTGTGTCAGTAGTGGGGGCTGTGATCATGGGGGTGCTTGTGACCCTGTAGTGGGACTGTGATATGTAGTGGTGTTGTGTCATGTAGTGGTGATGTGTCTTTTTAGTGGTGACTGTGTCTGTATGGGCTGTATCTGTAATGGTGACTTGATATGTAGTGGTGCTTGTGATTATGTAGTGGTGCTTGTGATCATGTAGTGGTGCTTGTGATCAGGTAGTGGTGCTTGTGATCATTATGGTGACTGTGACATGTAGTGTGACTGTGTATGTTGGTGCTTGTGTTTTGTTAGTGACTTGATTATGTATGGTGTGTGTTAGTATGGTGACTGTGATATGTGTGGTGACTGTGTCTGTAGTGGTGTTGGGTTTATGAGTGGTACTGTGATCATGTAGTGGTGACTGTGATTTTGTGTGGTGACTGTGATAGTAGTGGTGTTGGATCAGTAGTGGTGTTGTGATATGTGGGTACTGTGATCATTAGTGGTGACTGTGATATGTATGGGGACTGGATCATGTGTGGTGACTGTGATTGTAGGGTGACTGTGATCATGTAGTGGTGACTGTGATCATGTAGTGGTGATGTGTCATGAGGGTGTTGTGATCATGTGTGGTGATGTGATCAGTAGTGGTGACTGTGATCTGTAGTGGTGACTGTGATATGTGGGGGCTTGTGATCATGTAGTGGTGGGCTGTTTAAAGTAGTGGGACTGTGATATGTGTGGTGACTGTGATCATGTGTGGGGCTTGTGATATGTGTGGTGTTGTGATAGGGATGGGCTTGTGATTGTGTGGTGACTTGATCATGTAGTGGGCTTGTGTCATGTAGTGGTGCTTGTGATCATGTAGTGGTGCTTGTGATCTGTGTGGTGACGTGATATGCAGTGGTGACTTGATCTGGTGGTGCTTGTGATCATGTAGTGGTGCTTTTTTGGTTATTTTAGTGGTTTGTGATCATGAGTGGTGCTGTGTTTATTTGTGGTGACTGTGTCATGTGTGGTGCTGTGATCATTAGTGGTGACTGTGTCATTAGTGGTGTTGTGATCATGTAGTGGTGCTTGTGATCATGTGTGGGTTGTGATCTGTTTGTGGTGTTGTGATCTTTTAGTGGTGCTTGTGTCTGTAGTGGTGCTTGTGATCAGTAGTGGGGCTTTTGATCATGAGTGGTGCTTGTGATCATGTAGTGTGTTTTTGATTGTAGTGGTGTTTTTGAAATGTAGTGGTGCTTGTGTCAGTGTGGTGCTTGTGATGGTGTGGTGCTTGTGATGATGTAGTGGTGTTGTGATCATGTAGGGTGCTTGTGATAGGGTTTTGGGGCTTGATCATGTAGTGGTGCTTTTTGTATGCGTGGTGGTTTTTGTCTGTGTGGTGATTGTGTCTGTGTGGTGCTGTGATATGTAGTGGTGACTGTGATCTTTTAGTGGTGTTGTGATATTAGTGGGCTTGTGTATGTGTGGTGCTGTGATCATGTAGTGGGGACGTGATCATGTAGTGGTGACTGGATATGTTGTGGGACGTGTTTTGTGGGTGATGGATCATGTAAAGGTGACGTGATCATGTGGGTGATGTGATCTGTAGTGGTGACTGTGATTGTTGTGGGATGTACTCACCTAGTTGTTTACCCAGTTTAGGTTGCGGGGGTCGAGTCCGACTCCTGGCCCCGCCTCTTCACTGCGCTATAGGTCACTCTCCTGAGCCGGAGTTTATGTACCTCTGCTTAAAGCATGTAGGATCCTGCCTCCCCTACATCGCTTCCCAAAATATTCCCCCTTATGACTATCTGTGGTGAAAAAAATACTTCCTAAAATCCCTTGATTCTCTGGGTCTTTAGCTTCCAACGTGTCCCCCTTTTTACTGTGTCCAATCTCTGGGGAAAATCCTGTTTTTGTCCACCTTGTCAATTCCTCCAGTATTTTTTATGTCGTTATCATGTCCCCCCCATCTCCCTGTTTCCCAGTGTCGTCAGGTTGATTTCCATAAACCCCTCCTTTTAGGGCTACTTTTTTTGCTTGGGGCTAGTTTGTTGCAAACCCTTTGCACTTTCTCTAGTTTCTTTACGTGCTTGGTAGATGTGGGTTCCAAACTGGTGCCGATACTCAAATATGGGCCTAACGTACACAGTATACAGGGTCCTGAACGATTCCTTATTAAGAGGGCGGAATGCTGTTCTGAGGTTTGCTAGGCTTTCCATATGCTGCAGCAGTTATTTGGTGTGCGTGCCTCAGGAGATTAGCCTGGTATTATTATCACCCCAAAATCTTTTTTCTTCACTGAAGTTTGTAGTCTTTGGCCCCTAGACTGTACCCCGTCTGTGGTCTTCTTTGCCCTTCCCAATCTTCATGACTTTGCACTTGGTGGGTTTACCTCCAGGAGCCAATTGCTGGACCAGGACTGCAGCCTGTCCAGATCTCTTTGTAGTTCTGCCTGGTCCTCGTCAATGAATTCTTCTCATCAACTTCTTTTTATCTGCAAACAGGGCCCACTTCGGAGTTATTTCTTCCGTCATTCGTTCACGAATTTACCAAAAAACAGCACCGGTCTAGGATGAACCCTGCGGAACCCCACTCATCACAGGCGCAACTCTGACACTCCCCTCATACCATCAACTCGCTGCTGTTTTCCCTGATCCACTGTAGTGCCTTTCCTGTTTTTTCCTGCCTGGGTCCTCCAGTTTTTGCACTACTCTCCATGTGCAGAACTGTGTCAAACGCCTTCTTACAGCCCAAGGGAAAATGCAGTCTCCCCACCCCTCTCTCTCTTGTCTTACTGCTGTCACCTTGTCATAAAAACTCCAGTAGGTTTGTGACACAGGATTTCCCTCCCTAAACCCATTTTGGCTGTTGTTGAAAAGCTCATTCCTCTTCAGGTGCTTCATCACACTCTTCCTGATAATCTTCTACATGACTTTGCTTACTCTGCATGTCAGTGACACTAGTCTGTAGTTTAATGTTTCGCGCCTGTCTTCTTTTTTTAAATATTGGGATTTACATTTGATGTCCATACTGTTTCCATAGACGTGTTAAAGATTGTTGTACACACAGCACCTCTACTCCCTCTATCAGGACCCATGGTGAGATGTTATCCTTTCCCATCGCCTTTGAGGGTTTAGTTCGCTTAGCAGCCTCTTAACTTCTTCCTCGGTTGTATTTATTGTGCCCAAAACACTTGGTTGTGCACCCCACCTCTCCTTCTTTCTGGAGTTCCTTCTGTCTCCCTCTGTGAACGCTTCTCTGAATCTCATGTTGAGCTCCTCACATACTTCACGGTCTTTTTCTTGTGAGCTCCCCTCCTTCCTTCCTCAACCTGATTACCTGGTCGTTGGCTGTTGTTCTCCTGGGTATGGCTGTACAGCATCTTCAGATCAGATTTTGCTTTCGCTTCTATGTCATTTTCTTTTTGTAGTTGGGCCTCTCTTCTTACCTGTGCATATTCAATTCTGGCTCTACGACTGCTCTCCTTATTCTCTTGGTCATTTGCCTTCTATATCTCTTCCATTCTCTGGCACACTTGGTTTTGGCTTCTCTACACCCTTGGGTGAACCATGGGGCTCTCCTGGCCCTTTTTCGTTGTTTTGTTACCTTTGGGCACAACCTCTACTCAGCTTCATTGCATATGTAGTCACATATTCCAGCATCCTCGTTTACTGGCTTCCCTGCCGGTTCTCTGTCCCACTGAAAACCCCCTGCAGGAAATTCCTCCTGCCCGTGTAGTCCTCTCTCTTGTAGACTGGCTTCATTCTTCCCTTTCCCTTCCTGCTTTCCCCCTCCACTTGTAACTCTGATCATGTAGTGATGACTGTGATCATGTAGTGGTGCCTTGTACTGCCTAGTTGCACTCACTTGTTGTTTATTGCAGGGGTTTGAGTCATAACTTTTGGCCCCGCTTCTTCACTGGTCCTCCTGGGTCACTCTTCCTGCTCCATGAGCTTTATCATACCCCTGTTATGGTGCCTGTGATCAAAGTAGAGGTGACTGTGATCTGTGGATCACACTTTTGATCATGTAGTGGTGGCCTGTGTCATTTTAGTGGTGCCCATGATATTGGTGCAGACTGATCAAGTGATAACTGTGATCATGTAGTGATGACTGTGATAAAAGTGAAAATTTTTTATAACAGTGATCGTGTAATTGCGACTATCATAATTTTTGCAGTGACTATGTAGATTTAGTGGTGACTGTGATCATGTAGTGGTGACTATACTCACCAAGATGTGTTTACGAGGGGAGACACTCCTCTCTAGATGCTTTGACTGGGAGTCATTGATTTTTTTTGGCATCATCTTTAATTATTCGCTGATGTCTTACCTCCAGCACTTCACCATTTAAGTGAGACTTTAAAAAAATACTTCATTAATTAAACCTCCGATGGTACCTTTCTGTATCCAGCTCCAACTGTGTCCCCTTAAAATAAGAACCTCCAACATTCACTGCCTCCTACGTTAAGTCACATGGGATGACTACAAAGTCCAGCATTGCTGGTTTGTCTCCCCAATGTCTTCCCGGTTGTATCCCCGAATTCTTTACTCGTGAGGTTTTCCTTTCTTCCCGCAATTTAACTCACCCGTTTCCCCTCCAGGTCTTACTTCCGTAACTTTCAAATTTTCCCCTGATCATTTGTTTTATATTGCCTTCGTGGGGTTTTCTAACTAATCCCAACTTTCTTCTCTGAAAGATTGTCTTGCCTTTAGGTTTAAGTAAGAAAAATTCATGTTTTTTTCTTTTAAAACCCTTA
>NC_069441.1:41665816-41697699 GCF_026875155.1 Cherax quadricarinatus
GTTGGGGGGGTTCCGACTGGGCTGCATACCCAGTTGGGCCTAACATACACAGTGTACAGTGTCTTGAACGATTCCTTATTAAGGTATCGGAACGCTATTCTCAAGTTTGCCAGGCGCCTGTATGCTGCAGCAGTTACTTGGTTAATGTGTGCCTCCGGTGATGTGCTCGGTGTTATGGTCACCCCAAGGTCTTTCTCCCTGAGTGAGGTCTGTAGTCTTTGTCCACCTAGCCTATACTCTGTCTGCGGTCTTCTTTGCCCCTCCCAAATCTTCATGACTTTGCATTTGGCTGGATTGAATTCGAGAGGCCAGTTACTGGACCACATGTCCAGCCTGTCCAGGTCTCTTTGCAGTCCTGCCTCATCCTCATCCGATTTAATTCTTCTCATCAACTTCACATCATCTGCGAATATGGACACTTCAGAGTCTATTCCTTCCATCATCTCGTTCACATATATCAAAAATAGCACTGGTCCTAGAACTGACCCCTGTGGGACCCCACTCATAACAGGTGCCCACTGTGATACCTCTTCACGTACCATGACTCATTGCTGCCTCCCTGTCAGGTATTCCCTTATCCATTGCAGTGCCCTCCCTTTTACGTGCGCCTGATCCTCCAGCTTCTGCACTAATCTCTTGTGGGGAACTGTGTCAAAGGCCTTCCTGCAGTCTAGGAAAACGCAATCTACCCACCCCTCTCTCTCGTGTCTTCTGTTACCTTGTCATAAAACTCCAGGAGGTTTGTGATACAAGATTTGCCTTCCATGAACCCATTCTGGTTTTCATTTATAATCTTGTTCCTTTCCAGGAGTTCGACCACTCTCCTCCTGATAATCTTCTCCATGACTTGGCACACAATACATGTCAGAGACACAGGTCTGTAGTTTAGCGCCTCGTTTCTGTTTCCTTTCTTAATTAAATATGGGGACTACATTAGCTGTCTTCCATTTCTCAGGTAGTTGCCCAGTTTCAAGGGATGTGTTGAAGATTGTGGTTAGAGGCACGCACAGCATCTCTGCTCCTTCTCTAAGGAACCATGGGGAGATGTTGTCCGGTCCCATCGCCTTTGAGGTGTCAAGGTCACTTAGGAGCTTCTTCACCTCCTCCTCAGTTGTTCGTATGTCATCCAACACTTGTTGGTATATTCCCTCTTGATGTTCCCTTCTGTGCTGTCTTCTCACAGCCCTTCCTGTCTCTACTGTAAAAACTTCCTTAAATCTCCTGTTCAGCTCCTCACATACCTCCTGATCATTTCTTGTGAGTTCTCCACCTTCTGTCCTTAATCTGATCACCTGGTCTTTGACTGTTGTGTTCCTCCTGATGTGGCTATACAACAGTTTCGGGTCAGTCTTGATTCTCGATGCTATGTCATTTTCATACTGTCGCTGGGCCTCCCTCCTTACCTGTGCATACTCATTCCTGGCTCTGCGACTGATCTCCCTATTTTCGTGTGTTCTCTGACTTCTGTACTTTTTCCATTCTCTATTGCACTTTGTTGTTGCCTCCTTACACCGTCGGGTAAACCAGGGGCTCCTTCTGGTCTTTCCGTTGTTACTGTTGCCCTTGGAAATAAACCTTTCCACTGCCTCCTTGCATTTTGTTGTTACATATTCCATCATTTCATTTACTGGCTTTCCTGCCAGTTCTCTGTCCCACTGGACCTCCCGCAGGAAGTTCTTCAACCCTATGTAATCCCCTCTTTTATAGTCTGGCTTTTCCTATTCAACTCCTGTTATTCTTTGCACTTGCAGCTCTACTATGTATTCAAAGCACAGAACCACGTGGTCGCTAGCTCCTAGGGGACTCTCATACTTGATGTCCTCAATGTCTGAGCTGCCCAGGGTGAACACAAGGTCCAATCTTGCTGGTTCATCCTCCCCTCTCACTCTGGTAGTGTCCTTAACATGTTGGTGCATGAGGTTTTCCAGCACCACGTCCAACATCCTGGCTCTCCATGTTTCGGGACCCCCATGTGGCTCCAGGTTTTCCCAGTCAGTCTCCCTGTGGTTGAAATCCCCCATAACCAGCAACTTTGCTCTGCTGGAGTGAGCTCTTCTTGCCACCTCAGCAAGTGTGTCCACCATTGCTCTGTTGCTCTCTTCATATTCCTCTCTTTGCCTCCTGCAGTTCTGTGGTGGATTGTACATCACTGTAATGACCCCTTTGTGCGCCCCAGACTGAAGTGTACCTACTATGTAGTCTCTTTCTCCCGTCTCATCTGTGTGTACTCACCTATTTGTGGTTGCAGGGGTCGAGTCACAGCTCCTGTGTGTGTGTGTGTGTGTGTGTGTGTGTGTGTGTGTGTGTGTGTGTGTGTGTGTGTGTGTGTGTGTGTGTGTACGATTACAATAATACTTTGTAGCGTCCCCCCCATTTCTCTCTCTCACACACACAAACACGGTGCGATGCATGGTGCAGTTGGTTCATGGAGCAGTTGGTTCATGGTGCAGTTGGTTCTTGGTGCAGTTGGTTCATGGTGCAGTTGGTTCATGGTGCAGTTGGTTCATGGTGCAGTTGGTTCATGGTGCAGTCGGTTCATGGTGAAGTTGGTTCATGGTGCAGTTGGTACATGGTGCAGTTGGTTCATTGTGCAGTTTGTTCATGGTGCAGTTGGTTCATGGTGCAGTGGGTACTTGGTGCAAGTTGTTATGGGTGCAGTTGGTTCATAGTGCAGTTGGTTCTTTGTGCTGCAGTTGATTTCATGGTTGCAGTTGGTTCATGGTACAGTTGGTTCATGGTGCAGTTTTTTCATGATGTACTTGGTTCATGGCGCAGTTGGTTCATGGCGCAGTTGGTTCATGGTTCAGTTGGTTCATGGTGCAGTTGGTTCATGGTGCAGTTGGTTCTTGATGTAGATGTTTCATGGCGCAGTTGGTTCATGGTGCAGTTGGTTCATAGTGCAGTTAGTTCATGGTGCAGTTGGTTCATGGTGCAGTTGGTTCATGGTGAAGTTGGTTATTATGCTGTTGGGTTCATGGTGCAGTTGGTGTGATGCAGTTGGTTCATGGTGCAGTTGGTTATGGTGCAGGTTGGTTCTAGATTGCAGTTGGTTCATGGTGAGTAGGTTCATAGTGCAGTTTGTCTGGTGCAAAGTGGTTCATGGTTAAGGTGGTCATTATGCAGTTGGTCATGGTTTGCAGTTGGTTCATTGGTGCAGTTGGTTCATGGTGCAGTTGGTTCATGGTGCAGTTGGTTCATAGTGCAGTTGGTTCATGGTGCAGTTGGTTCATAGTGCAGTTGGTTCATGGTGCAGTTGGTTCATGATGCAGTTGGTTCATGGTGCAGTTGGTTCATGGTGCAGTTGGTTCATGGTGCAGTTGATTCATGGTACAGTTGGTTCATGGTGCAGTTGGTTCATGATGTACTTGTTCATGGCCGCAGTTGGTTCATGTTCAGTTGGTCAGGGTGCAGTTGGTTCAGATGTTTATACTTGGTTCATGGCGCAGTTGGTTCATGGTTCAGTTGGTTCATGGTGCAGTTGGTTCTTGATGTAGTTGATTCATAGTGCACTTGGTTCATGGTGCAGTTGTTTATGGTGCAGTTGCCTTCTCACGGTGCAGTTGGTTCATGGTGCAGTTGGTTACATGGTGCAGCTAGGTTCATAGTGCACTTGGTTCATGGTGCAGTTTTGCTCTTGTGCAGTTGTTCATGGTGCAGTTGGTTCATGGTTTGCAGATGGTTTATGGTGCAGTTGCTTCACGGTTGCAGTTGGTTCATGGTGCAGTTGGTTCATGGTGCAGTTGGTTCATAGTGCACTTGCTTCATGGTGCAGTTTGCTCTTTGTGCAGTTGGTTCATGGTGCAGTTGGTTCATGGTGCAGTTGGTTCATAGTGCAGTTGGTCCTTGTGCCCCCCTAGATATGGGGGGGGTTGCTTCATGGTGCAGTTGTTCTTAATGCAGTTGGTTCATGGTGCAGTTTGGTTTCATGGTGCAGTTCGGTCATAGTGCAGTTGGTTCTTGGGCAGTTAGGTTCATGATGCGTTGCGTTCATGGTTTGCGTTGGTTCATGGTTGCAGTTGGTTCTGGTGCAGTTCGTTCATGATGTATGTTGGTTTCCTGCTGCAGTTGGTTACATGTGCTGTTGGTTCATGTTGCGTTGGTTCATGGATGAGTTGGTTCATGCTGCTGTTGGTTCATTGTGCCGTTACGTTCATGACTCGTAGTTGGTTTCATGCTGCAGTTGGTTCATGGTGCTGTTGGTTCATGGTGCAGTTGGTTCATGGTGAAGTTGGTTCATGGTGCAGTTGGTTCATAGTGCAGTTGGTTCATGGTTGCAGTTTGCTATTAGTGCAGTTGTTCATAGTGCAGTATGGTTCATGGTGCAGTTGGTTCATAATAGCAGTTTGGATCATGGTGCAGTTGGTTCATGGTGCAGTTGGTTCATAGTGCAGTTGGGTCATGGTGCAGTAGGTTCATGATGCAGTTGGTTCATGGTACAGTTGGTTCATGGTGCAGTTGGTTAATGGTGCAGTGGTTCGTGGTGCAGTTGGTTCATGGTTAGCAGTTGGTTCTATGGTGTGCAGTTGGTTCATGCGTTTGCAGTTGGTCATGGTGCAGTTGGTTCATGGTTCAGTTTGTTCATAGTGTAGTTGGTTCATGGTGCAGTTGGTTCATGGTGCAGTTGGTTCATGGTGCAGTTGGTTCATCGGCAGTTGGTTCTTGGTGCAGTTGGTTCATGGTTTGCAGTGGGTTTCATGTCTGGCAGTGTTATGGTGCTTGGCCAGTTGGTTCATGGTGCAGTTGGTGGTTCATGTGCCAGTTGGTCATGGATCAGTTTGTTCATAGTTGTAGTGGTCATTTGGGTCAGTTGGTCATGGTTGCAGTTGGTTCATGGTGCAGTTGGTTCATAGTGCAGTTGGTTTATGGTGGCAGTTGGGTTCATGGTGCAGTTGGTCTCATGGTGAAGTTGGATCATGGTGACAGATTGGTCATGGTTCAGTTGGTTTCATGGTTGCTTTGCAGTTGGTTCATGGGCAGTTGGTTCATGGTGCCAGTTGGTACCAATGAGGTTCAGTTTGTTCATAGTGTAGTTGGTCATGGTGACTTGGTCATGGTGCAGTTGGTCATGGTTCAGTTTGTTTCATAGTGTAGTGGTTCATGGTGCAGTTGGTTCATGGTGCAGTTGGTTCATGGTTCAGTTTGTTCATAGTGTAGTTGGTTCATGGTGCAGTTGGTTCATGGTGCAGTTGGTTCATGGTGCAGTTGGTTCATCGTGCAGTTGGTTCATGGTGCAGTTGGTTCATGGTGCAGTTGGTTCACAGTGCAGTTGGTTCATGGTGCAGTTGGTTCATGGTGCAGTTGGTTCACGGTGCAGTTGGTTCATGGTGGCAGTTGGTTCATGGTGCAGTTTGCTCATGGTGAGGGTTGGTTCATGGTGCAGTTGGTTCTTGGTGCAGTTGCGTTCACAGTACAGTTGGTTCATGGTGCCAGTTGGTTCCATGAGTGCAGTTGGTTCATGGTGCAGTGGTTCATGGTTGCAGTTGGTTCTGGTGCTGTTGAGGGTTCATGGTGCAGTTGGTTTCATGGTTGAAGCTGAGTTCATGGTGCAGTTTGTTCATGGATTCAGTTTGTTCATAGTGTAGTTGGTCATGGTTGCAGTTGGTTCATGGTGCAGGTGCGTTCATGTTCAGTTTGTTCATAGATGTAGTTGGTTCATGGTGCTGTTGGTTCATGTCAGTTGGTTCATGGTTCAGTTTGTTCATTTGTAGTTGGTTCATGGTTTGCAGTTGGTTCATGGTGCAGTTGGTCATGGTTGCAGTTGGTTCATCGTGCCCAAGTTGGGTTATGGTGCAGTTGGTTCATGGTTGCAGTTGGTTTTTCACAGTGCAGTTGGTTCATGTGGCAGTTGGGTCATGTGCAGTAGGTTCACGGTGCAGTTGGTTCATGGTGCAGTGGTTCATGGTGCAGTTTGTTCAGGGCAGTTGGTTCAGGGTGCAGTTGGTTCAGGGGTGCAGTTGGTTACAGTACAGTTGGTTCTTGGTGCAGTTGGTTAATGGTTGCAGTTGGTTCATGGTGCTGCCGATGGTTCATGGAGCGCTGGTTTCACGGTTTTTTGCAGTTGGTTCATGTTGCGTTGGTTCATGGTTCAGTTTGTTCATAGTGTAGTTGGTTCATGTGGTGCAGTTGGTTCATGGTGCTGTAGGTTAAATGGTGCAGTTGGTTCATCGTGCAGTTGGTTCATGGTGCAGTTGGTTCATGGTTGCAGTTGGTTCACAGTGCAAGTTGGTTCATGGTGAAGTTGGTTCATGGTGCAGTTGGTTATCGGTGCAGGTTGGTTCTGGTGCAGTGTTCATGGGCAGTTTGTTTCATGGGGCAGTTGGGTCATGGTGCAGTGGGTCATGGTGCAGTTGGTTCACAGTACAAGTGGTTCATGGTGCAGTGGTTCATGGTGTGCAGTTGGTAATGGTGCAGTTGGTTTCAATGGAGCGCTGAGTTCACGGTGCAGTTGGTCATGGTTGCTTGCAGTTGTTCATGGGTACAGTTGGTTCAATAGTGCAGTTGGTTGTTGTTGCAGTTGGTTCTGGTGCAGTTGGTTTCATGGATTCAGTTGGTTCATGGTTGCCAGTTGGTTCATGGTGCAGTTGGTTAATGTGCAGTTGGTTCATGATGCAGTTGGTTCATAGTGCAGTTGTTGGTTCATGGTGCAGTTCGTTTCATGGTGCAGTTGGTTCATGATTGGACAGTTGGTCATGGTGCTGTTGGTTCATGGTTGCAGTTCCGTTCATGATGCAGTTGGTTCATGGTGCAGTTGGTTCTATGGCGCATTTGGTTCATAGAGCAGTTGGTTCATGGTGCAGTTGGTTCATGGTTTTGAAGTTCGGTTCATGGTTGCAGTTCGTTCATGATGCAGTTTTTGTTCATGGATGAAGTTGGTTCATGATGCGTTGGTCATGGTGCTGTTGGTTCTTGGTGCAGTTCGTTCATGATGCAGTTGGTTCATGGTGCAGTTGGTTCATGGCGCAGTTGGTTCATAGAGCAGTTGGTTCATGGTGCAGTTGGTTCATGGTGCAGTTGGTTCATGGTGGCAGGTTGAAGTTCATTGTGCAGTGGTTCACGGTGCAGTGGCTCATGGTGCAGTTGCTTCATGGGTGCATGTTGGTTCATGGTGCAGTTGGTTCATGTTGCAAGTTGGTCATGGTGCAGTTGGTCATGATGCAGTTTGTTCATGGTGCAGTTGGTTCTACGGTGCCGAGTTGCAGTTGGTGGTACATGGTGCAGTTGGGTTCATGGTGCAGTTGGTACTTGGTGCAGGTTGGTTCATGGTGCAGTTGGTTCATGGTGCAGTTGGTTCATGGTGCAGTTGGTTCATGGTGCAGTTGGTTCATGGTGCAGTTGGTTCATGGTGCAGTTGGTTCATGGTGCAGTTGGTTCATGATGCAGTTGGTTCATGGTGCAGTTGGTTCATGAGTGCAGTTGATTAATGTGCGTTGGTTTCATGGTGAAGTTGGTTCATGGTGCAGTTTTTTTTGGGTTCTTGGTGCGTTGGTTCATGGTGCAGTTGGTTCATGGTGCAGTGGGTTCATGGTTTGCAGTTGGTTTCTTGGTGCAGTTGGTTAAGATTGCAATTGGTTCATGATGAGTGGTTCATGGTGCAGTTGTTCATGATGCAGGTTGGTTCATGGTGCAGTGGTTCAATGGTTGTTGAAAGTTGTTCATGGTGCTGTTGGTTCTCTGGTGCAGTTGGTTCATGGTGCTGTTGGTTCATGGTGCTGTGGTTCATGGTGCAGTGGTTAATTGATGCTGTTGGTTCATGATTCTGTTGGTTACATGGTGCAGTTTTGTTCATGGATGCAGTTGGTTCATGGTGCAGTTGGTTCATGGTGCAGTTGGTTCATAGTGCAGTTGGTTCATGGTGCAGTTGGTTCATGGTGCAGTTGGTTCATGGTGCAGTTGGTTCATGGTGCAGTTGGTTCATGGTGCAGTTGGTTCATGGTGCAGTTGGTTCATGATGCAGTTGGTTCATGGTGCAGTTGGTTCATGATGCAGTGGTTCATGGTGCAGTTTGGTTCATGTGCAGTTGGTTCATGGTGCAGTTGGTTCTTGGTGCAGTTGGTTCATGGTGCAGTAGGTTCATAGGTGCAGTTGGTACAGGGTGCAGTTGGGTTCATGGTGCAGTTGGTTTCCACTCGGTGCAGTTGGATTCACTGTGCTGTGGTTTCACAGGGCAGTTGGTTCCACGGTGGCAGGTGGTTCACGGTGCATTGAGTTGGTTCAGGTGCAAGTTCGTTCAGATGCAGTTGGTTCATGGTGCACTTGTTCATGGTTGCAGTTGGTTCATAGAGCAGTTGGTTCATGGTGCAGTTGGTTCATGGTGCAGTTGGTTCATGGTGCAGTTGGTTCATAGTGCAGTTGGTTCATAGTGATTGGTTCATGGTGCAGTCGGTTCAATGGTTGTAGTGGGTTCATGGTGCAGTTGGTACATGGTGCAGTTGGTTCATTGTGCAGTTTGGTTCATGGTGCAGTTGGTTCATGGTGCAGTGGGTTCATGGTGCAGTTCGTTCCATGGTTGCAGTTGGTTCATGGTTGCAAGTTGGGTTCATGGTTGCTGTTGATTAATGGTTGCGTTGTTTCATGGTTCGTTGGTTCATGGTGCAGTTTTTTCATGATGTACTTGGTTCATGGCGCAGTTGGTTCATGGCGCAGTTGGTTCATGGTTCAGTTGGTTCATGGTACAGTTGGTTCATGCGTGCCTGTTGGTTCTTGTTGGAGATGTTTCCATGGCGCAGTTGGTTCATGGTGCAGTTGGTTATTAGTGCTGTTTTGTTACATGGTTGCAGTTGGTACATGGGCAGTTGGTTCATTGGTGAAGTTGGTTCATTATGCAGTTGGTTCATGGTGCAGTTGGTTTATGATGCAGTTGGTTCATGGTGCAGTTGGTTCATGGTGCAGTTGGTTCATAGTGCAGTTGGTTCATGGTGCAGTTGGTTCATAGTGCAGTTGGTTCATGGTGCAGTTGCAGTTGGTTCATGGTTAAGTTGGTTCTTTATGCAGTTGGTTCTTGGTGCAGTTGGTTCGGTGCAGTTGGTTCATGGTGCAGTTGGTCTAGTTCATGGTGCAGGTGTTCATAGTGTAGTTGGTTCATGTTGCAGTTGGTTCATAGTTGCAGTTGGTTCATGGTTTTGCAGTTGTCGTTGATGCAGTTGGTTCATGTGCAGTTGTTTCATGGTGCAGTTGGTTCATGGTGCAGTTGATTCATGGTACAGTTGGTTCATGGTGCAGTTGGTTCATGATGTAGCTTGGTTCATGGCGCAGTTGGTTCATGGTTCAGTTGGTTCATGGTGCAGTTGGTTCATGATGTACTTGGTTCATGGCGCAGTTGGTTCATGTTGCAGTTGGTTCATGGTGCAGTTGGTTCTTTGAAGTAGATTGAATCATTAGTGCACTTGGTTCAGGGTTGCAGTGGGTTTATGGTGCAGTTTGCATCACGGTGCAGTTTGGTTCATGGTGCTGTTGGTTCATGGTTGAAGTTGGTTCACTAGTCACTGGTTCATGGTGCAGTTTGCTCTTGTGCAGTTGGTTCATGTGCAGTTGGTTTCATGGTGGCAGTTGGTTTATGGTGGAGTTGCTTCACGGGCAGTTGGTCATGGTGCAGTGGGGTCATGGTGCCAGTTGGTTCATAGTGCATTGCTTCATGGTGCAGTTTGGCGCTTTGTGCAGTTGGTCATGTGTGCAGTTGAGTCATGGTGCAGTTTGGTTCCATAGTGCAGTTGGTTCCTGGTGCATTGGTTCATAATTGCAGTTGGTTCATGGTGCAGTTGGTTCATGGTGACAGTTGGTTCATTAGTGCTGTTGGTTCCATGGTGCAGTAGGTTCATGATGCTAGTGGTTCATGGTGCAGTTGGTTCTTGGTTGCAGTTGGTTCATGGTGCAGTTCGTTTCATATGGAGTTGGTTCACAATGCTGCAGTTGGTTCATGGGTGCTGTTGAGTTCATGGTGCAGTTGGTTCATGGGTGAGTTGGTTCATGGTGCCAAGTTGTTCATGGTTGCAGTTCGTTCATGATGTAGTAGTTGGGTTCATGCTGCTGGGGTTCATGGTGCTGTGGTTCATTGGTGCGGTTGGTTCATGGTGAAGTTGGTTCATGGTGCAGTTGGTTCATAGTACAGAGTTGGTTCATGGTGCAGTTTGCTATTTGTTGCAGTTGGTTCATTGTGCAGTTGGTTCATGGTTGCAGTTTGTTCATAATGCAGTTGGTTCATGTGCAGTTGGTTCATGGTGCAGTTGGTTCATAGTCAGGTTGGGTAATGGTGCAGTAGAGGTTCATTGATGCAGTGGTTTCATGGCTTACAGGGTTGGTTCTTGGCTGCAGTTGTTAATGGTGCGTTGGTTCATGGTGCAGTTGTCATGGTGCATTGGTTTTCATGGTGGTCGTGGTTCATGGTTCAGTTGGGTTCATGGTGCAGTTGGTTCATGGTTCAGTTTGTTCATAGTGTAGTTGTTTCATGGTGCAGTTGGCTTTTGGTGCTTGGTGGTTCATGGTGCAGTTGGTTCATCGTGCAGTTGGTTCATGGTGCAGTTGGTTCTGTGCAGTTGGTACATGGTGCAGTTGTTCTTGCGTTGCAGTAGTTCATTGGCTTGCAGTTGGTTGTGGTGAAGTTGGTTCATGGAGCGTTGGTTCATGGATCAGTTTTGTTCAGAGTTGTAGTTGGTCATGGTGGCAGTTGGTTCATGGTGCCAGTTGGTTCATGGTGCGTTGGTTTCATCGTGCAGTTGGTTCATGGTGCGTTGAGTTCATGGTGCTTGACAGTTGGTTCATGGCTGCTGTTGGTTTATGTGTGCAGTTGTTCATGGTGCAGGGGGTTTGTTGGTTCATGTGAGTTGGTTCATGGTGCAGTTGGTTCTGGTGCGTTGGTTCATGGCTCTGTTTGTTCTAGTGTAGTTGGTCATGGTGCACTTGGTTTCATGGTGCCAGTTGGTTCATGGTTCTCAGTTTGTTCATAGTTTGTAGTTGGATTCATGGTGCAGTTGGTCACCATGGGGACAGTTGGTTATGCGTTCAGTTTGTTCATAGTGTAGTTGGTTAATGGTGCAGTTGGTTAATGGTGAAGTTGGTTCATGGTTGCAGTTTGTTCATCGTGCAGTTGGTTCATGGTGCAGTTGGTTCATGTGACAGTGGTTCACAGTGCAGTTTGGTTCATGGTGCAGTTGGTTCATGTGTGCAGTTGGTCACGGTGCAGTTGTTCAATGGTGCTGTTGGTTCATGGTGCAGTTTGTTCATGGTGCAGTTGGTTCATGGGCCTGTTGGTTTCATGGTGCAGTCTAAGTTGGTTCACAGTACAGTTGGTTCATGGTGCAGTTGGTTCATGTTGCCCAGTTGGTTCATGTGCCAGTTGGTTCATGGTTTGCAGTTGGTTCATGGTGAGTTGGTTCATGTGCAGTTGGTTCAGGTGCAGGCTGGTTCATGGTTTTGCAGTTGGTTCATGGTTATGTTTTGTTCATGTGTAGTTGGTTCCATGGTTGCAGTTGTTTAATGGGGACATGTGGTTCATGGTTCAGTTTGTTCATAGTGTTGTTTGGTTTTCATGGTTGCAGTTGGTTTTACTTGGTGCAGTTGGTTTCATGTTGTTCAGTTTGTTCATTGTGTAGTTGGCTTCCATGGTTGCAGTTGGTTCAGGTTGCAGTTGGTTCATGGTTGCAGTTGGTTCATCGTGCAGTTGGGTCATGGTGCAGGTGGGTCATGGTGCAGTTGGTTCACAGTGCAGTTGGTTCTTGGTGAGTTGGCTTACCATGGTGACAGTTGGTTTCACGGTGCAGTTGGTTCATGGTGCAGTTGGTTCATGGTGCCTGTTTGTTTCATGGGGCAGTTGGTTTCATGGTGCAGTTGGTTCATGGGTGCAGTTGGTCTCAGTACAGTTGGTTCATGGTTGCAGTTGGTTCATGGTGCAGTTGGTTCATGGTGCAGGTTGGTTCAATGGAGCAGCTGGTTCACGGTGCATGTTGGTTAATGGAGCAGTGGGTTCATGGTCAGTTTGTTCATAGGTGTGTTGGTCATGGTGCAGTTGGTTCATGGTTGCAGTAGGGGTCTTGGTGTTTGTGCAGTTGAGTTCATCGTGCTGTTGGTTTATGGTGCTGTTGGGTTCATGGTGCAGTTGGTTCACAGTGCAGTTGGTTCTTGGTTGCAGTTGGTTATGGTGCAGGTGGTTCACGGTGCAGTTGGTTCATGGTGCAGTTGGTTCATGGTGCAGTTTGTTCATGGGGCAGTTGGTTCATGGTGCAGTTGGTTCATGGTGCAGTTGGTTCACAGTACAGTTGGTTCATGGTGCAGTTGGTTCTTGGTGCTGTTGGTTCATGGTGCAGTTTGGTTCATGGTGCAGATGGTTTCAACGGTGCAGTTGGTTCATGCGTGTGCAGTTGGTTCATGGTTACAGTTGGTTACATAGTGCAGTTGGTTCATGGTGCAGTTGGTTCATGGTGCAGTTGGTTCATGGTGCAGTTGGTTCATGGTGCAGTTGGTTCATGGTGCAGTTGGTTCATGGTGCAGTTGGTTCATGAATGCAAGTTGAGTTCTTAGTGCAGTTGGTTTCATGGTGCAGTTGGTTCATGGTGCAGTTGGTCATGGTTCAGTTTGTTCATAGTGTAGTGGTTCATGGTCTTGCAGTTGGTTTCTTGGTGCCGTTGGTTCATGGTGCAGTTGGTTCATCGTGCAAGTTGGTTCAGTGCAGTTGGTTCATGGTGCAGTTAGTTCACAGTGCATTGGTTAATGGGTGCAGTTGGTTATGGTGCAGTTGGTTCACGGTGCAGTTGGTTCCAATGGTTGCAGTTGGTTCATGGTTTGCAGTTTGTTCATGGTTGCAGTTTTGGTCATGGTGCAGTTGGTTCATGGTGCAGTTGGTTTCACAGTACAGTTGGTTCATGGTGCAGTTGGGTTCATGGTGCAGTATTGCGTTCTGGTGCAGTTGGTTCATGGAGCAAGTTGGTTCACGGTGCAGTTGGTATGGAGCAGTTGGTTCATGGTACAGTTGGTTCTTAGTGCAGTATGTTATTGGTGCAGTTGGTTCATGGTGCAGTTGGTTCATGGTTCAGTTGGTTCTGGTGCAGTTGGTCTTGGTTGAGTTGGTTCATGGGTGCTGTTGGTCAATGATTGCAGTTGGTTCATAGTGCAGTTGGTTCATGGTGCAGTGCGTTCCATGGTGCTGCAGTTGGTTCATAGTGCAGTTGGTTCATGGTGCAGTTGGTTCATAGTGCAGTTGGTTCATGGTGCAGTTGGCTCATGGTGCAGTTGGTTCATGGTGCAGTTGGTTCATGGTGCAGTTGGTTCATGGTGCAGTTGGTTCATGGTGCAGTTGGTTCATGGTGCAGTTGGTTCATAGTGCAGTTGGTTCATGGTGCAGTTGGTTCATGGTGCAGTTGGTTCATGGTGCAGCTGGTTCATGGTGCAGTTGGTTCATGGTGCAGTTGATTCATGGTGCATGTTCGTTTCATGGGTGTGCAGTTCGGTTCATGGTGGGCAGTTGGTTACAGTGTGCAGTTGGTTTCATGGTGCAGTTGGTTCAAGGTGCAAGTTAGTTCACAGTGTGCAGTTGTTTCATGGTGCAGATGGTTCTGGTCTGCAGTGGTTCACGGTGCAGTTGGTTCCGAGCGCTGCAAGTGCAGTTGGTTCATGGTGCTGTTTGTTATGGTGCAGGTTGGTTCATGGTGCAGTTGGTTCATGGTGCAGTTGGTTCACAGTACAGTTGGTTCATGGTGCAGTTGGTTCATGGTGCAGTTGGTTCATGGTGCAGTTGGTTCATGGAGCAGTTGGTTCACGGTGCAGTTGGTTCATGGTGCAGTTGGTTCATGGTACAGTTGGTTCATAGTGCAGTTGGTTCATGGTGCAGTTGGTTCATGTGCAGTTGGTTCATGGTTCGTTGGTTATGGTGCGTTGGGTTCATGGTGCAGTTGGTTCATGGTGCAGTTGGTTCATGGTGCAGTTGGTTCATAGTGCAGTTGGTTCATGGTGCAGTTGGTTCATGGTGCAGTTGGTTCATGGTGCAGTTGGTTCATGGTGCAGTTGGTTATAGTGTTGTTCGGTTCATGGTTGCAGTTGGCTACATGGTGCAGTTGGTTTATGGTGCAGTTGGTTCCATGGTGCATTTGGTTCATGTGAGTTGGGTTCATGGTTGCCGGTTGGTTCATGGTGAGTTGGTTCATAGTGCAGTTGGTTCATGGTGCAGTTGGTTCATGGTGCAAGTTGGTTCATGTGCAGTTGGTTCAGGTTTGCAGTTGGTTCATGGTGCAGTTGGTCATGGTTTGCAGTTGTTCATGGTTGCAGTGGTTCATGGTGCAGTTGGTTCACAGTGCAGTTGTTTTCATGGCTGCAGTTATTTCTTGGTTGCAGTTTGTTCATGGGTGCAGTTGGTTCACGGTGCAGTTGGTTCATGATGCATTGGTATTCATGGTGCAGTTGGTTCATGGTTTGCAATTGGTAATTATGCAGTTGGTTCACGGTATTTGCAGTTGGTTCATGGTGCAGTTTGGTTACATGATGCAGTTTGTTCATGAAGCAGTTGGTTCACCGTGCAGTT
Source organism: Cherax quadricarinatus (assembly GCF_026875155.1). Lineage (NCBI taxonomy): Eukaryota > Metazoa > Arthropoda > Malacostraca > Decapoda > Parastacidae > Cherax > Cherax quadricarinatus. The sequence continues at coordinate 41,680,320 of NC_069441.1, forward strand.
GGTTCATGGTGCAATTGGTTCTCGGTGCATGTTGGTTCATCGGTTGCAGTTGTTCATGGTTGCGATTGGTTTCATGGTTTGCAGTTGGTTCTGGTCTGAATGTGCAGTTGGTTATGGTGCAATTGGTTTCATGGTCATTGGTGCAGTTGGTTCATGATGCAGTTGGTTCCGGTGCAGATGGTTCATTATGCAGTTGGTTTACGGTGCTGCAGTTGGTTCATGGTTTGCAATTGGTTCATGGTGCAGTTGGTTCATGGTGCAGTTGGTTCACGTGCAGTTGGTTCATGGTGCAGTTCGGTTCATGGTCAGTTGGTTCTTTGGGCAGTTGTTCATTGTGCAGTTGGTAATGGATGCAGTTCGGTTCATGGTTCAGGTTGGTCATGGTGCAGTTGTTCCATGGTGCTGTTGGTTCATGGTGCAGTTGGTTCTTGATGCAGTTGGGTTTCATAGTGCAGTTGGTTCACTGGTGCAACTGCGTTAATGGTGCAGTTAGGTTCATAGTGCACTTGGTTAGGGTGCAGTTGGTCATGGGGCAGTGGGTTTATGGTTGGGTAGTTGGTTCATGGTTGCATTTTAGTTCTTGGTTGCAGTTGGTTCATGATGCAGTTGGTTCATGGTGCAGTTGGTTCATGGTGCAGTTGGTTCATGGTGCAGTTGGTTCATGGTGCAGTTGGTTCATGGTGCAGTTGGTTCATGGTTGCTTGTGTGCAGTTGTTTATGGTGCTGTTGTTCATGGTGCAGTTGATTCATGGTGCAGTTGGTTCATGGTGCAGTTGGGTCATGGTGCAGTTGGTTCATGGTGCAGTTGGGTCATGGTGCAGTTGGGTCATGGTGCAGTTGGTTCATAGTGCAGTTGGTTCATGGTGCGTTGCAGTTACATGGTGCAATGGGTTCATGGATGCAGTTGGGTCATGGTGCAGTTGGGTCATGGTGCAGTTGGTTCATGGTGCAGTGGTTCATGATGCAATTGATTCATGGTGCAATTGGTTCATGATGCAGTTGGTTCACGGTGCAGTTGGTTCATGGTGCAATTGGTTCACGGTGCAGTTGGGTCAAGGTGCAGTTGGTTCATGGTGCAGTTGGTTCATGGTACAATTGTTCTTGGTGCAGTGGTTATTGGTGTAGTTGGTTTCTTGGTGCAATGGTTCATTGGTGCAGTTGGTCCTGATGCAGTTGGTTCACGGTGCAGTTGGTTCATGATGCAGTGGTTCAACGGTGAGTTGTTCATGGTGCAATTGGTTCTCTGGTGCAGTTGGTTCATGGTGCAGTTGGTTATTGTTGCAGTTGGTTCACGGTGCAGTTGTTTCGTGGTGCAGTGTTGTTCATGGATGCAGTTCGTTTCAGGTGCTGTTGGTTCATGATGCAGTTGGTTCATGTGCTGTTGGGTCATAGTGCAGTTGGTTCATGGTTGCAGTTGGTGCATGTGCAGTTGGTTCTGATGCAGTTGTTTCTTGGTGCAGTTGGTTAATGTGCAGTTGTTACATGGTTGCAGTTGGTTTCCATGGCGCTGTTGCGTTCATGGTTCAGTTTGTTCATAGTGTAGTTGGTTTATGGTGCAATGTGGTTCATGGTGCAGTTGTTCATGGTGCAGTTGCGTTCATGGTGCTGTTGGTTCATGGTTGCAGTTGGGTCATGGTTCTCTGGTTCAATGGTTCAGTTGGTTCATGGTGCAGTTGGTTCTTGATGTAGTTGATTCATAGTGCACTTGGTTCATGGTGCAGTTGGTTTATGGTGCAGTTGCTTCACGGTGCAGTTGGTTCATGGTGCAGTTGGTTCATGGTGCAGTAGGTTCATAGTGCACTTGGTTCATGGTGCAGTTTGCTCTTTGTGCAGTTGGTTCATGGTGCAGTTGGTTCATGGTGCAGTTGGTTTATGGTGCAGTTGCTTCACGGTGCAGTTGGTTCATGGTGCAGTTGGTTCATGGTGCAGTTGGTTCATAGTGCACTTGCTTCATGGTGCAGTTTGCTCTTTGTGCAGTTGGTTCATGGTGCAGTTGGTTCATGGTGCAGTTGGTTCATAGTGCAGTTGGTTCATGGTGCAGTTGGTTCATAATGCAGTTGGTTCATGGTGCAGTTGTTATTGGTTTGCCTAGTTGGTTCATAGTGCAGTTGGTTCATGGTGCAGTAGGTTCATGATGCAGTTGGTTCATGGTGCAGTTGGTTCATGGTGCAGTTGGTTCATGGTGCAGTTCGTTCATGATGTAGTTGGTTCATGCTGCAGTTGGTTCATGGTGCTGTTGGTTCATGGTGCAGTTGGTTCATGGTGAAGTTGGTTCATGGTGCAGTTGGTTCATGGTGCAGTTCGTTCATGATGTAGTTGGTTCATGCTGCAGTTGGTTCATGGTGCTGTTGGTTCATGGTGCAGTTGGTTCATGGTGAAGTTGGTTCATGGTGCAGTTGGTTCATAGTGCAGTTGGTTCATGGTGCAGTTTGCTCTTTGTGCAGTTGGTTCATAGTGCAGTTGGTTCATGGTGCAGTTGGTTCATAATGCAGTTGGTTCATGGTGCAGTTGGTTCATGGTGCAGTTGGTTCATAGTGCAGTTGGGTCATGGTGCAGTAGGTTCATGATGCAGTTGGTTCATGGTACAGTTGGTTCATGGTTGCAGTTTGGTTAATGGTTGCAGTTGGTTAATGGTGAGTTTGGTTCATGGTGCAGGTTGGTTCATGGTGCAAGTTGGTTCATGGTGCAGTTGGTTCCATGTGCAGTTGCAGTTCAATGGGTTCGTTTTGTTCATTGTGTAGTTGGGTTCATGGTGCAGTTGGTTCATGGTGCAGTTGGTTCATGGTGCAGTTGGTTCATGGTGCAGTTGGTTCATGGTGCAGTTGGTTCATGGTGCAGTTGGTTCATGGTGCAGTTGGTTCATGGTGTTGCAGGTTGAGTTCATGGTGCAGTTGGTTCTGGTGCTGCAGTTGGATCATGGTGCAGTTGGTTCATGGATCAGTTTGTTCATAGTGTTGTTGGTTCATGGTTGCTGTGCAGTTGGTTCATGGGTTGCAGTTGGTTTCATGGTGTTAGTTGGTTCATTGGTTGCAGTTGGTTCATGGTGCAGTTGGTTCATGGTCGCTGTTGGTTCATGGTTTGCAGTTTGGTCATGGTTGTGCCAGTTCGGTTCATGGTGCATCTGGTTATGGTTGCAGTTGGTTCATGGTGCAGTTGGTTCAGGTTCAGTTTGTGTATAGTTGTTAGTTGGTTCATGGTGCACTTTGGTTCATGGTGCAGTTGGATTCATGGTTCAGTTTGTTCATAGTGTAGTGTTCATGGTGCAGTTGGTTCATGGTGCAGTTGGTTAATGGTTCCAGGTTTGTTCATAGTGTAGTTGGTTCTGGTGAATTTGGTTCTTGGTTGCTGTTGGTTCATGGTTTGCAGTTGGTTCATCGTGCAGTTGGTTCATGGTGCAGTTGGTTTATGGTTTGCGTTGGTTCAACAGTGCAGTTGTTCATGGTGCGTTGGTTCTTGGTGCGTTGGTTCACGGTGCAGTTGGTTTCATGGGCAGTTGGTTCATGGTGCAGTTTGTTCATGGAGCATTTCGTTCATGGTGCAGTTGGTTCATGGTGCTGTTGGATTCACAGTACGTTGGTTCATGGTTTGCAGTTGGTTCATGGTGCAGTTGGTCATGGTGCAAGTTAGTTCATGGTGCAGTTGGTTCATGGTGCGTTGGTTCATGGTTTGCAGTTGGTTCATGGTGCCCTGGTTCATGTGCAGTTGGTTCATGGTTCAGTTTGTTCTTAGTGTAGTGGGTTCATGGTGCAGTGGTTTTTTTCCATTTGGTGCAGTTGGTTCATGGTTCAGTTTGTTCATAGTGTAGTTGGTTCATGGTGCAGTTGGTTCATGGTGCAGTTGGTTCATGGTTCAGTTTGTTCATGTGTAGTTGGGTTCATGGTTGCTGTTGGTTCATGGTGCAGTTGGTTCATTGGTACAGTTGGTGCATCTGCAGTTGGGTCATGGTGCAAGTTGGTTCATGGTGCAGTTGGTTCACAGTGCAGTTGGTTCATGGTGCAGTTGGTTCATGGTGCAGTTGGTTCATGGTGCAGTAGGTTCATGGTGCAGTTGGTACATGGTGCAGTTGGTTCATGGTGCAGTTGGTTCATGGTGCAGTTGGTTCACTGTGCAGTTGGTTCACAGTGCAGTTGGTTTCACTGGTTTGCAGTTTTGGTTCACGGTGCAGTTGGTTCATGGTGCAGTTCGTTCATGATGCAGTTGGTTCATGGTGCAGTTGGTTCATGGTGCAGTTGGTTCATAGAGCAGTTGGTTCATGGTGCAGTTGGTTCATGGTGCAGTTGGTTCATGGTGCAGTTGGTTCATAGTGCAGTTGGTTCATAGTGCAGTTGGTTCATGGTGCAGTCGGTTCATGGTGAAGTTGGTTCATGGTGCAGTTGGTACATGGTGCAGTTGGTTCATTGTGCAGTTTGTTCATGGCTTGCAGGTTGGTTCATGGTGCAGTGGGTCTTGGTGCAAGTTGTTATGGGTGCAGTTGGTTCATAGTGCAGTTGGTTCTTTGTGCTGCAGTTGATTTCATGGTTGCAGGTTGGGTTCATGGTACAGTTGGGTCATGAGTGCAGTTTTTTCAGATGTACTTGGTTCATGGCGCAGTTGTTCATTGGCGCAGGTTGGTTCATGGTTCAGTTGGTTCATGGTGCAGTTGGTTCATGGTGCAGTTGGTTCTTGATGTAGAAGTTTCATGGCGCAGTTGGTTCATGGTGCGTGGTTCATAGTGCAGTTAGTTCTTGGTGCAGTTGGTTAATGGTTGCAGTTGGTTCTGGTGAAGTTGGTTATTATGCTGTTGGGTTCATGGTGCAGTTGGTGTGATGCAGTTGGTTCATGGTGCAGTTGGTTATGGTGCAGGTTGGTTCTAGATTGCAGTTGGTTCATGGTGAGTAGGTTCATAGTGCAGTTTGTCTGGTGCAAAGTGGTTCATGGTTAAGGTGGTCATTATGCAGTTGGTCATGGTTTGCAGTTGGTTCATTGGTGCAGTTGGTTCATGGTGCAGTTGGTTCATGGTGCAGTTGGTTCATAGTGCAGTTGGTTCATGGTGCAGTTGGTTCATAGTGCAGTTGGTTCATGGTGCAGTTGGTTCATGATGCAGTTGGTTCATGGTGCAGTTGGTTCATGGTGCAGTTGGTTCATGGTGCAGTTGATTCATGGCTACAGTTGTTCATGGTGCAGTTGGTCATGATGTACTTGTTCATGGCCGCAGTTGGTTCATGTTCAGTTGGTCAGGGTGCAGTTGGTTCAGATGTTTATACTTGGTTCATGGCGCAGTTGGTACATGGTTCAGTTGGTTCTGGTGCAGTTGGTTATGATGTGTTGATTTCATAGTGCACTTGGTTCATGGTGCAGTTGTTTATGGTGCAGTTGCCTTCTCACGGTGCAGTTGGTTCATGGTGCAGTTGGTTACATGGTGCAGCTAGGTTCATAGTGCACTTGGTTCATGGTGCAGTTTTGCTCTTGTGCAGTTGTTCATGGTGCAGTTGGTTCATGGTTTGCAGATGGTTTATGGTGCAGTTGCTTCACGGTTGCAGTTGGTTCATGGTGCAGTTGGTTCATGGTGCAGTTGGTTCATAGTGCACTTGCTTCATGGTGCAGTTTGCTTTTGTGCAGTTGGTTCATGGTGCAGTTGGTTCATGGTGCAGTTGGTTCATAGTGCAGTTGGTCCTTGTGCCCCCCTAGATATGGGGGGGGTTGCTTCATGGTGCAGTTGTTCTTAATGCAGTTGGTTCATGGTGCAGTTTGGTTTCATGGTGCAGTTCGGTCATAGTGCAGTTGGTTCTTGGGCAGTTAGGTTCATGATGCGTTGCGTTCATGGTTTGCGTTGGTTCATGGTTGCAGTTGGTTCTGGTGCAGTTCGTTCATGATGTATGTTGGTTTCCTGCTGCAGTTGGTTACATGTGCTGTTGGTTCATGTTGCGTTGGTTCATGGATGAGTTGGTTCATGCTGCTGTTGGTTCATTGTGCCGTTACGTTCATGACTCGTAGTTGGTTTCATGCTGCAGTTGGTTCATGGTGCAGTTGGTTCATGGTGCAGTTGGTTCATGGTGCAGTTGGTTCATGGTGCAGTTGGTTCATAGTGCAGTTGGTTCATGGTTGCAGTTTGCTATTAGTGCAGTTGTTCATAGTGCAGTATGGTTCATGGTGCAGTTGGTTCATAATAGCAGTTTGGATCATGGTGCAGTTGGTTCATGGTGCAGTTGGTTCATAGTGCAGTTGGGTCATGGTGCAGTAGGTTCATGATGCAGTTGGTTCATGGTACAGTTGGTTCATGGTGCAGTTGGTTAATGGTGCAGTTGGTTCATGGTGCAGTTGGTTCATGGTGCAGTTGGTTCATGGTGCAGTTGGTTCATGGTGCAGTTGGTTCATGGTGCAGTTGGTTCATGGTTCAGTTTGTTCATAGTGTAGTTGGTTCATGGTGCAGTTGGTTCATGGTGCAGTTGGTTCATGGTAGCTGTTGGTTCATCGGCAGTTGGTTCTTGGTGCAGTTGGTTCATGGTTTGCAGTGGGTTTCATGTCTGGCAGTGTTATGGTGCTTGGCCAGTTGGTTCATGGTGCAGTTGGTGGTTCATGTGCCAGTTGGTCATGGATCAGTTTGTTCATAGTTGTAGTGGTCATTTGGGTCAGTTGGTCATGGTTGCAGTTGGTTCATGGTGCAGTTGGTTCATAGTGCAGTTGGTTTATGGTGGCAGTTGGGTTCATGGTGCAGTTGGTCTCATGGTGAAGTTGGATCATGGTGACAGATTGGTCATGGTTCAGTTGGTTTCATGGTTGCTTTGCAGTTGGTTCATGGGCAGTTGGTTCATGGTGCCAGTTGGTACCAATGAGGTTCAGTTTGTTCATAGTGTAGTTGGTCATGGTGACTTGGTCATGGTGCAGTTGGTCATGGTTCAGTTTGTTTCATAGTGTAGTGGTTCATGGTGCAGTTGGTTCATGGTGCAGTTGGTTCATGGTTCAGTTTGTTCATAGTGTAGTTGGTTCATGGTGCAGTTGGTTCATGGTGCAGTTGGTTCATGGTGCAGTTGGTTCATCGTGCAGTTGGTTCATGGTGCAGTTGGTTCATGGTGCAGTTGGTTCACAGTGCAGTTGGTTCATGGTGCAGTTGGTTCATGGTGCAGTTGGTTCACGGTGCAGTTGGTTCATGAGTGGCAGTTGGTTCATGGTGCAGTTTGCTCATGGTGAGGGTTGGTTCATGGTGCAGTTGGTTCTTGGTGCAGTTGCGTTCACAGTACAGTTGGTTCATGGTGCCAGTTGGTTCCATGAGTGCAGTTGGTTCATGGTGCAGTGGTTCATGGTTGCAGTTGGTTCTGGTGCTGTTGAGGGTTCATGGTGCAGTTGGTTTCATGGTTGAAGCTGAGTTCATGGTGCAGTTTGTTCATGGATTCAGTTTGTTCATAGTGTAGTTGGTCATGGTTGCAGTTGGTTCATGGTGCAGGTGCGTTCATGTTCAGTTTGTTCATAGATGTAGTTGGTTCATGGTGCTGTTGGTTCATGTCAGTTGGTTCATGGTTCAGTTTGTTCATTTGTAGTTGGTTCATGGTTTGCAGTTGGTTCATGGTGCAGTTGGTCATGGTTGCAGTTGGTTCATCGTGCCCAAGTTGGGTTATGGTGCAGTTGGTTCATGGTTGCAGTTGGTTTTTCACAGTGCAGTTGGTTCATGTGGCAGTTGGGTCATGTGCAGTAGGTTCACGGTGCAGTTGGTTCATGGTGCAGTGGTTCATGGTGCAGTTTGTTCAGGGCAGTTGGTTCAGGGTGCAGTTGGTTCAGGGGTGCAGTTGGTTACAGTACAGTTGGTTCTTGGTGCAGTTGGTTAATGGTTGCAGTTGGTTCATGGTGCTGCCGATGGTTCATGGAGCGCTGGTTTCACGGTTTTTTGCAGTTGGTTCATGTTGCGTTGGTTCATGGTTCAGTTTGTTCATAGTGTAGTTGGTTCATGTGGTGCAGTTGGTTCATGGTGCTGTAGGTTAAATGGTGCAGTTGGTTCATCGTGCAGTTGGTTCATGTGCTGTTGGTTCATGGTTGCAGTTGGTTCACAGTGCAAGTTGGTTCATGGTGAAGTTGGTTCATGGTGCAGTTGGTTATCGGTGCAGGTTGGTTCTGGTGCAGTGTTCATGGGCAGTTTGTTTCATGGGGCAGTTGGGTCATGGTGCAGTGGGTCATGGTGCAGTTGGTTCACAGTACAAGTGGTTCATGGTGCAGTGGTTCATGGTGTGCAGTTGGTAATGGTGCAGTTGGTTTCAATGGAGCGCTGAGTTCACGGTGCAGTTGGTCATGGTTGCTTGCAGTTGTTCATGGGTACAGTTGGTTCAATAGTGCAGTTGGTTGTTGTTGCAGTTGGTTCTGGTGCAGTTGGTTTCATGGATTCAGTTGGTTCATGGTTGCCAGTTGGTTCATGGTGCAGTTGGTTAATGTGCAGTTGGTTCATGATGCAGTTGGTTCATAGTGCAGTTGTTGGTTCATGGTGCAGTTCGTTTCATGGTGCAGTTGGTTCATGATTGGACAGTTGGTCATGGTGCTGTTGGTTCATGGTTGCAGTTCCGTTCATGATGCAGTTGGTTCATGGTGCAGTTGGTTCTATGGCGCATTTGGTTCATAGAGCAGTTGGTTCATGGTGCAGTTGGTTCATGGTTTTGAAGTTCGGTTCATGGTTGCAGTTCGTTCATGATGCAGTTTTTGTTCATGGATGAAGTTGGTTCATGATGCGTTGGTCATGGTGCTGTTGGTTCATGGTGCAGTTCGTTCATGATGCAGTTGGTTCATGGTGCAGTTGGTTCATGGCGCAGTTGGTTCATAGAGCAGTTGGTTCATGGTGCAGTTGGTTCATGGTGCAGTTGGTTCATGGTGGCAGGTTGAAGTTCATTGTGCAGTGGTTCACGGTGCAGTGGCTCATGGTGCAGTTGCTTCATGGGTGCATGTTGGTTCATGGTGCAGTTGGTTCATGTTGCAAGTTGGTCATGGTGCAGTTGGTCATGATGCAGTTTGTTCATGGTGCAGTTGGTTCTACGGTGCCGAGTTGCAGTTGGTGGTACATGGTGCAGTTGGGTTCATGGTGCAGTTGGTACTTGGTGCAGTTGGTTCATGGTGCAGTTGGTTCATGGTGCAGTTGGTTCATGGTGCAGTTGGTTCATGGTGCAGTTGGTTCATGGTGCAGTTGGTTCATGGTGCAGTTGGTTCATGGTGCAGTTGGTTCATGATGCAGTTGGTTCATGGTGCAGTTGGTTCATAAGTGCAGTTGATTAATGTGCGTTGGTTTCATGGTGAAGTTGGTTCATGGTGCAGTTTTTTTTGGGTTCTTGGTGCGTTGGTTCATGGTGCAGTTGGTTCATGGTGCAGTGGGTTCATGGTTTGCAGTTGGTTTCTTGGTGCAGTTGGTTAAGATTGCAATTGGTTCATGATGAGTGGTTCATGGTGCAGTTGTTCATGATGCAGGTTGGTTCATGGTGCAGTGGTTCAATGGTTGTTGAAAGTTGTTCATGGTGCTGTTGGTTCTCTGGTGCAGTTGGTTCATGGTGCTGTTGGTTCATGGTGCTGTGGTTCATGGTGCAGTGGTTAATTGATGCTGTTGGTTCATGATTCTGTTGGTTACATGGTGCAGTTTTGTTCATGGATGCAGTTGGTTCATGGTGCAGTTGGTTCATGGTGCAGTTGGTTCATAGTGCAGTTGGTTCATGGTGCAGTTGGTTCATGGTGCAGTTGGTTCACGGTGCAGTTGGTTCATGGTGCAGTTGGTTCATGGTGCAGTTGGTTCATGGTGCAGTTGGTTCATGATGCAGTTGGTTCATGGTGCAGTTGGTTCATGATGCAGTTGGTTCATGGTGCAGTTGGTTCATGGTGCAGTTGGTTCATGGTGCAGTTGGTTCATGGTGCAGTTGGTTCATGGTGCAGTTGGTTCATGGTGCAGTTGGTTCATGGTGCAGTTGGTTCATGGTGCAGTTGGTTTCCACTCGGTGCAGTTGGATTCACTGTGCTGTGGTTTCACAGGGCAGTTGGTTCCACGGTGGCAGGTGGTTCACGGTGCATTGAGTTGGTTCAGGTGCAAGTTCGTTCAGATGCAGTTGGTTCATGGTGCACTTGGTTCATGATGCAGTTGGTTCATAGTGCAGTTGGTTCATGATGCAGTTGGTTCATGGTGCAGTTGGTTCATGATGCAGTTGGTTCATAGTGCAGTTGGTTCATAGTGATTGGTTCATGGTGCAGTCGGTTCAATGGTTGTAGTGGGTTCATGGTGCAGTTGGTACATGGTGCAGTTGGTTCATTGTGCAGTTTGGTTCATGGTGCAGTTGGTTCATGGTGCAGTGGGTTCATGGTGCAGTTCGTTCCATGGTTGCAGTTGGTTCATGGTTGCAAGTTGGGTTCATGGTTGCTGTTGATTAATGGTTGCGTTGTTTCATGGTTCGTTGGTTCATGGTGCAGTTTTTCAAGATGTACTTGGTTCATGGCGCAGTTGGTTCATGGCGCAGTTGGTTCATGGTTCAGTTGGTTCATGGTACGTTGGTTCATGCGTGCCTGTTGGTTCTTGTTGGAGATGTTTCCATGGCGCAGTTGGTTCATGGTGCAGTTGGTTATTAGTGCTGTTTTGTTACATGGTTGCAGTTGGTACATGGGCAGTTGGTTCATGGTGAAGTTGGTTCATTATGCAGTTGGTTCATGGTGCAGTTGGTTTATGATGCAGTTGGTTCATGGTGCAGTTGGTTCATGGTGCAGTTGGTTCATAGTGCAGTTGGTTCATGGTGCAGTTGGTTCATAGTGCAGTTGGTTCATGGTGCAGTTGCAGTTGGTTCATGGTTAAGTTGGTTCTTTATGCAGTTGGTTCTTGGTGCAGTTGGTTCGGTGCAGTTGGTTCATGGTGCAGTTGGTCTAGTTCATGGTGCAGGTGTTCATAGTGTAGTTGGTTCATGTTGCAGTTGGTTCATAGTTGCAGTTGGTTCATGGTTTTGCAGTTGTCGTTGATGCAGTTGGTTCATGTGCAGTTGTTTCATGGTGCAGTTGGTTCATTGGTTGCCAGTTGATTCATGGTAAAGTTGGTTCATGGTGCAGTTGGTTCATGATGTACTTGGTTCATGGCGCAGTTGGTTCATGGTTCAGTTGGTTCATGGTGCAGTTGGTTCATGATGTACTTGGTTCATGGCGCAGTTGGTTCATGTTCAGTTGGTTCATGGTGCAGTTGGTTCTTTGAAGTAGATTGAATCATTAGTGCACTTGGTTCAGGGTTGCAGTGGGTTTATGGTGCAGTTTGCATCACGGTGCAGTTTGGTTCATGGTGCTGTTGGTTCATGGTTGAAGTTGGTTCACTAGTCACTGGTTCATGGTGCAGTTTGCTCTTGTGCAGTTGGTTCATGTGCAGTTGGTTTCATGGTGGCAGTTGGTTTATGGTGGAGTTGCTTCACGGGCAGTTGGTCATGGTGCAGTGGGGTCATGGTGCCAGTTGGTTCATAGTGCATTGCTTCATGGTGCAGTTTGGCGCTTTGTGCAGTTGGTCATGTGTGCAGTTGAGTCATGGTGCAGTTTGGTTCCATAGTGCAGTTGGTTCCTGGTGCATTGGTTCATAATTGCAGTTGGTTCATGGTGCAGTTGGTTCATGGTGACAGTTGGTTCATTAGTGCTGTTGGTTCCATGGTGCAGTAGGTTCATGATGCTAGTGGTTCATGGTGCAGTTGGTTCTTGGTTGCAGTTGGTTCATGGTGCAGTTCGTTTCATATGGAGTTGGTTCACAATGCTGCAGTTGGTTCATGGGTGCTGTTGAGTTCATGGTGCAGTTGGTTCATGGGTGAGTTGGTTCATGGTGCCAAGTTGTTCATGGTTGCAGTTCGTTCATGATGTAGTAGTTGGGTTCATGCTGCTGGGGTTCATGGTGCTGTGGTTCATTGGTGCGGTTGGTTCATGGTGAAGTTGGTTCATGGTGCAGTTGGTTCATAGTACAGAGTTGGTTCATGGTGCAGTTTGCTATTTGTTGCAGTTGGTTCATTGTGCAGTTGGTTCATGGTTGCAGTTTGTTCATAATGCAGTTGGTTCATGTGCAGTTGGTTCATGGTGCAGTTGGTTCATAGTCAGGTTGGGTAATGGTGCAGTAGAGGTTCATTGATGCAGTGGTTTCATGGCTTACAGGGTTGGTTCTTGGCTGCAGTTGTTAATGGTGCGTTGGTTCATGGTGCAGTTGTCATGGTGCATTGGTTTTCATGGTGGTCGTGGTTCATGGTTCAGTTGGGTTCATGGTGCAGTTGGTTCATGGTTCAGTTTGTTCATAGTGTAGTTGGTTCATGGTGCAGTTGGCTTTTGGTGCTTGGTGGTTCATGGTGCAGTTGGTTCATCGTGCAGTTGGTTCATGGTGCAGTTGGTTCTGTGCAGTTGGTACATGGTGCAGTTGTTCTTGCGTTGCAGTAGTTCATTGGCTTGCAGTTGGTTGTGGTGAAGTTGGTTCATGGAGCGTTGGTTCATGGATCAGTTTTGTTCAGAGTTGTAGTTGGTCATGGTGGCAGTTGGTTCATGGTGCCAGTTGGTTCATGGTGCGTTGGTTTCATCGTGCAGTTGGTTCATGGTGCGTTGAGTTCATGGTGCTTGACAGTTGGTTCATGGCTGCTGTTGGTTTATGTGTGCAGTTGTTCATGGTGCAGGGGGTTTGTTGGTTCATGTGAGTTGGTTCATGGTGCAGTTGGTTCTGGTGCGTTGGTTCATGGCTCTGTTTGTTCTAGTGTAGTTGGTCATGGTGCACTTGGTTTCATGGTGCCAGTTGGTTCATGGTTCTCAGTTTGTTCATAGTTTGTAGTTGGATTCATGGTGCAGTTGGTCACCATGGGGACAGTTGGTTATGCGTTCAGTTTGTTCATAGTGTAGTTGGTTAATGGTGCAGTTGGTTAATGGTGAAGTTGGTTCATGGTTGCAGTTTGTTCATCGTGCAGTTGGTTCATGGTGCAGTTGGTTCATGTGACAGTGGTTCACAGTGCAGTTTGGTTCATGGTGCAGTTGGTTCATGTGTGCAGTTGGTCACGGTGCAGTTGTTCAATGGTGCTGTTGGTTCATGGTGCAGTTTGTTCATGGTGCAGTTGGTTCATGGGCCTGTTGGTTTCATGGTGCAGTCTAAGTTGGTTCACAGTACAGTTGGTTCATGGTGCAGTTGGTTCATGTTGCCCAGTTGGTTCATGTGCCAGTTGGTTCATGGTTTGCAGTTGGTTCATGGTGAGTTGGTTCATGTGCAGTTGGTTCAGGTGCAGGCTGGTTCATGGTTTTGCAGTTGGTTCATGGTTATGTTTTGTTCATGTGTAGTTGGTTCCATGGTTGCAGTTGTTTAATGGGGACATGTGGTTCATGGTTCAGTTTGTTCATAGTGTTGTTTGGTTTTCATGGTTGCAGTTGGTTTTACTTGGTGCAGTTGGTTTCATGTTGTTCAGTTTGTTCATTGTGTAGTTGGCTTCCATGGTTGCAGTTGGTTCAGGTTGCAGTTGGTTCATGGTTGCAGTTGGTTCATCGTGCAGTTGGGTCATGGTGCAGGTGGGTCATGGTGCAGTTGGTTCACAGTGCAGTTGGTTCTTGGTGAGTTGGCTTACCATGGTGACAGTTGGTTTCACGGTGCAGTTGGTTCATGGTGCAGTTGGTTCATGGTGCCTGTTTGTTTCATGGGGCAGTTGGTTTCATGGTGCAGTTGGTTCATGGGTGCAGTTGGTCTCAGTACAGTTGGTTCATGGTTGCAGTTGGTTCATGGTGCAGTTGGTTCATGGTGCAGGTTGGTTCAATGGAGCAGCTGGTTCACGGTGCATGTTGGTTAATGGAGCAGTGGGTTCATGGTCAGTTTGTTCATAGGTGTGTTGGTCATGGTGCAGTTGGTTCATGGTTGCAGTAGGGGTCTTGGTGTTTGTGCAGTTGAGTTCATCGTGCTGTTGGTTTATGGTGCTGTTGGGTTCATGGTGCAGTTGGTTCACAGTGCAGTTGGTTCTTGGTTGCAGTTGGTTATGGTGCAGGTGGTTCACGGTTGCAGTTGGTTCATGTGCAGTTGGTTCATGGTGCAGTTTGTTCATGGGGCAGTTGGTTCATGGTGCAGTTGGTTCTATTGTGCAGTTGGTTCACAGTACAGTGGTTCAGTTGCAGGTTGGTTCTTGGTGCTGTTGGTTCATGGTGCAGTTTGGTTCATGGTGCAGATGGTTTCAACGGTGCAGTTGGTTCATGCGTGTGCAGTTGGTTCATGGTTACAGTTGGTTACATAAGTGCAGTTGGTTCATGGTGCAGTTGGTTCATGGTGCAGTTGGTTCATGGTGCAGTTGGTTCATGGTGCAGTTGGTTCATGGTGCAGTTGGTTCATGGTGCAGTTGGTTCATGAATGCAAGTTGAGTTCTTAGTGCAGTTGGTTTCATGGTGCAGTTGGTTCATGGTGCAGTTGGTCATGGTTCAGTTTGTTCATAGTGTAGTGGTTCATGGTCTTGCAGTTGGTTTCTTGGTGCCGTTGGTTCATGGTGCAGTTGGTTCATCGTGCAAGTTGGTTCAGTGCAGTTGGTTCATGGTGCAGTTAGTTCACAGTGCATTGGTTAATGGGTGCAGTTGGTTATGGTGCAGTTGGTTCACGGTGCAGTTGGTTCCAATGGTTGCAGTTGGTTCATGGTTTGCAGTTTGTTCATGGTTGCAGTTTTGGTCATGGTGCAGTTGGTTCATGGTGCAGTTGGTTCACAGTACAGTTGGTTCATGGTGCAGTTGGGTTCATGGTGCAGTTGGTTCATGGTGCAGTTGGTTCATGGAGCAAGTTGGTTCACGGTGCAGTTGGTATGGTGCAGTTGGTTCATGGTACAGTTGGTTCATAGTGCAGTTGGTTCATGGTGCAGTTGGTTCATGGTGCAGTTGGTTCATGGTTCAGTTGGTTCTGGTGCAGTTGGTCTTGGTTGAGTTGGTTCATGGGTGCTGTTGGTCAATGATTGCAGTTGGTTCATAGTGCAGTTGGTTCATGGTGCAGTGCGTTCCATGGTGCAGTTGGTTCATGGTGCAGTTGGTTCATGGTGCAGTTGGTTCATAGTGCAGTTGGTTCATGGTGCAGTTGGTTCATGGTGCAGTTGGTTCATGGTGCAGTTGGTTCACGGTGCAGTTGGTTCGTGGTGCAGTTGGTTCATGGTGCAGTTGTTTCATGGTGCAGTTGGTTCATGATGCAGTTGGTTCATGGTGCAGTTGGTTCATAGTGCAGTTGGTTCATGGTGCAGTTGGTTCATGGTGCAGTTGGTTCATGATGCAGTTGGTTCATGGTGCAGTTGGTTCATGGTGCAGTTGGTTCATGGTGCAGTTGGTTCATGGCGCAGTTGGTTCATGGTTCAGTTTGTTCATAGTGTAGTTGGTTTATGGTGCAATTGGTTCATGGTGCAGTTGGTTCATGGTGCAGTTGGTTCATGGTGCAGTTGGTTCATGGTGCAGTTGGTTCATGGTGCAGTTGGTTCATGGCGCAGTTGGTTCATGGCGCAGTTGGTTCATGGTGCAGTTTGTTCATGGTGCAATTGGTTCATGGTGCAGTTGGCTCATGGTGTAGTTGGTTCATGGTGATGTTGGTTCATAGTGCAGTTTATTCATGGTGCAGTTGGTTTATGATGCAATTATTTCATGGTGCAGTTGGTTCACAGTGCAGTTGGTACATGGTGCAGTTGGTTCATAGTGCAGTTGGTTCATGGTGCAGTTGGTTCATGGTGCAGTTGTTACATGGTACAGTTGGTTCATAGTGCAGTTGGTTCGTGGTGCAGTTGGTTCGTGGTGCAGTTGGTTCGTGGTGCAGTTGGTTCATGGTGCAGTTGGTTCGTGGTGCAGTTGGTTCATGGTGCAGTTGGTTCATGGTGCAGTTGGTTCATGGTGCAGTTGGTTCATGGTGCAATTGGTTCATGTTGCAGTTGGTTCATTGTGCAGTTGGTTCATGGTGCAGTTGGTTCATTGTGCAGTTGGTTCATGGTGCAATTGGTTCATGTTGCAGTTGGTTCATTGTGCAGTTGGTTCATGGTGTAGTTCGTTCACGGTGCAGTTATGTGGAAAATTGCATTTATCTGAATGTAACTAATTGTGTACATAACAGTAAATGATAACAAAATAATTATTATTTATCAATGTTACATAGACAAGTAGGAATTTGGGAAACCTAGGTCGCGAAAAATGTCCCCCTTCGATACCTACCACTGTCATTTCCACAAGTTGCTCTGGACCTATTAATTAAATGAAATATACATACACCAGGAATACTGGTAAATATATAAATTTGTGGACTGTATATTAAAAATAATAAATGGTTGTATATATACACAATTACATAACAGAAGGAAAATATTTCTTAATATCACTCACCAATTTGACTGGATATTAATTTGTATCATACTCAGAAAAACCTCACTCTAACTAAATCTATGAAAATATTGCTGGCCACAATTACACACAAATCTAGAGAGCTTATCTGAGGTTCCTGGAGCTGTCTTGTCCAGTCGTCTGATATCTCAAGTTATGCAGGAATGCACATCCACCAATTTCGCCTCCTATTTGAGGAGGTGTCAACACTAAATTTTAAAACCCCTAGAGAACGAAAAATTCTTTTCCCCCTTCACCAAACGTTTCTAATACAAAATTCAAAACCAATATGGCGAGTCCCGTCTGCGCAGACGCAGGCTTTCCGTTTTCTATGATATAAATATTATTAAATACACTATGGCCATCTATTTACATATAAATACTGAATTTCTGGAAAATATATACAGTATTTTCCACAACACTAGTGGGTCAGGTGTAGGATCGACACAACACTGGTGGGTTAGGTGTACGCTCAACACAAAACTGATAGGTCAGGTGTAGGCTGAACACAACACTGGTGGGTTAGGTGTTGGCTCAACACTACACTGGTGGGTCACGTGTAGGCTCAACACAAAACTGATAGGTCAGGTGTAGGCTGAACACAACAAATGGGGGTTTTTGTTGGCTCAACACTACACTGGGGGGTCACGTTTTAGGCTCAAAAACAAAACTGTAGGTCAGGTTTGGGAGGCTCAACACACTGGTGGATCAGATGTAGGCTGAACACAAAACTGATGGGTCAGGTGTAGGCTTCAACACAACACTGGTGGATCAGATGTAGGCTCAAACAAACACTGGTGAGTCAGTGTGTATGCTCAAAACAACACTGGTGGGTCAGGTGTAGGATCAACACAACACTGGTGGGTCAGGTGTAGGCTCAACACAAAACTGATGGGTCAGGTTTAGGCTCAGCACAACACTGGTGAGTCAGTTGTACGCTCAAAACACTGGTGGGTCACGTGTAGGATCAACACAACACTGATGGGTCAAGTGTAGGCTCAGCACAACACTGGTGGGTCAGATGAAGGATCAACACAACACTGGTGGGTGAGGTGTAGGACCAACACAACACTGGGGGCAGGGGTAATGAATACAAACTGGGGGGGGT
>NC_069441.1:41698199-41800734 GCF_026875155.1 Cherax quadricarinatus
TCCCTTTCCTACCCAGGAGTTACCCAGTTTCCGGGATGTGTTAAATTGGGGTAAGGGGCACGCAAAACATATCTGCCCCCTCTCTAAGGCCCCCCGGGGGAGATGTTGTCGGGTCCCATTGCCTTTGAGGTACGATGTCCCTTAGCAGTTTTTCTTCACCCCCTCCTCATCTGTTTTGTATGTCGTCCAACACTTGTTGGTGTATCCTTGCTGTATCCCCATCTGGTCTGTCCCCCCAGAGCCCCTTCCTGTCTCTACTGTAAATACTTCCTTAAATCTCGTGTTTGAGCTCCTCACATACCTCTTGATCGTTTCTTGTGATTTCTCCACCGGGTGTTGCGTGTGTGTGTGTATGTGCATTGTGGTGTGTGTGTGTGTGTGTGGTGTGTGGGGGTGTGTGTGTGTGGTGTGTGTGTGTGGTGTGTGTGTGTGTGTGTGGGGTGTGTTGTTTTGTGTGTGTGGGTGGTGTGTGTGTGTGTGTGTGTGTGTGTGTGGTGTGTGTGTGTGTGTGTGGGGGTGTGTATGTGTTTGTGTGTGTGTGGTGTGTATGTGTGGTGTGTGTGTGTGGTGTGTGTGTGTGTGGTGTGTGTGTGTGTGGAGTGTGTGTGTGGTGTGTTGTGTGTGGTGTGTGTATGTGTGTGTGTGTGTATGTGTTTATGTATGTGTGTGTGTATGTGTGTGTGTATGTGTGTGTATGTGTGTGTGTGTACTCACCTAGTTGAGGTTGCGGGGATCGAGTCCGAGCTCCTGGCCCCGCCTCTTCACTGATCGCTACTAGGTCACTCTCTCTGAACCGTGAGCTTTATCATACCTCTGCTTAAAGCTATGTATGGATCATGCCTCCACTACATCGCTTCCCAAACTATTCCACTTACTGACTACTCTGTGGCTGAAGAAATACTTCCTAACATCCCTGTGATTCATCTGTGTCTTCAACTTCCAACTGTGTCCCCTTGTTACCGTGTCCAAACTCTGGAACATCCTGTCTTTGTCCACCTTGTCAATTCCTCTCAGTATTTTGTATGTCGTTATCATGTCCCCCCCTATCCCCTCCTGTCCTCCAGTGTCGTCAGGTTGATTTCCCTTAACCTCTCCTCGTAGGACATACCTCTTAGCTCTGGGACTAGTCTTGTTGCAAACCTTTGCACTTTCTCTAGTTTCTTTACGTGCTTGGCTAGGTGTGGGTTCCAAATTGGTGCCGCATAGTCCAATATGGGCCTAACGTACACGGTGTACAGGGTCCTGAACGATTCCTTATTAAGATGTCGGAATGCTGTTCTGAGGTTTGCTAGGCGCCCATATGCTGCAGCAGTTATTTGGTTGATGTGTGCTTCAGGAGATGTGCCTGGTGTTATACTCACCCCAAGATCTTTTTCCTTGAGTGAGGTTTGTAGTCTCTGGCCCCCTAGACTGTACTCCGTCTGCGGTCTTCTTTGCCCTTCCCCAATCTTCATGACTTTGCACTTGGTGGGATTGAACTCTAGGAGCCAATTGCTGGACCAGGTCTGCAGCCTGTTCAGATCCCTTTGTAGTTCTGCCTGGTCTTCGATCGAGTGAATTCTTCTTATCAACTTCATGTCATCTGCAAACAGGGACACCTTAGAGTCTATTCCTTCCGTCATGTCGTTCACAAATACCAGAAACAGCACTGGTCCTAGGACTGACCCCTGTGTGTGTGTGTGTGTGTGCGTCTACCCTTGTGTGTGTGTGTGCTTGTCTGTGAGGGAGGGAGGGTTAGGGAGGGGTAGGTGGTGTGGTTGAAAGATCCGTCGTGTAGGCACAAATTTAGTTTCATTTATCTTTCCCAATTATCTACTCTCTCCACTTATTGCCCTTTCTGGATTTACGTATTAATTGTTGCTGGTTATTATCATTTTCCTTGTTCACATTGAGAAAGGACTTCCTAGCTTCCTAAGTATTCTTACTGCTAATAACTACCGGTAGTAACACTGCCTGTGTGTGCATGTGTGTGTGTGTGAGTGTGTGTGTGTGTGAGTGTGTGTGTGTGTGTGTGTGTGTGTGAGTGTCTTGTGCGGTGTAATGACTGGCCGCAACTTCTTGTGATCTGACACAACCCTCCTGGGACTTGACCCTAGCACCATCTTACAATGTTGCCCTTAAAATCTTGTCCCACCTACCTTCTCACACTCGTCAACACTATATTCTCTATGTCTATGCTATTTCTAATCTAACTCTGGTAATAGCTTGCAGGAGTGAGTGACCAGTATCAAACAGTATGCAAGGCCAGCCAGGGCCGTCAACATGCAAACCACAAATAGGCGAATAAACTTGCGCTGCAATGGTGCGGTGACAGTTGCCAGCTGCTGATGACAAAGTCCTCGTATGTACGCCTTAAATCCCTATTTTGGAGATCCTTCACCCGTGATGTTTATAACCATATATTCTCATACATCCCGCTTCCTCACGCGATTTCACTCTTCACTGATGATAGTATACACTTCACATTATATACACTTCACTTTATATGTATAATGGCACACAACTTGTCGTGACATCACTTCTTCAGGCCTACTGCTGCCAGTGTGGCAACAGCGCCTAAGACCCCCAACGGTTTGCGCTTTGAAATATTATGATTTCAGCTTTCCTCTCACTTTATTTAATAACTTTAATTATCACTCATAGTATTGTTCACTGACGTTCCACTACCACTGATTACTGCTAGCTGTTATTGCACGCCTTACAGTTCTAAGGATCTTGGAGCCTTGTTACCCACGTCTGCACCCCACGGACCCACGTGTGTGTGTGTGTGTGTGTTTGTGTGTACTCACCTAATTGTACTCACCTAATTGTGGTTGCAGGGGTCGAGACTCAGCTCCTGGCCCCGCCTCTTCACTGATCGCTACTAGGTCCTCTCTCTCTCTCTGCTTCCTGAGCTGTATCATACCTCTTCTTAAAACTATGTACAGTTCCTGCCTCCACTACTTCACTTGCTAGGCTATTCCACTTCCTAACAACTCTATAACTGAAGAAATACTTCCTAACATCCCTGTGACTCGTCTGAGTCTTCAGCTTCCAGTTGTGACCCCTTGTCCCTGTATCCCAGTGGGTCTTGGTGCAAGTTGTTATGGGTGCAGTTGGTTCATAGTGCAGTTGGTTCTTTGTGCTGCAGTTGATTTCATGGTTGCAGGTTGGGTTCATGGTACAGTTGGGTCATGAGTGCAGTTTTTTCAGATGTACTTGGTTCATGGCGCAGTTGTTCATTGGCGCAGGTTGGTTCATGGTTCAGTTGGTTCATGGTTGCAGTTGGTTCATGGTGACAGTTGGTTCTTGATGTAGATGTTTCATGGCGCAGTTGGTTCATGGTGCAGTTGGTTCATAGTGCAGTTAGTTCATGGTGCAGTTGGTTCATGGTGCAGTTGGTTCTGGTGAAGTTGGTTATTATGCTGTTGGGTTCATGGTGCAGTTGGTGTGATGCAGTTGGTTCATGGTGCAGTTGGTTATGGTGCAGGTTGGTTCTAGATTGCAGTTGGTTCATGGTGAGTAGGTTCATAGTGCAGTTTGTCTGGTGCAAAGTGGTTCATGGTTAAGGTGGTCATTATGCAGTTGGTCATGGTTTGCAGTTGGTTCATTGGTGCAGTTGGTTCATGGTGCAGTTGGTTCATGGTGCAGTTGGTTCATAGTGCAGTTGGTTCATGGTGCAGTTGGTTCATAGTGCAGTTGGTTCATGGTGCAGTTGGTTCATGATGCAGTTGGTTCATGGTGCAGTTGGTTCATGGTGCAGTTGGTTCATGGTGCAGTTGATTCATGGCTACAGTTGTTCATGGTGCAGTTGGTCATGATGTACTTGTTCATGGCCGCAGTTGGTTCATGTTCAGTTGGTTCATGGTGCAGTTGGTTCATGATGTACTTGGTTCATGGCGCAGTTGGTTCATGGTTCAGTTGGTTCATGGTGCAGTTGGTTCTTGATGTAGTTGATTCATAGTGCACTTGGTTCATGGTGCAGTTGGTTTATGGTGCAGTTGCTTCACGGTGCAGTTGGTTCATGGTGCAGTTGGTTCATGGTGCAGTTAGGTTCATAGTGCACTTGGTTCATGGTGCAGTTTTGCTCTTGTGCAGTTGTTCATGGTGCAGTTGGTTCATGGTTTGCAGATGGTTTATGGTGCAGTTGCTTCACGGTGCAGTTGGTTCATGGTGCAGTTGGTTCATGGTGCAGTTGGTTCATAGTGCACTTGGTTCATGGTGCAGTTTGCTCTTTGTGCAGTTGGTTCATGGTGCAGTTGGTTCATGGTGCAGTTGGTTCATAGTGCAGTTGGTCCTTGTGCCCCCCTAGATATGGGGGGGGTTGCTTCATGGTGCAGTTGTTCTTAATGCAGTTGGTTCATGGTGCAGTTTGGTTTCATGGTGCAGTTCGGTCATAGTGCAGTTGGTTCTTGGGCAGTTAGGTTCATGATGCGTTGCGTTCATGGTTTGCGTTGGTTCATGGTTGCAGTTGGTTCTGGTGCAGTTCGTTCATGATGTATGTTGGTTTCCTGCTGCAGTTGGTTACATGTGCTGTTGGTTCATGTTGCGTTGGTTCATGGATGAGTTGGTTCATGCTGCTGTTGGTTCATTGTGCCGTTACGTTCATGACTCGTAGTTGGTTTCATGCTGCAGTTGGTTCATGGTGCTGTTGGTTCATGGTGCAGTTGGTTCATGGTGCAGTTGGTTCATGGTGCAGTTGGTTCATAGTGCAGTTGGTTCACTGGTTGCAGTTTGCTATTAGTGCAGTTGTTCATAGTGCAGTATGGTTCATGGTGCAGTTGGTTCATAATAGCAGTTTGGATCATGGTGCAGTTGGTTCATGGTGCAGTTGGTTCATAGTGCAGTTGGGTCATGGTGCAGTAGGTTCATGATGCAGTTGGTTCATGGTACAGTTGGTTCATGGTGCAGTTGGTTAATGGTGCAGTGGTTCGTGGTGCAGTTGGTTCATGGTTAGCAGTTGGTTCTATGGTGTGCAGTTGGTTCATGCGTTTGCAGTTGGTTCATGGTGCAGTTGGTTCATGGTTCAGTTTGTTCATAGTGTAGTTGGTTCATGGTGCAGTTGGTTCATGGTGCAGTTGGTTCATGGTAGCTGTTGGTTCATCGGCAGTTGGTTCTTGGTGCAGTTGGTTCATGGTTTGCAGTGGGTTTCATGTCTGGCAGTGTTATGGTGCTTGGCCAGTTGGTTCATGGTGCAGTTGGTGGTTCATGTGCCAGTTGGTCATGGATCAGTTTGTTCATAGTTGTAGTGGTCATTTGGGTCAGTTGGTCATGGTTGCAGTTGGTTCATGGTGCAGTTGGTTCATAGTGCAGTTGGTTTATGGTGGCAGTTGGGTTCATGGTGCAGTTGGTCTCATGGTGAAGTTGGATCATGGTGACAGATTGGTCATGGTTCAGTTGGTTTCATGGTTGCTTTGCAGTTGGTTCATGGGCAGTTGGTTCATGGTGCCAGTTGGTACCAATGAGGTTCAGTTTGTTCATAGTGTAGTTGGTCATGGTGACTTGGTCATGGTGCAGTTGGTCATGGTTCAGTTTGTTCATAGTGTAGTTGGTTCATGGTGCAGTTGGTTCATGGTGCAGTTGGTTCATGGTTCAGTTTGTTCATAGTGTAGTTGGTTCATGGTGCAGTTGGTTCATGGTGCAGTTGGTTCATGGTGCAGTTGGTTCATCGTGCAGTTGGTTCATGGTGCAGTTGGTTCATGGTGCAGTTGGTTCACAGTGCAGTTGGTTCATGGTGCAGTTGGTTCATGGTGCAGTTGGTTCACGGTGCAGTTGGTTCATGGTGCAGTTGGTTCATGGTGCAGTTTGCTCATGGTGAGGGTTGGTTCATGGTGCAGTTGGTTCTTGGTGCAGTTGCGTTCACAGTACAGTTGGTTCATGGTGCCAGTTGGTTCCATGAGTGCAGTTGGTTCATGGTGCAGTGGTTCATGGTTGCAGTTGGTTCTGGTGCTGTTGAGGGTTCATGGTGCAGTTGGTTTCATGGTTGAAGCTGAGTTCATGGTGCAGTTTGTTCATGGATTCAGTTTGTTCATAGTGTAGTTGGTCATGGTTGCAGTTGGTTCATGGTGCAGGTGCGTTCATGTTCAGTTTGTTCATAGATGTAGTTGGTTCATGGTGCTGTTGGTTCATGTCAGTTGGTTCATGGTTCAGTTTGTTCATTTGTAGTTGGTTCATGGTTTGCAGTTGGTTCATGGTGCAGTTGGTCATGGTTGCAGTTGGTTCATCGTGCCCAAGTTGGGTTATGGTGCAGTTGGTTCATGGTTGCAGTTGGTTTTTCACAGTGCAGTTGGTTCATGTGGCAGTTGGGTCATGTGCAGTAGGTTCACGGTGCAGTTGGTTCATGGTGCAGTGGTTCATGGTGCAGTTTGTTCAGGGCAGTTGGTTCAGGGTGCAGTTGGTTCAGGGGTGCAGTTGGTTACAGTACAGTTGGTTCTTGGTGCAGTTGGTTAATGGTTGCAGTTGGTTCATGGTGCTGCCGATGGTTCATGGAGCGCTGGTTTCACGGTTTTTTGCAGTTGGTTCATGTTGCGTTGGTTCATGGTTCAGTTTGTTCATAGTGTAGTTGGTTCATGTGGTGCAGTTGGTTCATGGTGCTGTAGGTTAAATGGTGCAGTTGGTTCATCGTGCAGTTGGTTCATGTGCTGTTGGTTCATGGTTGCAGTTGGTTCACAGTGCAAGTTGGTTCATGGTGAAGTTGGTTCATGGTGCAGTTGGTTATCGGTGCAGGTTGGTTCTGGTGCAGTGTTCATGGGCAGTTTGTTTCATGGGGCAGTTGGGTCATGGTGCAGTGGGTCATGGTGCAGTTGGTTCACAGTACAAGTGGTTCATGGTGCAGTGGTTCATGGTGTGCAGTTGGTAATGGTGCAGTTGGTTTCAATGGAGCGCTGAGTTCACGGTGCAGTTGGTCATGGTTGCTTGCAGTTGTTCATGGGTACAGTTGGTTCAATAGTGCAGTTGGTTGTTGTTGCAGTTGGTTCTGGTGCAGTTGGTTTCATGGATTCAGTTGGTTCATGGTTGCCAGTTGGTTCATGGTGCAGTTGGTTAATGTGCAGTTGGTTCATGATGCAGTTGGTTCATAGTGCAGTTGTTGGTTCATGGTGCAGTTCGTTTCATGGTGCAGTTGGTTCATGATTGGACAGTTGGTCATGGTGCTGTTGGTTCATGGTTGCAGTTCCGTTCATGATGCAGTTGGTTCATGGTGCAGTTGGTTCTATGGCGCATTTGGTTCATAGAGCAGTTGGTTCATGGTGCAGTTGGTTCATGGTTTTGAAGTTCGGTTCATGGTTGCAGTTCGTTCATGATGCAGTTTTTGTTCATGGATGAAGTTGGTTCATGATGCGTTGGTCATGGTGCTGTTGGTTCTTGGTGCAGTTCGTTCATGTTGCAGTTGGTTCATGGTGCGTTGGTTCATGGCGCAGTTGGTTCATAGAGCAGTTGTTCATGGTTGCAGTTGGTTCATGGTGCAGTTGGTTCATGGTGGCAGGTTGAAGTTCATTGTGCAGTGGTTCACGGTGCAGTGGCTCATGGTGCAGTTGCTTCATGGGTGCATGTTGGTTCATGGTGCAGTTGGTTCATGTTGCAAGTTGGTCATGGTGCAGTTGGTCATGATGCAGTTTGTTCATGGTGCAGTTGGTTCTACGGTGCCGAGTTGCAGTTGGTGGTACATGGTGCAGTTGGGTTCATGGTGCAGTTGGTACTTGGTGCAGGTTGGTTCATGGTGCAGTTGGTTCATGGTGCAGTTGGTTCATGGTGCAGTTGGTTCATGGTGCAGTTGGTTCATGGTGCAGTTGGTTCATGGTGCAGTTGGTTCATGGTGCAGTTGGTTCATGATGCAGTTGGTTCATGGTGCAGTTGGTTCATAAGTGCAGTTGATTAATGTGCGTTGGTTTCATGGTGAAGTTGGTTCATGGTGCAGTTTTTTTTGGGTTCTTGGTGCGTTGGTTCATGGTGCAGTTGGTTCATGGTGCAGTGGGTTCATGGTTTGCAGTTGGTTTCTTGGTGCAGTTGGTTAAGATTGCAATTGGTTCATGATGAGTGGTTCATGGTGCAGTTGTTCATGATGCAGGTTGGTTCATGGTGCAGTGGTTCAATGGTTGTTGAAAGTTGTTCATGGTGCTGTTGGTTCTCTGGTGCAGTTGGTTCATGGTGCTGTTGGTTCATGGTGCTGTGGTTCATGGTGCAGTGGTTAATTGATGCTGTTGGTTCATGATTCTGTTGGTTACATGGTGCAGTTTTGTTCATGGATGCAGTTGGTTCATGGTGCAGTTGGTTCATGGTGCAGTTGGTTCATAGTGCAGTTGGTTCATGGTGCAGTTGGTTCATGGTGCAGTTGGTTCATGGTGCAGTTGGTTCATGGTGCAGTTGGTTCATGGTGCAGTTGGTTCATGGTGCAGTTGGTTCATGATGCAGTTGGTTCATGGTGCAGTTGGTTCATGATGCAGTTGGTTCATGGTGCAGTTGGTTCATGGTGCAGTTGGTTCATGGTGCAGTTGGTTCATGGTGCAGTTGGTTCATGGTGCAGTAGGTTCATGGTGCAGTTGGTACATGGTGCAGTTGGTTCATGGTGCAGTTGGTTTCCACTCGGTGCAGTTGGATTCACTGTGCTGTGGTTTCACAGGGCAGTTGGTTCCACGGTGGCAGGTGGTTCACGGTGCATTGAGTTGGTTCAGGTGCAAGTTCGTTCATGATGCAGTTGGTTCATGGTGCACTTGGTTCATGGTGCAGTTGGTTCATAGAGCAGTTGGTTCATGGTGCAGTTGGTTCATGGTGCAGTTGGTTCATGGTGCAGTTGGTTCATAGTGCAGTTGGTTCATAGTGATTGGTTCATGGTGCAGTCGGTTCAATGGTTGTAGTGGGTTCATGGTGCAGTTGGTACATGGTGCAGTTGGTTCATTGTGCAGTTTGTTCATGGTGCAGTTGGTTCATGGTGCAGTGGGTTCATGGTGCAGTTCGTTCATGGTGCAGTTGGTTCATGGTGCAGTTGGGTTCATGGTTGCTGTTGATTAATGGTTGCGTTGTTTCATGGTTCGTTGGTTCATGGTGCAGTTTTTCAAGATGTACTTGGTTCATGGCGCAGTTGATTCATGGCGCAAGTTGGTTCATGTTCAGTTGGTTCATGGTACGTTGGTTCATGCGTGCCTGTTGGTTCTTGTTGGAGATGTTTCCATGGCGCAGTTGGTTCATGGTGCAGTTGGTTATTAGTGCTGTTTTGTTACATGGTTGCAGTTGGTACATGGGCAGTTGGTTCATTGGTGAAGTTGGTTCATGATGCAGTTGGTTCATGGTGCAGTTGGTTCATGATGCAGTTGGTTCATGGTGCAGTTGGTTCATGGTGCAGTTGGTTCATAGTGCAGTTGGTTCATGGTGCAGTTGGTTCATGGTGCAGTTGGTTCATGGTGCAGTTGCAGTTGGTTCATGGTTAAGTTGGTTCTTTATGCAGTTGGTTCTTGGTGCAGTTGGTTCGGTGCAGTTGGTTCATGGTGCAGTTGGTCTAGTTCATGGTGCAGGTGTTCATAGTGTAGTTGGTTCATGTTGCAGTTGGTTCATAGTTGCAGTTGGTTCATGGTTTTGCAGTTGTCGTTGATGCAGTTGGTTCATGTGCAGTTGTTTCATGGTGCAGTTGGTTCATTGGTTGCCAGTTGATTCATGGTACAGTTGGTTCATGGTGCAGTTGGTTCATGATGTACTTGGTTCATGGCGCAGTTGGTTCATGGTTCAGTTGGTTCATGGTGCAGTTGGTTCATGATGTACTTGGTTCATGGCGCAGTTGGTTCATGGTTCAGTTGGTTCATGGTGCAGTTGGTTCTTTGAAGTAGATTGAATCATTAGTGCACTTGGTTCAGGGTTGCAGTGGGTTTATGGTGCAGTTTGCATCACGGTGCAGTTTGGTTCATGGTGCTGTTGGTTCATGGTTGAAGTTGGTTCACTAGTCACTGGTTCATGGTGCAGTTTGCTCTTGTGCAGTTGGTTCATGTGCAGTTGGTTTCATGGTGGCAGTTGGTTTATGGTGGAGTTGCTTCACGGGCAGTTGGTCATGGTGCAGTGGGGTCATGGTGCCAGTTGGTTCATAGTGCATTGCTTCATGGTGCAGTTTGGCGCTTTGTGCAGTTGGTCATGTGTGCAGTTGAGTCATGGTGCAGTTTGGTTCCATAGTGCAGTTGGTTCCTGGTGCATTGGTTCATAATTGCAGTTGGTTCATGGTGCAGTTGGTTCATGGTGACAGTTGGTTCATTAGTGCTGTTGGTTCCATGGTGCAGTAGGTTCATGATGCTAGTGGTTCATGGTGCAGTTGGTTCTTGGTTGCAGTTGGTTCATGGTGCAGTTCGTTTCATATGGAGTTGGTTCACAATGCTGCAGTTGGTTCATGGGTGCTGTTGAGTTCATGGTGCAGTTGGTTCATGGGTGAGTTGGTTCATGGTGCCAAGTTGTTCATGGTTGCAGTTCGTTCATGATGTAGTAGTTGGGTTCATGCTGCTGGGGTTCATGGTGCTGTGGTTCATTGGTGCGGTTGGTTCATGGTGAAGTTGGTTCATGGTGCAGTTGGTTCATAGTACAGAGTTGGTTCATGGTGCAGTTTGCTATTTGTTGCAGTTGGTTCATTGTGCAGTTGGTTCATGGTTGCAGTTTGTTCATAATGCAGTTGGTTCATGTGCAGTTGGTTCATGGTGCAGTTGGTTCATAGTCAGGTTGGGTAATGGTGCAGTAGAGGTTCATTGATGCAGTGGTTTCATGGCTTACAGGGTTGGTTCTTGGCTGCAGTTGTTAATGGTGCGTTGGTTCATGGTGCAGTTGTCATGGTGCATTGGTTTTCATGGTGGTCGTGGTTCATGGTTCAGTTGGGTTCATGGTGCAGTTGGTTCATGGTTCAGTTTGTTCATAGTGTAGTTGTTTCATGGTGCAGTTGGCTTTTGGTGCTTGGTGGTTCATGGTGCAGTTGGTTCATCGTGCAGTTGGTTCATGGTGCAGTTGGTTCTGTGCAGTTGGTACATGGTGCAGTTGTTCTTGCGTTGCAGTAGTTCATTGGCTTGCAGTTGGTTGTGGTGAAGTTGGTTCATGGAGCGTTGGTTCATGGATCAGTTTTGTTCAGAGTTGTAGTTGGTCATGGTGGCAGTTGGTTCATGGTGCCAGTTGGTTCATGGTGCGTTGGTTTCATCGTGCAGTTGGTTCATGGTGCGTTGAGTTCATGGTGCTTGACAGTTGGTTCATGGCTGCTGTTGGTTTATGTGTGCAGTTGTTCATGGTGCAGGGGGTTTGTTGGTTCATGTGAGTTGGTTCATGGTGCAGTTGGTTCTGGTGCGTTGGTTCATGGCTCTGTTTGTTCTAGTGTAGTTGGTCATGGTGCACTTGGTTTCATGGTGCCAGTTGGTTCATGGTTCTCAGTTTGTTCATAGTTTGTAGTTGGATTCATGGTGCAGTTGGTCACCATGGGGACAGTTGGTTATGCGTTCAGTTTGTTCATAGTGTAGTTGGTTAATGGTGCAGTTGGTTCATGGTGCAGTTGGTTCATGGTGCAGTTGGTTCATCGTGCAGTTGGTTCATGGTGCAGTTGGTTCATGTGACAGTGGTTCACAGTGCAGTTTGGTTCATGGTGCAGTTGGTTCATGTGTGCAGTTGGTCACGGTGCAGTTGTTCAATGGTGCTGTTGGTTCATGGTGCAGTTTGTTCATGGTGCAGTTGGTTCATGGGCCTGTTGGTTTCATGGTGCAGTCTAAGTTGGTTCACAGTACAGTTGGTTCATGGTGCAGTTGGTTCATGTTGCCCAGTTGGTTCATGTGCCAGTTGGTTCATGGTTTGCAGTTGGTTCATGGTGAGTTGGTTCATGTGCAGTTGGTTCAGGTGCAGGCTGGTTCATGGTTTTGCAGTTGGTTCATGGTTATGTTTTGTTCATGTGTAGTTGGTTCCATGGTTGCAGTTGTTTAATGGGGACATGTGGTTCATGGTTCAGTTTGTTCATAGTGTTGTTTGGTTTTCATGGTTGCAGTTGGTTTTACTTGGTGCAGTTGGTTTCATGTTGTTCAGTTTGTTCATTGTGTAGTTGGCTTCCATGGTTGCAGTTGGTTCAGGTTGCAGTTGGTTCATGGTTGCAGTTGGTTCATCGTGCAGTTGGGTCATGGTGCAGGTGGGTCATGGTGCAGTTGGTTCACAGTGCAGTTGGTTCTTGGTGAGTTGGCTTACCATGGTGACAGTTGGTTTCACGGTGCAGTTGGTTCATGGTGCAGTTGGTTCATGGTGCCTGTTTGTTTCATGGGGCAGTTGGTTTCATGGTGCAGTTGGTTCATGGGTGCAGTTGGTCTCAGTACAGTTGGTTCATGGTTGCAGTTGGTTCATGGTGCAGTTGGTTCATGGTGCAGGTTGGTTCAATGGAGCAGCTGGTTCACGGTGCATGTTGGTTAATGGAGCAGTGGGTTCATGGTCAGTTTGTTCATAGGTGTGTTGGTCATGGTGCAGTTGGTTCATGGTTGCAGTAGGGGTCTTGGTGTTTGTGCAGTTGAGTTCATCGTGCTGTTGGTTTATGGTGCTGTTGGGTTCATGGTGCAGTTGGTTCACAGTGCAGTTGGTTCTTGGTTGCAGTTGGTTATGGTGCAGTTGGTTCACGGTGCAGTTGGTTCATGGTGCAGTTGGTTCATGGTGCAGTTTGTTCATGGGGCAGTTGGTTCATGGTGCAGTTGGTTCATGGTGCAGTTGGTTCACAGTACAGTTGGTTCATGGTGCAGTTGGTTCTTGGTGCTGTTGGTTCATGGTGCAGTTTGGTTCATGGTGCAGATGGTTTCAACGGTGCAGTTGGTTCATGCGTGTGCAGTTGGTTCATGGTTACAGTTGGTTACATAAGTGCAGTTGGTTCATGGTGCAGTTGGTTCATGGTGCAGTTGGTTCATGGTGCAGTTGGTTCATGGTGCAGTTGGTTCATGGTGCAGTTGGTTCATGGTGCAGTTGGTTCATGAATGCAAGTTGAGTTCTTAGTGCAGTTGGTTTCATGGTGCAGTTGGTTCATGGTGCAGTTGGTCATGGTTCAGTTTGTTCATAGTGTAGTTGGTTCATGGTGCAGTTGGTTTCTTGGTGCCGTTGGTTCATGGTGCAGTTGGTTCATCGTGCAAGTTGGTTCAGTGCAGTTGGTTCATGGTGCAGTTAGTTCACAGTGCATTGGTTAATGGGTGCAGTTGGTTATGGTGCAGTTGGTTCACGGTGCAGTTGGTTCCAATGGTTGCAGTTGGTTCATGGTTTGCAGTTTGTTCATGGTTGCAGTTTTGGTCATGGTGCAGTTGGTTCATGGTGCAGTTGGTTTCACAGTACAGTTGGTTCATGGTGCAGTTGGGTTCATGGTGCAGTATTGCGTTCTGGTGCAGTTGGTTCATGGAGCAAGTTGGTTCACGGTGCAGTTGGTATGGAGCAGTTGGTTCATGGTACAGTTGGTTCTTAGTGCAGTATGTTATTGGTGCAGTTGGTTCATGGTGCAGTTGGTTCATGGTTCAGTTGGTTCTGGTGCAGTTGGTCTTGGTTGAGTTGGTTCATGGGTGCTGTTGGTCAATGATTGCAGTTGGTTCATAGTGCAGTTGGTTCATGGTGCAGTGCGTTCCATGGTGCTGCAGTTGGTTCATGGTGCAGTTGGTTCATGGTGCAGTTGGTTCATAGTGTAGTTGGTTCATGGTGCAGTTGGTTCATGGTGCAGTTGGTTCATGGTGCAGTTGGTTCATGGTGCATTTGGTTCATGGTGCAGTTGGTTCATGGTGCAGTTGGTTCATGGTGCAGTTGGTTCATAGTGCAGTTGGTTCATGGTGCAGTTGGTTCATGGTGCAGTTGGTTCATGGTGCAGTTGGTTCATGGTGCAGTTGGTTCATGGTGCAGTTGATTCATGGTGCATGTTCGTTTCATGGGTGTGCAGTTCGGTTCATGGTGGGCAGTTGGTTACAGTGTGCAGTTGGTTTCATGGTGCAGTTGGTTCAAGGTGCAAGTTAGTTCACAGTGTGCAGTTGTTTCATGGTGCAGATGGTTCTGGTCTGCAGTGGTTCACGGTGCAGTTGGTTCCGAGCGCTGCAAGTGCAGTTGGTTCATGGTGCTGTTTGTTATGGTGCAGGTTGGTTCATGGTGCAGTTGGTTCATGGTAATTGCAGTTGGTTCTCAGTACAGTTGGTTCATGGTGCAGTTGGTTCATGGTGCAGTTGGTTCATGGTGCAGTTGGTTCATGGAGCAGTTGGTTCACGGTGCAGTTGGTTCATGGTGCAGTTGGTTCATGGTACAGTTGGTTCATAGTGCAGTTGGTTCATGGTGCTGTTGGTTCATGTGCAGTTGGTTCATGGTTCGTTGGTTATGGTGCGTTGGGTTCATGGTGCAGTTGGTTCATGGTGCAGTTGGTTCATGATGCAGTTGGTTCATAGTGCAGTTGGTTCATGGTGCAGTTGGTTCATGGTGCAGTTGGTTCATGGTGCAGTTGGTTCATGGTGCAGTTGGTTCATAGTGTAGTTCGGTTCATGGTTGCAGTTGGCTACATGGTGCAGTTGGTTTATGGTGCAGTTGGTTCCATGGTGCATTTGGTTCATGTGAGTTGGGTTCATGGTTGCCGGTTGGTTCATGGTGAGTTGGTTCATAGTGCAGTTGGTTCATGGTGCAGTTGGTTCATGGTGCAAGTTGGTTCATGTGCAGTTGGTTCAGGTTTGCAGTTGGTTCATGGTGCAGTTGGTCATGGTTTGCAGTTGTTCATGGTTGCAGTGGTTCATGGTGCAGTTGGTTCACAGTGCAGTTGTTTTCATGGCTGCAGTTATTTCTTGGTTGCAGTTTGTTCATGGGTGCAGTTGGTTCACGGTGCAGTTGGTTCATGATGCATTGGTATTCATGGTGCAGTTGGTTCATGGTTTGCAATTGGTAATTATGCAGTTGGTTCACGGTATTTGCAGTTGGTTCATGGTGCAGTTTGGTTACATGATGCAGTTTGTTCATGAAGCAGTTGGTTCACCGTGCAGTTGGTTCATGGTGCAATTGGTTCTCGGTGCATGTTGGTTCATCGGTTGCAGTTGTTCATGGTTGCGATTGGTTTCATGGTTTGCAGTTGGTTCTGGTCTGAATGTGCAGTTGGTTATGGTGCAATTGGTTTCATGGTCATTGGTGCAGTTGGTTCATGATGCAGTTGGTTCCGGTGCAGATGGTTCATTATGCAGTTGGTTTACGGTGCTGCAGTTGGTTCATGGTTTGCAATTGGTTCATGGTGCAGTTGGTTCATGGTGCAGTTGGTTCACGTGCAGTTGGTTCATGGTGCAGTTCGGTTCATGGTCAGTTGGTTCTTTGGGCAGTTGTTCATTGTGCAGTTGGTAATGGATGCAGTTCGGTTCATGGTTCAGGTTGGTCATGGTGCAGTTGTTCCATGGTGCTGTTGGTTCATGGTGCAGTTGGTTCTTGATGCAGTTGGGTTTCATAGTGCAGTTGGTTCACTGGTGCAACTGCGTTAATGGTGCAGTTAGGTTCATAGTGCACTTGGTTAGGGTGCAGTTGGTCATGGGGCAGTGGGTTTATGGTTGGGTAGTTGGTTCATGGTTGCATTTTAGTTCTTGGTTGCAGTTGGTTCATGATGCAGTTGGTTCATGGTGCAGTTGGTTCATGGTGCAGTTGGTTCATGATGCAGTTGGTTCATGGTGCAGTTGGTTCATGGTGCAGTTGGTTCATGGTTGCTTGTGTGCAGTTGTTTATGGTGCTGTTGTTCATGGTGCAGTTGATTCATGGTGCAGTTGGTTCATGGTGCAGTTGGGTCATGGTGCAGTTGGTTCATGGTGCAGTTGGGTCATGGTGCAGTTGGGTCATGGTGCAGTTGGTTCATAGTGCAGTTGGTTCATGGTGCGTTGCAGTTACATGGTGCAATGGGTTCATGGATGCAGTTGGGTCATGGTGCAGTTGGGTCATGGTGCAGTTGGTTCATGGTGCAGTGGTTCATGATGCAATTGATTCATGGTGCAATTGGTTCATGATGCAGTTGGTTCACGGTGCAGTTGGTTCATGGTGCAATTGGTTCACGGTGCAGTTGGGTCAAGGTGCAGTTGGTTCATGGTGCAGTTGGTTCATGGTACAATTGTTCTTGGTGCAGTGGTTATTGGTGTAGTTGGTTTCTTGGTGCAATGGTTCATTGGTGCAGTTGGTCCTGATGCAGTTGGTTCACGGTGCAGTTGGTTCATGATGCAGTGGTTCAACGGTGAGTTGTTCATGGTGCAATTGGTTCATGGTGCAGTTGGTTCATGGTGCAGTTGGTTCATGGTGCAGTTGGTTCACGGTGCAGTTGTTTCGTGGTGCAGTGTTGTTCATGGATGCAGTTCGTTTCAGGTGCTGTTGGTTCATGATGCAGTTGGTTCATGTGCTGTTGGGTCATAGTGCAGTTGGTTCATGGTTGCAGTTGGTGCATGTGCAGTTGGTTCTGATGCAGTTGTTTCTTGGTGCAGTTGGTTAATGTGCAGTTGTTACATGGTTGCAGTTGGTTTCCATGGCGCTGTTGCGTTCATGGTTCAGTTTGTTCATAGTGTAGTTGGTTTATGGTGCAATGTGGTTCATGGTGCAGTTGTTCATGGTGCAGTTGCGTTCATGGTGCTGTTGGTTCATGGTTGCAGTTGGGTCATGGTTCTCTGGGTCATGCGCTGTTGGGTTCATGGCGCGTGGGTTATGGTGCAGTTTGTTCATGTGCATTGGTTCATGGTGCATGTTGGTCATGGTGTAGTTGGTTCATGGTGATGTTGGTTCATAGTCAGTTTATTCATGGTTGCAGTTCTGGTCGTTATTGATGCTATTATTTCTTGGTGCAGTTGGTTAACAGTTGCAGTTGGTTCATGGTGCAGTTGGTTCATAGGTGTGCAGTTGGTTCATGGTGCAGTTGGTTCATGGAATGCAGTTGTTACATGGTAAAGTTGGTTCAATAGTGAAGTTGGGTTCGTGGTGCAGTTGGTTCGTGGTTGCATGCAGTTGGTTCGTGGTGCATGTTGGTCATGGTTTGCAGTTGGTTCGTGGTGCAGTTGGTTATGGTGCAGTTGGTTCATGGTTTTTGCAGTTGGTCATGGTGCAGTTGGTCATGTGCAATTGGTTCATGTTGCAGTAGGTTCATTGTTGCTGTTGGTTTTCATGGTGCAGTTGGTACATTGTGCGTTGTTTCATGGTGCATTGGTTCATGTTCTGCAGTTGGTTCATTGTGCAGTTGGTTCTTGGTGTAGTTCGTTCACGTTGCAGTTATGTGGAGGAAAAAAATTGCATTTATCTGAATGTAACCTAATTGTGTACATAACAGTAAATGATAACAAAATAATTATTATTTATCATGTTACATAGACAAGTACGAATTTGGAGAAACCTGGTCGCGAAAAATGTCCCCCTTCGATAACTAACCACTGTCATTTCACACATGTTGCTCTGGACCTATTAATTTAACTGAAATATACATACACCAGGAATACTGTAAATATTATAAATTTGTGGACTGTATATTAAAAATAATAAATGGTTGTATATATACACAATTACATAACAGTAGGAAAAGATTCCTTAAATCACTCACAATTTGACTGGTATTTTTTTGTATCATACTCAGAATAAACCTCACTCTAACTAAATCTATTGATAAAGTATTGCTGACTCAATTACACACAAATATAGAGAGCTTATCTGAGGTTCCTGGTGCTGTCTTGTCCAGTCGTCTGACTATCTCAAGTTATGCAGAATGCACATCCCCAAATTTCGCCTCCTATTTGAGAGGTGTAACACTATTTTAACTCTAGAGAACGAAAAATTCTTCCCCATTCACAACGTTTCTTAATACAATAATTCAAACCAATATGGCGTAAGTCCCGTCAGCGCCAGACGCAGCTTTTCCGTTTCTATGATTATAAAATATTATTAAATACACTATGGCCATCTAATTTACAATAAATACTGAATTTCTGGAAAATATATACAGTATTTTCACAACACTAGTGGGTCAAGGTGTAGGATCGACACAACACTGGTGGGTTAGGGTGTACCGCTCACACACATAAACTGATAGGTCTGTGTAGGCTGAACCAACACTGGTGGGTTAGGTGTTGGCTCAACCATACACTGGTGGGTCACGTCGTAGGCTCAACAAAAACTGTTAGGTCAGGTGTAGGCTGAACACAACAAATGGTGGGTTTATGTGAGTGTGTCTCACAACTCTACACTGTGGAGTCTCGTGTAGGCTCAACAACCAAACTGATCAGTGTCAGGTGTTGCTGTAGGTCAACCCACACTGGGGATCTGATGTTGGCTCTCTGCTGCCTTATACACCAAAACTGATGGGTCAGGTGTAGGTCAAACACAACACTGGTGGTGGGATCAGATGTAGGGCTCACACAACACTGAGTTTCGAGGGGTCCAAGGGTTGTCGTCGTATGCTCCAAAACAACACTGTCGTGGGTAGGTTGTGCACCCCCCCCCCCCCCCCCCCCCCCCCCCCCAAAGGTCAACCCCACAAACAACTCGCCTGGTGTCAGGTGTCTGTAGGCTCTCAACACCAAAAACTGATGGTGGCCCCGCGCAGGTTTAGGCCTCAGGCACAAACATGAAGTGTTGAGTCAGTTGTACGCTCAATACACTGGTGGGTAACCGTGTTTTTTTTTTGTGTAGGATCAACACAAAATGGATGGGTCAAGAAGTGTAGGGCTTCCTCAGCTCAACACTGGTGGGTAAGATGAAGGAATCAACACAACACTGCGTGGGTGAGGAGGTTAGTTTTTGTAGTTAGGACCAACACAACACTGGTGGGTCAGTGTCGGATGTATGAACTACAACACTGGTTGGCGTCAAGTGTTCTAGGATTCAACACAACACTGGTGGGTCAGGTTGTAGGATCGGACACAACACTGGTGGGTCAGGTGTTAGGATCGGCCACACAACAATGTGGTGGGGTCTAATATAGGACTCAAACACAAACACTGGTGAGTCAAGTGTAGGTTCAACCAAACAATGGTGGGCGTCAAGTGTAGCGTATCAAACAAATGGTGGGTCTCGGGGTGGCGGTCAGGGTGGCAAGGATCAACACAACACTGGTGGGTAAGGTTTGTTGTAGTATAATCAACAACACTGGTGGGGGTTAGTATTGAGACAGACTGTAATGTCTGCACAGACGGCCTATGTTGTCTGCCAGCTTAGTTCATATTTCGCGCCTTGATGTGGTGCTGCCACCTATAGGCGTTGCCATTCTCAGCACTGACTTTGCCATTGCCTCATGCTCACATCTCACAGCAGCCTAGAGGGATTGGACACCTAGGCCCTACTCATTGCACCTCTCGTGTGGTATGGCCCCTGCCTGGCCATTGCCACAACAACACAAGCCTGAGTACCCACCACGACATTAACAATAAGTAAGAAGCCTACCAAAGAAGATTTATCTTAACCACCCGAACACTACACAGCAACTAACCCAATATCAAACTACAAACATGGTGCAGTGGGTCTTGGTGCAAGTTGTTATGGGTGCAGTTGGTTCATAGTGCAGTTGGTTCTTTGTGCTGCAGTTGATTTCATGGTTGCAGGTTGGGTTCATGGTACAGTTGGGTCATGAGTGCAGTTTTTTCAGATGTACTTGGTTCATGGCGCAGTTGTTCATTGGCGCAGGTTGGTTCATGGTTCAGTTGGTTCATGGTTGCAGTTGGTTCATGGTGACAGTTGGTTCTTGATGTAGAAGTTTCATGGCGCAGTTGGTTCATGGTGCGTGGTTCATAGTGCAGTTAGTTCTTGGTGCAGTTGGTTAATGGTTGCAGTTGGTTCTGGTGAAGTTGGTTATTATGCTGTTGGGTTCATGGTGCAGTTGGTGTGATGCAGTTGGTTCATGGTGCAGTTGGTTATGGTGCAGGTTGGTTCTAGATTGCAGTTGGTTCATGGTGAGTAGGTTCATAGTGCAGTTTGTCTGGTGCAAAGTGGTTCATGGTTAAGGTGGTCATTATGCAGTTGGTCATGGTTTGCAGTTGGTTCATTGGTGCAGTTGGTTCATGGTGCAGTTGGTTCATGGTGCAGTTGGTTCATAGTGCAGTTGGTTCATGGTGCAGTTGGTTCATAGTGCAGTTGGTTCATGGTGCAGTTGGTTCATGATGCAGTTGGTTCATGGTGCAGTTGGTTCATGGTGCAGTTGGTTCATGGTGCAGTTGATTCATGGTACAGTTGTTCATGGTGCAGTTGGTCATGATGTACTTGTTCATGGCCGCAGTTGGTTCATGTTCAGTTGGTCAGGGTGCAGTTGGTTCAGATGTTTATACTTGGTTCATGGCGCAGTTGGTACATGGTTCAGTTGGTTCTGGTGCAGTTGGTTATGATGTGTTGATTTCATAGTGCACTTGGTTCATGGTGCAGTTGTTTATGGTGCAGTTGCCTTCTCACGGTGCAGTTGGTTCATGGTGCAGTTGGTTACATGGTGCAGCTAGGTTCATAGTGCACTTGGTTCATGGTGCAGTTTTGCTCTTGTGCAGTTGTTCATGGTGCAGTTGGTTCATGGTTTGCAGTTGGTTTATGGTGCAGTTGCTTCACGGTGCAGTTGGTTCATGGTGCAGTTGGTTCATGGTGCAGTTGGTTCATAGTGCACTTGCTTCATGGTGCAGTTTGCTTTTGTGCAGTTGGTTCATGGTGCAGTTGGTTCATGGTGCAGTTGGTTCATAGTGCAGTTGGTCCTTGTGCCCCCCTAGATATGGGGGGGGTTGCTTCATGGTGCAGTTGTTCTTAATGCAGTTGGTTCATGGTGCAGTTTGGTTTCATGGTGCAGTTCGGTCATAGTGCAGTTGGTTCTTGGGCAGTTAGGTTCATGATGCGTTGCGTTCATGGTTTGCGTTGGTTCATGGTTGCAGTTGGTTCTGGTGCAGTTCGTTCATGATGTATGTTGGTTTCCTGCTGCAGTTGGTTACATGTGCTGTTGGTTCATGTTGCGTTGGTTCATGGATGAGTTGGTTCATGCTGCTGTTGGTTCATTGTGCCGTTACGTTCATGACTCGTAGTTGGTTTCATGCTGCAGTTGGTTCATGGAGCAGTTGGTTCATGGTGCAGTTGGTTCATGGTGCAGTTGGTTCATGGTGCAGTTGGTTCATAGTGCAGTTGGTTCACTGGTTGCAGTTTGCTATTAGTGCAGTTGTTCATAGTGCAGTATGGTTCATGGTGCAGTTGGTTCATAATAGCAGTTTGGATCATGGTGCAGTTGGTTCATGGTGCAGTTTGTTCATAGTCAGTTGGGTCATGGTTTGCAGTTAGTTCATGATGCAGTTGGTTCATGGTACAGTTGTATCATGGTGCAGTTGGTTAATGGTGCAGTGGTTCGTGGTGCAGTTGGTTCATGGTTAGCAGTTGGTTCTATGGTGTGCAGTTGGTTCATGCGTTTGCAGTTGGTTCATGGTGCAGTTGGTTCATGGTTCAGTTTGTTCATAGTGTAGTTGGTTCATGGTGCAGTTGGTTCATGGTGCAGTTGGTTCATGGTAGCTGTTGGTTCATCGGCAGTTGGTTCTTGGTGCAGTTGGTTCATGGTTTGCAGTGGGTTTCATGTCTGGCAGTGTTATGGTGCTTGGCCAGTTGGTTCATGGTGCAGTTGGTGGTTCATGTGCCAGTTGGTCATGGATCAGTTTGTTCATAGTTGTAGTGGTCATTTGGGTCAGTTGGTCATGGTTGCAGTTGGTTCATGGTGCAGTTGGTTCATAGTGCAGTTGGTTTATGGTGGCAGTTGGGTTCATGGTGCAGTTGGTCTCATGGTGAAGTTGGATCATGGTGACAGATTGGTCATGGTTCAGTTGGTTTCATGGTTGCTTTGCAGTTGGTTCATGGGCAGTTGGTTCATGGTGCCAGTTGGTACCAATGAGGTTCAGTTTGTTCATAGTGTAGTTGGTCATGGTGACTTGGTCATGGTGCAGTTGGTCATGGTTCAGTTTGTTTCATAGTGTAGTTGGTTCATGGTGCAGTTGGTTCATGGTGCAGTTGGTTCATGGTTCAGTTTGTTCATAGTGTAGTTGGTTCATGGTGCAGTTGGTTCATGGTGCAGTTGGTTCATGGTGCAGTTGGTTCATCGTGCAGTTGGTTCATGGTGCAGTTGGTTCATGGTGCAGTTGGTTCACAGTGCAGTTGGTTCATGGTGCAGTTGGTTCATGGTGCAGTTGGTTCACGGTGCAGTTGGTTCATGGTGCAGTTGGTTCATGGTGCAGTTTGCTCATGGTGAGGGTTGGTTCATGGTGCAGTTGGTTCTTGGTGCAGTTGCGTTCACAGTACAGTTGGTTCATGGTGCCAGTTGGTTCCATGAGTGCAGTTGGTTCATGGTGCAGTGGTTCATGGTTGCAGTTGGTTCTGGTGCTGTTGAGGGTTCATGGTGCAGTTGGTTTCATGGTTGAAGCTGAGTTCATGGTGCAGTTTGTTCATGGATTCAGTTTGTTCATAGTGTAGTTGGTCATGGTTGCAGTTGGTTCATGGTGCAGGTGCGTTCATGTTCAGTTTGTTCATAGATGTAGTTGGTTCATGGTGCTGTTGGTTCATGTCAGTTGGTTCATGGTTCAGTTTGTTCATTTGTAGTTGGTTCATGGTTTGCAGTTGGTTCATGGTGCAGTTGGTCATGGTTGCAGTTGGTTCATCGTGCCCAAGTTGGGTTATGGTGCAGTTGGTTCATGGTTGCAGTTGGTTTTTCACAGTGCAGTTGGTTCATGTGGCAGTTGGGTCATGTGCAGTAGGTTCACGGTGCAGTTGGTTCATGGTGCAGTGGTTCATGGTGCAGTTTGTTCAGGGCAGTTGGTTCAGGGTGCAGTTGGTTCAGGGGTGCAGTTGGTTACAGTACAGTTGGTTCTTGGTGCAGTTGGTTAATGGTTGCAGTTGGTTCATGGTGCTGCCGATGGTTCATGGAGCGCTGGTTTCACGGTTTTTTGCAGTTGGTTCATGTTGCGTTGGTTCATGGTTCAGTTTGTTCATAGTGTAGTTGGTTCATGTGGTGCAGTTGGTTCATGGTGCTGTAGGTTAAATGGTGCAGTTGGTTCATCGTGCAGTTGGTTCATGTGCAGTTGGTTCATGGTTGCAGTTGGTTCACAGTGCAAGTTGGTTCATGGTGAAGTTGGTTCATGGTGCAGTTGGTTATCGGTGCAGGTTGGTTCTGGTGCAGTGTTCATGGGCAGTTTGTTTCATGGGGCAGTTGGGTCATGGTGCAGTGGGTCATGGTGCAGTTGGTTCACAGTACAAGTGGTTCATGGTGCAGTGGTTCATGGTGTGCAGTTGGTAATGGTGCAGTTGGTTTCAATGGAGCGCTGAGTTCACGGTGCAGTTGGTCATGGTTGCTTGCAGTTGTTCATGGGTACAGTTGGTTCAATAGTGCAGTTGGTTGTTGTTGCAGTTGGTTCTGGTGCAGTTGGTTTCATGGATTCAGTTGGTTCATGGTTGCCAGTTGGTTCATGGTGCAGTTGGTTAATGTGCAGTTGGTTCATGATGCAGTTGGTTCATAGTGCAGTTGTTGGTTCATGGTGCAGTTCGTTTCATGGTGCAGTTGGTTCATGATTGGACAGTTGGTCATGGTGCTGTTGGTTCATGGTTGCAGTTCCGTTCATGATGCAGTTGGTTCATGGTGCAGTTGGTTCTATGGCGCATTTGGTTCATAGAGCAGTTGGTTCATGGTGCAGTTGGTTCATGGTTTTGAAGTTCGGTTCATGGTTGCAGTTCGTTCATGATGCAGTTTTTGTTCATGGATGAAGTTGGTTCATGATGCGTTGGTCATGGTGCTGTTGGTTCTTGGTGCAGTTCGTTCATGTTGCAGTTGGTTCATGGTGCGTTGGTTCATGGCGCAGTTGGTTCATAGAGCAGTTGGTTCATGGTGCAGTTGGTTCATGGTGCAGTTGGTTCATGGTGGCAGGTTGAAGTTCATTGTGCAGTGGTTCACGGTGCAGTGGCTCATGGTGCAGTTGCTTCATGGGTGCATGTTGGTTCATGGTGCAGTTGGTTCATGTTGCAAGTTGGTCATGGTGCAGTTGGTCATGATGCAGTTTGTTCATGGTGCAGTTGGTTCTACGGTGCCGAGTTGCAGTTGGTGGTACATGGTGCAGTTGGGTTCATGGTGCAGTTGGTACTTGGTGCAGTTGGTTCATGGTGCAGATGGTTCATGGTGCAGTTGGTTCACGGTGCAGTTGGTTCATGGTGCAGTTGGTTCATGGTGCAGTTGGTTCATGGTGCAGTTGGTTCATGGTGCAGTTGGTTCATGATGCAGTTGGTTCATGGTGCAGTTGGTTCATAAGTGCAGTTGATTAATGTGCGTTGGTTTCATGGTGAAGTTGGTTCATGGTGCAGTTTTTTTTGGGTTCTTGGTGCGTTGGTTCATGGTGCAGTTGGTTCATGGTGCAGTGGGTTCATGGTTTGCAGTTGGTTTCTTGGTGCAGTTGGTTAAGATTGCAATTGGTTCATGATGAGTGGTTCATGGTGCAGTTGTTCATGATGCAGGTTGGTTCATGGTGCAGTGGTTCAATGGTTGTTGAAAGTTGTTCATGGTGCTGTTGGTTCTCTGGTGCAGTTGGTTCATGGTGCTGTTGGTTCATGGTGCTGTGGTTCATGGTGCAGTGGTTAATTGATGCTGTTGGTTCATGATTCTGTTGGTTACATGGTGCAGTTTTGTTCATGGATGCAGTTGGTTCATGGTGCAGTTGGTTCATGGTGCCAGTTGGTTCATAGTGCTGTTGGTTCATGGTGCAGTTGCGTCTCATGGTGCAGTTGGTTCATGGTGCAGTTGGTTCATGGTGCAGTTGGTTCATGGTGCAGTTGGTTCATGGTGCAGTTGGTTCATGATGCAGTTGGTTCATGGTGCAGTTGGTTCATGATGCAGTTGGTTCATGGTGCAGTTGGTTCATGATGCAGTTGGTTCATGGTGCAGTTGGTTCATGGTGCAGTTGGTTCATGGTGCAGTTGGTTCATGGTGCAGTTGGTTCATGGTGCAGTTGGTTCATGGTGCAGTTGGTTTCCACTCGGTGCAGTTGGATTCACTGTGCTGTGGTTTCACAGGGCAGTTGGTTCCACGGTGGCAGGTGGTTCACGGTGCATTGAGTTGGTTCAGGTGCAAGTTCGTTCAGATGCAGTTGGTTCATGGTGCAGTTGGTTCATGGTGCAGTTGGTTCATAGAGCAGTTGGTTCATGGTGCAGTTGGTTCATGGTGCAGTTGGTTCATGGTGCAGTTGGTTCATAGTGCAGTTGGTTCATAGTGAAGTTGGTTCATGGTGCAGTCGGTTCAATGGTTGTAGTGGGTTCATGGTGCAGTTGGTACATGGTGCAGTTGGTTCATTGTGCAGTTTGTTCATGGTGCAGTTGGTTCATGGTGCAGTGGGTTCATGGTGCAGTTCGTTCCATGGTTGCAGTTGGTTCATGGTTGCAAGTTGGGTTCATGGTTGCTGTTGATTAATGGTTGCGTTGTTTCATGGTTCGTTGGTTCATGGTGCAGTTTTTCAAGATGTACTTGGTTCATGGCGCAGTTGATTCATGGCGCAAGTTGGTTCATGTTCAGTTGGTTCATGGTACGTTGGTTCATGCGTGCCTGTTGGTTCTTGTTGGAGATGTTTCCATGGCGCAGTTGGTTCATGGTGCAGTTGGTTATTAGTGCTGTTTTGTTACATGGTTGCAGTTGGTACATGGGCAGTTGGTTCATGGTGAAGTTGGTTCATTATGCAGTTGGTTCATGGTGCAGTTGGTTCATGATGCAGTTGGTTCATGGTGCAGTTGGTTCATGGTGCAGTTGGTTCATAGTGCAGTTGGTTCATGGTGCAGTTGGTTCATAGTGCAGTTGGTTCATGGTGCAGTTGCAGTTGGTTCATGG
Source organism: Cherax quadricarinatus (assembly GCF_026875155.1). Lineage (NCBI taxonomy): Eukaryota > Metazoa > Arthropoda > Malacostraca > Decapoda > Parastacidae > Cherax > Cherax quadricarinatus. Next base: position 41,723,944 of record NC_069441.1, read on the forward strand.
TTAAGTTGGTTCTTTATGCAGTTGGTTCTTGGTGCAGTTGGTTCGGTGCAGTTGGTTCATGGTGCAGTTGGTCTAGTTCATGGTGCAGGTGTTCATAGTGTAGTTGGTTCATGTTGCAGTTGGTTCATAGTTGCAGTTGGTTCATGGTTTTGCAGTTGTCGTTGATGCAGTTGGTTCATGTGCAGTTGGTTCATGGTGCAGTTGGTTCATGGTGCAGTTGATTCATGGTACAGTTGGTTCATGGTGCAGTTGGTTCATGATGTACTTGGTTCATGGCGCAGTTGGTTCATGGTTCAGTTGGTTCATGGTGCAGTTGGTTCATGATGTACTTGGTTCATGGCGCAGTTGGTTCATGTTCAGTTGGTTCATGGTGCAGTTGGTTCTTTGAAGTAGATTGAATCATTAGTGCACTTGGTTCAGGGTTGCAGTGGGTTTATGGTGCAGTTTGCATCACGGTGCAGTTTGGTTCATGGTGCTGTTGGTTCATGGTTGAAGTTGGTTCACTAGTCACTGGTTCATGGTGCAGTTTGCTCTTGTGCAGTTGGTTCATGTGCAGTTGGTTTCATGGTGGCAGTTGGTTTATGGTGGAGTTGCTTCACGGGCAGTTGGTCATGGTGCAGTGGGGTCATGGTGCCAGTTGGTTCATAGTGCATTGCTTCATGGTGCAGTTTGGCGCTTTGTGCAGTTGGTCATGTGTGCAGTTGAGTCATGGTGCAGTTTGGTTCCATAGTGCAGTTGGTTCCTGGTGCATTGGTTCATAATTGCAGTTGGTTCATGGTGCAGTTGGTTCATGGTGACAGTTGGTTCATTAGTGCTGTTGGTTCCATGGTGCAGTAGGTTCATGATGCTAGTGGTTCATGGTGCAGTTGGTTCTTGGTTGCAGTTGGTTCATGGTGCAGTTCGTTTCATATGGAGTTGGTTCACAATGCTGCAGTTGGTTCATGGGTGCTGTTGAGTTCATGGTGCAGTTGGTTCATGGGTGAGTTGGTTCATGGTGCCAAGTTGTTCATGGTTGCAGTTCGTTCATGATGTAGTAGTTGGGTTCATGCTGCTGGGGTTCATGGTGCTGTGGTTCATTGGTGCGGTTGGTTCATGGTGAAGTTGGTTCATGGTGCAGTTGGTTCATAGTACAGAGTTGGTTCATGGTGCAGTTTGCTATTTGTTGCAGTTGGTTCATTGTGCAGTTGGTTCATGGTTGCAGTTTGTTCATAATGCAGTTGGTTCATGTGCAGTTGGTTCATGGTGCAGTTGGTTCATAGTCAGGTTGGGTAATGGTGCAGTAGAGGTTCATTGATGCAGTGGTTTCATGGCTTACAGGGTTGGTTCTTGGCTGCAGTTGTTAATGGTGCGTTGGTTCATGGTGCAGTTGTCATGGTGCATTGGTTTTCATGGTGGTCGTGGTTCATGGTTCAGTTGGGTTCATGGTGCAGTTGGTTCATGGTTCAGTTTGTTCATAGTGTAGTTGTTTCATGGTGCAGTTGGCTTTTGGTGCTTGGTGGTTCATGGTGCAGTTGGTTCATCGTGCAGTTGGTTCATGGTGCAGTTGGTTCTGTGCAGTTGGTACATGGTGCAGTTGTTCTTGCGTTGCAGTAGTTCATTGGCTTGCAGTTGGTTGTGGTGAAGTTGGTTCATGGAGCGTTGGTTCATGGATCAGTTTTGTTCAGAGTTGTAGTTGGTCATGGTGGCAGTTGGTTCATGGTGCCAGTTGGTTCATGGTGCGTTGGTTTCATCGTGCAGTTGGTTCATGGTGCGTTGAGTTCATGGTGCTTGACAGTTGGTTCATGGCTGCTGTTGGTTTATGTGTGCAGTTGTTCATGGTGCAGGGGGTTTGTTGGTTCATGTGAGTTGGTTCATGGTGCAGTTGGTTCTGGTGCGTTGGTTCATGGCTCTGTTTGTTCTAGTGTAGTTGGTCATGGTGCACTTGGTTTCATGGTGCCAGTTGGTTCATGGTTCTCAGTTTGTTCATAGTTTGTAGTTGGATTCATGGTGCAGTTGGTCACCATGGGGACAGTTGGTTATGCGTTCAGTTTGTTCATAGTGTAGTTGGTTCATGGTGCAGTTGGTTCATGGTGCAGTTGGTTCATGGTTGCAGTTTGTTCATCGTGCAGTTGGTTCATGGTGCAGTTGGTTCATGTGACAGTGGTTCACAGTGCAGTTTGGTTCATGGTGCAGTTGGTTCATGTGTGCAGTTGGTCACGGTGCAGTTGTTCAATGGTGCTGTTGGTTCATGGTGCAGTTTGTTCATGGTGCAGTTGGTTCATGGGCCTGTTGGTTTCATGGTGCAGTCTAAGTTGGTTCACAGTACAGTTGGTTCATGGTGCAGTTGGTTCATGTTGCCCAGTTGGTTCATGTGCCAGTTGGTTCATGGTTTGCAGTTGGTTCATGGTGAGTTGGTTCATGTGCAGTTGGTTCAGGTGCAGGCTGGTTCATGGTTTTGCAGTTGGTTCATGGTTATGTTTTGTTCATGTGTAGTTGGTTCCATGGTTGCAGTTGTTTAATGGGGACATGTGGTTCATGGTTCAGTTTGTTCATAGTGTTGTTTGGTTTTCATGGTTGCAGTTGGTTTTACTTGGTGCAGTTGGTTTCATGTTGTTCAGTTTGTTCATTGTGTAGTTGGCTTCCATGGTTGCAGTTGGTTCAGGTTGCAGTTGGTTCATGGTTGCAGTTGGTTCATCGTGCAGTTGGGTCATGGTGCAGGTGGGTCATGGTGCAGTTGGTTCACAGTGCAGTTGGTTCTTGGTGAGTTGGCTTACCATGGTGACAGTTGGTTTCACGGTGCAGTTGGTTCATGGTGCAGTTGGTTCATGGTGCCTGTTTGTTTCATGGGGCAGTTGGTTTCATGGTGCAGTTGGTTCATGGGTGCAGTTGGTCTCAGTACAGTTGGTTCATGGTGCAGTTGGTTCATGGTGCAGTTGGTTCATGGTGCAGGTTGGTTCAATGGAGCAGCTGGTTCACGGTGCATGTTGGTTAATGGAGCAGTGGGTTCATGGTCAGTTTGTTCATAGGTGTGTTGGTCATGGTGCAGTTGGTTCATGGTTGCAGTAGGGGTCTTGGTGTTTGTGCAGTTGAGTTCATCGTGCTGTTGGTTTATGGTGCTGTTGGGTTCATGGTGCAGTTGGTTCACAGTGCAGTTGGTTCATGGTGCAGTTGGTTCATGGTGCAGTTGGTTCACGGTGCAGTTGGTTCATGGTGCAGTTGGTTCATGGTGCAGTTTGTTCATGGGGCAGTTGGTTCATGGTGCAGTTGGTTCATGGTGCAGTTGGTTCACAGTACAGTGGTTCAGTTGCAGGTTGGTTCTTGGTGCTGTTGGTTCATGGTGCAGTTTGGTTCATGGTGCAGATGGTTTCAACGGTGCAGTTGGTTCATGCGTGTGCAGTTGGTTCATGGTTACAGTTGGTTACATAAGTGCAGTTGGTTCATGGTGCAGTTGGTTCATGGTGCAGTTGGTTCATGGTGCAGTTGGTTCATGGTGCAGTTGGTTCATGGTGCAGTTGGTTCATGGTGCAGTTGGTTCATGAATGCAAGTTGAGTTCTTAGTGCAGTTGGTTTCATGGTGCAGTTGGTTCATGGTGCAGTTGGTCATGGTTCAGTTTGTTCATAGTGTAGTGGTTCATGGTCTTGCAGTTGGTTTCTTGGTGCCGTTGGTTCATGGTGCAGTTGGTTCATCGTGCAAGTTGGTTCAGTGCAGTTGGTTCATGGTGCAGTTAGTTCACAGTGCATTGGTTAATGGGTGCAGTTGGTTATGGTGCAGTTGGTTCACGGTGCAGTTGGTTCCAATGGTTGCAGTTGGTTCATGGTTTGCAGTTTGTTCATGGTTGCAGTTTTGGTCATGGTGCAGTTGGTTCATGGTGCAGTTGGTTTCACAGTACAGTTGGTTCATGGTGCAGTTGGGTTCATGGTGCAGTATTGCGTTCTGGTGCAGTTGGTTCATGGAGCAAGTTGGTTCACGGTGCAGTTGGTATGGAGCAGTTGGTTCATGGTACAGTTGGTTCATAGTGCAGTTGGTTCATGGTGCAGTTGGTTCATGGTGCAGTTGGTTCATGGTTCAGTTGGTTCTGGTGCAGTTGGTCTTGGTTGAGTTGGTTCATGGGTGCTGTTGGTCAATGATTGCAGTTGGTTCATAGTGCAGTTGGTTCATGGTGCAGTGCGTTCCATGGTGCTGCAGTTGGTTCATAGTGCAGTTGGTTCATGGTGCAGTTGGTTCATAGTGTAGTTGGTTCATGGTGCAGTTGGCTCATGGTGCAGTTGGTTTATGGTGCAGTTGGTTCATGGTGCATTTGGTTCATGGTGCAGTTGGTTCATGGTGCAGTTGGTTCATGGTGCAGTTGGTTCATAGTGCAGTTGGTTCATGGTGCAGTTGGTTCATGGTGCAGTTGGTTCATGGTGCAGTTGGTTCATGGTGCAGTTGGTTCATGGTGCAGTTGATTCATGGTGCATGTTCGTTTCATGGGTGTGCAGTTCGGTTCATGGTGGGCAGTTGGTTACAGTGTGCAGTTGGTTTCATGGTGCAGTTGGTTCAAGGTGCAAGTTAGTTCACAGTGTGCAGTTGTTTCATGGTGCAGATGGTTCTGGTCTGCAGTGGTTCACGGTGCAGTTGGTTCCGAGCGCTGCAAGTGCAGTTGGTTCATGGTGCTGTTTGTTATGGTGCAGGTTGGTTCATGGTGCAGTTGGTTCATGGTGCAGTTGGTTCACAGTACAGTTGGTTCATGGTGCAGTTGGTTCATGGTGCAGTTGGTTCATGGTGCAGTTGGTTCATGGAGCAGTTGGTTCACGGTGCAGTTGGTTCATGGTGCAGTTGGTTCATGGTACAGTTGGTTCATAGTGCAGTTGGTTCATGGTGCAGTTGGTTCATGTGCAGTTGGTTCATGGTTCGTTGGTTATGGTGCGTTGGGTTCATGGTGCAGTTGGTTCGATGGTGCAGTTGGTTCATGGTGCAGTTGGTTCATAGTGCAGTTGGTTCATGGTGCAGTTGGTTCATGGTGCAGTTGGTTCATGGTGCAGTTGGTTCATGGTGCAGTTGGTTATAGTGTTGTTCGGTTCATGGTTGCAGTTGGCTACATGGTGCAGTTGGTTTATGGTGCAGTTGGTTCCATGGTGCATTTGGTTCATGTGAGTTGGGTTCATGGTTGCCGGTTGGTTCATGGTGAGTTGGTTCATAGTGCAGTTGGTTCATGGTGCAGTTGGTTCATGGTGCAAGTTGGTTCATGTGCAGTTGGTTCAGGTTTGCAGTTGGTTCATGGTGCAGTTGGTCATGGTTTGCAGTTGTTCATGGTTGCAGTGGTTCATGGTGCAGTTGGTTCACAGTGCAGTTGTTTTCATGGCTGCAGTTATTTCTTGGTTGCAGTTTGTTCATGGGTGCAGTTGGTTCACGGTGCAGTTGGTTCATGATGCATTGGTATTCATGGTGCAGTTGGTTCATGGTTTGCAATTGGTAATTATGCAGTTGGTTCACGGTATTTGCAGTTGGTTCATGGTGCAGTTTGGTTACATGATGCAGTTTGTTCATGAAGCAGTTGGTTCACCGTGCAGTTGGTTCATGGTGCAATTGGTTCTCGGTGCATGTTGGTTCATCGGTTGCAGTTGTTCATGGTTGCGATTGGTTTCATGGTTTGCAGTTGGTTCTGGTCTGAATGTGCAGTTGGTTATGGTGCAATTGGTTTCATGGTCATTGGTGCAGTTGGTTCATGATGCAGTTGGTTCCGGTGCAGATGGTTCATTATGCAGTTGGTTTACGGTGCTGCAGTTGGTTCATGGTTTGCAATTGGTTCATGGTGCAGTTGGTTCATGGTGCAGTTGGTTCACGTGCAGTTGGTTCATGGTGCAGTTCGGTTCATGGTCAGTTGGTTCTTTGGGCAGTTGTTCATTGTGCAGTTGGTAATGGATGCAGTTCGGTTCATGGTTCAGGTTGGTCATGGTGCAGTTGTTCCATGGTGCTGTTGGTTCATGGTGCAGTTGGTTCTTGATGCAGTTGGGTTTCATAGTGCAGTTGGTTCACTGGTGCAACTGCGTTAATGGTGCAGTTAGGTTCATAGTGCACTTGGTTAGGGTGCAGTTGGTCATGGGGCAGTGGGTTTATGGTTGGGTAGTTGGTTCATGGTTGCATTTTAGTTCTTGGTTGCAGTTGGTTCATGGTGCAGTTGGTTCATGGTGCAGTTGGTTCATGGTGCAGTTGGTTCATGGTGCAGTTGGTTCATGGTGCAGTTGGTTCATGGTGCAGTTGGTTCATGGTTGCTTGTGTGCAGTTGTTTATGGTGCTGTTGTTCATGGTGCAGTTGATTCATGGTGCAGTTGGTTCATGGTGCAGTTGGGTCATGGTGCAGTTGGTTCATGGTGCAGTTGGGTCATGGTGCAGTTGGGTCATGGTGCAGTTGGTTCATGGTGCAGTTGGTTCATGGTGCGTTGCAGTTACATGGTGCAATGGGTTCATGGATGCAGTTGGGTCATGGTGCAGTTGGGTCATGGTGCAGTTGGTTCATGGTGCAGTTGGTTCATGATGCAATTGATTCATGGTGCAATTGGTTCATGATGCAGTTGGTTCACGGTGCAGTTGGTTCATGGTGCAATTGGTTCACGGTGCAGTTGGGTCAAGGTGCAGTTGGTTCATGGTGCAGTTGGTTCATGGTACAATTGTTCTTGGTGCAGTGGTTATTGGTGTAGTTGGTTTCTTGGTGCAATGGTTCATTGGTGCAGTTGGTCCTGATGCAGTTGGTTCACGGTGCAGTTGGTTCATGATGCAGTGGTTCAACGGTGAGTTGTTCATGGTGCAATTGGTTCTCTGGTGCAGTTGGTTCATGGTGCAGTTGGTTATTGTTGCAGTTGGTTCACGGTGCAGTTGTTTCGTGGTGCAGTGTTGTTCATGGATGCAGTTCGTTTCAGGTGCTGTTGGTTCATGATGCAGTTGGTTCATGTGCTGTTGGGTCATAGTGCAGTTGGTTCATGGTTGCAGTTGGTGCATGTGCAGTTGGTTCTGATGCAGTTGTTTCTTGGTGCAGTTGGTTAATGTGCAGTTGTTACATGGTTGCAGTTGGTTTCCATGGCGCTGTTGCGTTCATGGTTCAGTTTGTTCATAGTGTAGTTGGTTTATGGTGCAATGTGGTTCATGGTGCAGTTGTTCATGGTGCAGTTGCGTTCATGGTGCTGTTGGTTCATGGTTGCAGTTGGGTCATGGTTCTCTGGGTCATGCGCTGTTGGGTTCATGGCGCGTGGGTTATGGTGCAGTTTGTTCATGTGCATTGGTTCATGGTGCATGTTGGTCATGGTGTAGTTGGTTCATGGTGATGTTGGTTCATAGTCAGTTTATTCATGGTTGCAGTTCTGGTCGTTATTGATGCTATTATTTCTTGGTGCAGTTGGTTAACAGTTGCAGTTGGTTCATGGTGCAGTTGGTTCATAGGTGTGCAGTTGGTTCATGGTGCAGTTGGTTCATGGAATGCAGTTGTTACATGGTAAAGTTGGTTCAATAGTGAAGTTGGGTTCGTGGTGCAGTTGGTTCGTGGTTGCATGCAGTTGGTTCGTGGTGCATGTTGGTCATGGTTTGCAGTTGGTTCGTGGTGCAGTTGGTTATGGTGCAGTTGGTTCATGGTTTTTGCAGTTGGTCATGGTGCAGTTGGTCATGTGCAATTGGTTCATGTTGCAGTAGGTTCATTGTTGCTGTTGGTTTTCATGGTGCAGTTGGTACATTGTGCGTTGTTTCATGGTGCATTGGTTCATGTTCTGCAGTTGGTTCATTGTGCAGTTGGTTCTTGGTGTAGTTCGTTCACGTTGCAGTTATGTGGAGGAAAAAAATTGCATTTATCTGAATGTAACCTAATTGTGTACATAACAGTAAATGATAACAAAATAATTATTATTTATCATGTTACATAGACAAGTACGAATTTGGAGAAACCTGGTCGCGAAAAATGTCCCCCTTCGATAACTAACCACTGTCATTTCACACATGTTGCTCTGGACCTATTAATTTAACTGAAATATACATACACCAGGAATACTGTAAATATTATAAATTTGTGGACTGTATATTAAAAATAATAAATGGTTGTATATATACACAATTACATAACAGTAGGAAAAGATTCCTTAAATCACTCACAATTTGACTGGTATTTTTTTGTATCATACTCAGAATAAACCTCACTCTAACTAAATCTATTGATAAAGTATTGCTGACTCAATTACACACAAATATAGAGAGCTTATCTGAGGTTCCTGGTGCTGTCTTGTCCAGTCGTCTGACTATCTCAAGTTATGCAGAATGCACATCCCCAAATTTCGCCTCCTATTTGAGAGGTGTAACACTATTTTAACTCTAGAGAACGAAAAATTCTTCCCCATTCACAACGTTTCTTAATACAATAATTCAAACCAATATGGCGTAAGTCCCGTCAGCGCCAGACGCAGCTTTTCCGTTTCTATGATTATAAAATATTATTAAATACACTATGGCCATCTAATTTACAATAAATACTGAATTTCTGGAAAATATATACAGTATTTTCACAACACTAGTGGGTCAAGGTGTAGGATCGACACAACACTGGTGGGTTAGGGTGTACCGCTCACACACATAAACTGATAGGTCTGTGTAGGCTGAACCAACACTGGTGGGTTAGGTGTTGGCTCAACCATACACTGGTGGGTCACGTCGTAGGCTCAACAAAAACTGTTAGGTCAGGTGTAGGCTGAACACAACAAATGGTGGGTTTATGTGAGTGTGTCTCACAACTCTACACTGTGGAGTCTCGTGTAGGCTCAACAACCAAACTGATCAGTGTCAGGTGTTGCTGTAGGTCAACCCACACTGGGGATCTGATGTTGGCTCTCTGCTGCCTTATACACCAAAACTGATGGGTCAGGTGTAGGTCAAACACAACACTGGTGGTGGGATCAGATGTAGGGCTCACACAACACTGAGTTTCGAGGGGTCCAAGGGTTGTCGTCGTATGCTCCAAAACAACACTGTCGTGGGTAGGTTGTGCACCCCCCCCCCCCCCCCCCCCCCCCCCCCCAAAGGTCAACCCCACAAACAACTCGCCTGGTGTCAGGTGTCTGTAGGCTCTCAACACCAAAAACTGATGGTGGCCCCGCGCAGGTTTAGGCCTCAGGCACAAACATGAAGTGTTGAGTCAGTTGTACGCTCAATACACTGGTGGGTAACCGTGTTTTTTTTTTGTGTAGGATCAACACAAAATGGATGGGTCAAGAAGTGTAGGGCTTCCTCAGCTCAACACTGGTGGGTAAGATGAAGGAATCAACACAACACTGCGTGGGTGAGGAGGTTAGTTTTTGTAGTTAGGACCAACACAACACTGGTGGGTCAGTGTCGGATGTATGAACTACAACACTGGTTGGCGTCAAGTGTTCTAGGATTCAACACAACACTGGTGGGTCAGGTTGTAGGATCGGACACAACACTGGTGGGTCAGGTGTTAGGATCGGCCACACAACAATGTGGTGGGGTCTAATATAGGACTCAAACACAAACACTGGTGAGTCAAGTGTAGGTTCAACCAAACAATGGTGGGCGTCAAGTGTAGCGTATCAAACAAATGGTGGGTCTCGGGGTGGCGGTCAGGGTGGCAAGGATCAACACAACACTGGTGGGTAAGGTTTGTTGTAGTATAATCAACAACACTGGTGGGGGTTAGTATTGAGACAGCCTGTACTGTCTGCACAGACAGCCTATGTTGTCTGCCAGCTTAGTTCATATTTCGCGCCATGCTGGTGCTGCCACCTATAGGCGTTGCCACTTCAGCCTGCCTGCCCTTGCCTCATGCTCACTCTCACAGCAGCCTAGCAGGAAGACACAAGGCCTACTCCTAGCTCTCTCTTGTGGTATGGCCCTGCCCTGGCCATTGGCACAACACACAAGCCTGTGTACCCACCACGACATAACAATAAAGTAAGAAGCCTCCAAAGAAGATTTATCATTAACCACCCGCTACAGCCTACCAAACAAACCATTAAACAATGGTAGCAGCGGTGGTCGCAGCAGTTGTTTGCCCGGAGAGAGGAAGGAGAGGTATGAAGTCATCTTCACTTCATCACCCTACACAAGAAGCATCCGTCTCTCAACAAGTTATCCTGGTGTCGTGTCTGCACGTTTGAGCATCCAGACACAGGTACAAGCAGGATCCAGCCGAAATTTGCCGAAATTCTCCGAGAATTGTAACCCCACGCTACAGCATCCCACGCTGTTTCTCAAGTCATGTGTTCAGCGTCACTTGTATGTTCCTGTTGTTGTTCAGCTCAGCACAGCTGTTTCAGCAAGCCAGAGGTGAGTTTTGTGGTGATTTCTGTGTCCAGTGTGTTTCCCTGTGTTTGTGGGTTGGAGGAGGAGGAATGGCCAGATGCTCCCTCGCCATACACTCACCCACACACCTCACCAGCCTACCATACACCACTCACCACTACTCACTCCCTCTGCTGTGTTTTCTGCTGTTTTTCATGTGAATTCGTCGCCAGTGCTGTTTATCCGAGTGCCCGAGGCCACTCGAAGCTACGTGGATCAGCATGCCATGTAGATCAGCAAGCCACACGGATCGGCATGCCACGTAGATCAGCATGCCACGTGGATCACAACGCCACGTGGGTGTGGGTGATGTCACGTGGATCTACAAACCACATGAGTTACCGAGCCAGATGTCCCAGGCCTCATGCTGTGGTCTGCTGCCCGCATCACATTGACGTCACCCACGATGCTGGCCGACTTCATGACGTCACGATGTCTGCTGACGTCACCTCACGATGTCTGCCTGACATCACCTCGAGATTTCTGCTGACATAACAGTGCTGCTGACGTCATCACGCCTGACATCACATGATGTCACCATCGAGTGTTCAGTAATTATTAAAATATTGTCGAGAAGACTAAGAGAAGATATATACCGTGTTAATTCCTCTCAGTCAGTGTTCTCACATTTTAGTATATGTCTTAGTGTCAGTTTTATGCACAGAAAAGCATCATTTGCTAGTTTAAGCCATTGTACCGCATGTACCGCGGGTGTGTTAAAGTTTCCGTGTGTTCAGTGAGGTCTGAGCCAGACCTGAGTAGCACCACTGTGCTAAGTCACCCGATGTGACCAGTGTGTATGACAGCTGATATCAAGACAGCCCCGAGTGACCGAGCCCTCTTGTACAGAAAGCTTTTATGCTCGTCGCTCGTGATGTTCTGCAGAATCGTACCTGCTACGATTCCCATCGAGATTTGTTTCACTTCACCTCCAGACCGTCAGAGTGCAGTTATATGTAGAGAAACAAGTCTGGGGACGCTTAGACTAACCTCTGCTATAACTCCAACTGCCGAGAGAATGATACTCGCCAAGCCGCAGTTAGTCACTGTCGGCAAGCGCTGTGTCAGCCTCGTGTCACAAGCTTCAGTGAGCAGCCTGCACAAAGATGTCACTTTGACTGCTAGCTCTATCACTGCAGTCTGGTGTACGATGTTACGACTCCCAGATGTTTCACCCAGTCGTCTCTGCCATGACTCGCTCCACAACTCGCTCCACGCTCGCCAGCAGTGACAGCCCAGCAACAGTACCAGTCGAGAAGTGTCCTCCTGAGTCACTTGCCAGAAGTCCTGCCCAGTTGCCGAGTTTTGTCGACGCCTCACTCGAGGGCACCAGCATGTCGTGCCCCAGGTTGAGTGAAAACCTGCAGCAACTCCTACGATGACTGCTTCACTGTTCCAGAGGAGACCATACCCTGTTACGTCACAGCTCAGCTGCAGTGATGTCTCCTGTGCTGCAGTATCTGTCCAGACGCAGGAAGGCGTGCAGTGATGCCCATCGACGCTCACTGCCTTTGACCACGATGTTTAGCACACCCCACATGTTTTTTTCTTCCCTCCCTGTAGGAAGTTTTTTCTTTCAATGTCCATATGTATATACATGTTTTTATTTTGTGTTCTGTGCCCTGTTCCTACAAGAGAGAGACCAAGTTTCTTTTACTACCAGTACTGTCGCGTCGGGATGACGCGAGGTAGGTGGCCGAGCGAATGTGACAGTCTGTACTGTCTGCACGACAGCCTATGCGTCTGCCAGCTTAGTTCATATTTCGTGCCATGCTGGTGCTGCCACCTATAGGCGTTGCCACTTCAGCCTGCCTGCCCTTGCCTCACGCTCACTCTCACAGCGGCCCCTAGCAGGAAGACACAAGGGTACTTCTAGCTCTCTCTCGTGGATGGCCCTGCCCAGGCCATGGGCACAACACACAAGCGTGTGTACCCCCCCACGACATAACAATAAAGTAAGAAGCCTCCGAAACGTATCATTTAACCACCCACAAACCAGAACCCCAAATAATCCTTTTAGATGTAGCATCAACACGCACTGGTGGGTCAGTTGTAGGCTCTTAAAAAACACTGCTGGCGGGTGTGGGCTCAACACAAAACTGATGGGTCAGGTTTAGGCTCAACACTGTGATGTAGTTCAGCTGGGCTTGTGAGGTCTCTTGGGAGACCTAATTTAAACCAATTATATGGTCACACCTTCCCTTTGGCAAACGTCTTTTAGCCACGCCCACATCTGAGGTCTTTTGTTCTTGACGGCGTCAGACCTAGGTGTCAGGTCGTACACGTGGTTGGGGAGGGTGCTTGGACCACCATAAAAGCCCAAGGAAGAGCATGATCAGGAGATTCGAGCGGAGCCCCTGCTGGGGTGCAGAGCTCCGAGCAGAGACCTCCGAGCGGAGCTGCTGCTGGGGTGCAGGGCTCTGGAGGAGACTGTTGGAGGCTTTGGGGGCAGAGTACTGGCTTGGCGCAGTACTCGTGCTGTGTAGGTCTTGGGACCTGTGGCTTAGTTCCGGGTGATGAACTGCCCTCTGAACTATATTGAAAGTTAAAATTCTGTTTCGCCAAGCTAATTGTATTCCCTGTCTCACTGCTTATGTGTACCACCCCTTTTATCTAAACCCCAATAATGTACTCCTGTTTCCCAAAATATATTATTGTACAAGAACTTAATAATAAACTGTGTTTGAGTAGAATATTTAATATTCACTGCCCACCGTTATTATTTTTTTTTCTTATATTTTATTATGTTTAAAATAAGTGAAGAATGGGCGAGGCATATGTTAGTGAGTAGTGTAGAGTTAATGAGAGTGTCGTGGTGGTCACCACTGACCTGTCATTATCACCTACCTCTGCTAATCATCTCACTCCAACCACCTCGCCTGCCTCTCCCCTGCCTACATAATCCTTACTCCCATATTCCCCTAATCATTACCCCCCTGCATACATGGTGTCTAAGCGGTGGTGGGTTTTCATTATTTTATAGAGGAACCAGTCCCATGTGCCTTATTTTTGACTGCTCGGTTATACTTATGCTACCATTTGCTACCATTTGATTTGGGGTTATTATAATGATATTAAAAATCCTAGTGACCTTAACTGACCTTTCTGACAGTGGGTCTGAATAATTGCTTGTTGTATTAAAATTTGGTGGAGTTGGTTGTTGGTTTGAGATAAATGGTGGAGAATATCAGTGTTTGGGTGAGACTTTTGGGGGAAGCAATTACTGGCCGAAATTGAATATTTACAGAGGAATGAGAAGTCACCCAGCCCACCTTGGAAGACTCACCCACAAAGTCACCCACTGAAAAGTTGCCTATGAATGCTGTCCACCTGATGTGCCCAGTCACCCAGCTGATATGCCCAGTCACCCAGCTGATGTGCCCCAGTAGATGTATTGCTGCCCTGGTCTGTCATCCAGTGTAGTGGGTGTCTGTCTGCGTTACCCAGCCTCTGTGACCATCACCCACGGACCGCCAGTTACCCGCAGTTGCCAGGGATGGGTGACCGCACCTGCTGTTGATGACCTGAAGTGACCTCACCTCACCCCGAGCAACTGACCATTCCCTGCTACTGCTGATGTCGGCTGCTGTGATGCTGTCTGCTATGCTGTGGCCATGCTGTGATGCTGTCTGCTATGCTGTGGCCGTGCTGTGTGCTGCTGTGATACGGCCTTGCTATGATGAGATGCTGCGGCCTTGCTGTGATGCTGGGACCGTGCTGCGATGCTGTGGCCATGCTGTGTGCTGCTGTGATGCGGCCGTGCTGTGATGTTGAGATGCTGCGGTCGTGCGGTGATGTTGAGATGCTGCGGCCGTGCTGTGATGCTGGGACCGTGCTGCGATGCTGTGGCCGTGCTGTGTGCTGCTGTGATACAGCCGTGCTGTGATGCTGCGATGCTGCCTAGCTCAAGAGGAGGGGATGGCGGTGATGCTGCAGTGGTGTGTGAGGGATTCTGGCTGATGTGCCAGGACAGGAGAAATCTACTATGAAGGGGCTGCCATCCTCGGAGATGTGGAAGGACGGAGCCGCGGAGATGGACTCCATGCTGGGACCAGCCTGCTATCAAGGGTGGTATGGAGATGTGTCCTGCCTTGCTGGTCGACCTGTGCGACAGGTATGCGGGGATGCCCTGCCAGCCATGAGAGACAATTAAGAGTGTGAGATGTCCCCAGCCCACTTTTACTTGCCAGAAGTGTTAGTGTTGCCTGTGCGAAATAAGGTGACTTTAATACGGTCCAGTGTTTAGGCTACCTTGTTTTATGAGGCCAGTGAATCCTAGTAGCGGGATAGGATTAATGGAGGGTCTTAGCTGCGATGCCCGCCCTGTCTCGATTTTCAGATGTTGTAGTGTGCATGTGAAGTGTGCCGAAAAATGCGACCTTGGTGGGGCGTGAAGTGGTCCAGTTGCAGTTACTTGAAAGAATGCAACCCGTTGGAGCAGTTTTCCACGCCATAGAAGCCTAGAGAGGTTTGACCCCAAAGGTTAACGTGCGAGGTTGACTAGCATTGGCTAGTGCATTTCTAGTAGAAGTAGGGAAGGCAATGGAGCCCAATATTTAGGTTTAAGGAGAAAGACGGGTAAGGAGGCTTTGCCCAGAGAGCGACTATTATGCTGGTCAACTGCGAGGTGTACTGATTACGCTGCCTTGTGGTAGTTGAGGAGGTTGAGGGAAATATATGTAATTGAATAATTTTGTATTATGTATAATTTTGTCTTTGTATTGTAATAGATTTAAGGGGTTAGGATTAAAATAGTCTAATAACTAGGACAAATTGTCCTAGTTCTCAGATATTTTAAATTGGGGGAGAAAGGGGGATGTGATGTAGTTCAGCTGGGCTTGTGAGGTCTCTTGGGAGACCTAATTTAACCAATTATATGGTCACACCTTGCCTTGGCAAACGTCTGTAGCCACGCCCACGTCTGAGGTCTTTTGTTCTTGACGGCGTCAGACCTAGGCATCAGGTCGTACACGTGGTTGTGGAGGGTGCTTGGACCACCATAAAAGCCCAAGGAAGAGCATGATCAGGAGATTCGAGCGGAGCTGCTGCTGGGGTGCAGAGCTCCTGAGCAGAGACTTTGAGGGGAGCTGCTGCTGGGGTGCAGGGCTCGGGAGAAGGCTGCTGAAGTCTCTGGAGGAGACTGTTGGAGGCATTGGGCAGAGTACTGGCTTGGCGCAGTACTCGTGCTGTGTAGGTCTTGGGACCTGTGGCTTAGTTCCTGTGATGAACTGCCCTCTGAACTATATTGTAAGTTATATTCTGTTTCGCCAAGCTAATTGTATTCCCTGTCTCACTGCTTATGTGTACCACCCCATTTATCTAAACCCCAATAATGTACTCCTGTTCCCAAATATATTATTTTACAAGGACTTAATAATAAACTGTGTTTGAGTAGAATAGTAATATTCACTGCCCACCGTTATTTATTCTTTTTTCTTATATTTTATTATGTTTATATATAAGTGAAGAATGGGCGAGGCATATGTTAGTGAGTAGTGTAGAGTTAATGAGAGTGTCGTGGTGGTCACCACTGACCTGTCATTATCTACCTACCTCCGCTAATCGTCTCACTCCTACCACCTCGCCTGCCTCTCCCCTGCCTACATAATCCCTTACTCCCATATTCCCCTAATCATTACCCCCCTGCATGACAACACAACACTCGTGCATCAGGTGTAGGATCAACACAACATTGGTGGGTCAGGTGTAGGATCAACAGAACACTGGTGTGTCAGTTGTAGGATGAACACAGCACTGGTGGGTAAGGTGTAGCATCAACACAACACTGGTGGGTCAGGTGTAGGATCAACACAACACTGGTGCATCAGGTGTAGGCTCAACACTACACTGGTGGGGCAGGTGTAGGCTCAACACAACATTGGTGGGTCAGGTGTTGGCTCAACACAACATTGGTGAGTCAGGTGTTGGCTCAACAAACACTGGTGGGTGAGGTGTTGGTTCAACACAACACTGGTGGGTCAGGTGTTGGCTCATCACAACATTGGTTGGTCAGGTGTTGGCTCAACACAAACCTGGTGGGTCAGGTGTTGGCTCAACACAACACTGGTGGGTCAGGTGTAAGCTCAACACATCACTGGTGGGTCAGGTGTTGGCTCAACACAACATTGGTGGGTCAGGTGTTGGTTCAACACAACACTGGTGGGTCAGGTGTTGACTTAACACACCACTGTTGGGTCAGGTGTTGGCTCAACACAACACTGGTGGGTCAGGTGTTGGCTCAACACAACACTGGTGGGTCAGGTGTTGGCTCAACACAACACTGTTGGGTCAGGTGTTGGCTCAACACAACACTGGTGGGTCAGGTGTTGGCTCAACACAACACTGGTGGGTCAGGTGTTGACTTAACACACGACTGGTGGGTCAGGTGTTGGCTCAACACAACACTGGTGGGTCAGGTGTTGGCTCAACACAACACTGGTGGGTCAGGTGTTGGCTCAACACAACACTGGTGGGTCAGGTGTTGACTTAACACACCACTGGTGGGTCAGGTGTTGGCTCAACACAACACTGGTGGGTCAGGTGTTGACTTAACACACCACTGGTGGGTCAGGTGTTGGCTCAACACAACACTGGTGGGTCAGGTGTAGGCTCAACACAACACTGGTGGTCAGGTGTTGGCTCAACACAACACTGGTGGGTCAGTGTTGGCTCAACACAACACTGGTGGGTCAGGTGTTGACTTAACACAACACTGGTGGGTCAGGTGTTGGCTCAACACAACACTGGTGGGTCAGGTGTTGGCTCAACACAACACTGGTGGGTCAGGTGTTGGCTCAACACAACACTGGTGGGTCAGGTGTTGACTTAACACAACACTGGTGGGTCAGGTGTTGGCTCAACACAACACTGGTGGGTCAGGTGTTGACTTAACACAACACTGGTGGGGCAGGTGTAGGCTCAACACAACACTGGTGGGTCAGGTGTTGGCTCAACACAACACTGGTGGGTCAGGTGTTGGCTCAACACAACACTGGTGGGTCAGGTGTTGGTTCAACACAACACTGGTGGGTCAGGTGTTGGCTCAACACAACACTGGTGGGTCAGGTGTTGGCTCAACACAACACTGGTGGGTCAGGTGTTGGTTCAACACAACACTGGTGGGTCAGGTGTTGGTTCAACACAACACTGGTGGGTCAGGTGTTGGTTCAACACAACACTGGTGGGTCAGGTGTTGGCTCAACACAACACTGGTGGGTCAGGTGTAGGCTCAACACAACACTGGTGGGTCAGGTGTTGGCTCAACACAACACTGGTGGGTCAGGTGTTGGCTCAACACAACACTGGTGGGTCAGGTGTTGGTTCAACACAACACTGGTGGGTCAGGTGATGGTTCAACACAACACTGGTGGGTCAGGTGTTGGCTCAACACAACACTGGTGGGTCAGGTGTAGGCTCAACACAACACTGGTGGGTCAGGTGTTGGTTCAACACAACACTGGTGGGTCAGGTGTTGGTTCAACACAACACTGATGGGTCAGGTGTTGGTTCAACACAACACTGGTGGGTCAGGTGTAGGCTCAACACAACACTGGTGGGTCAGGTGTTGGTTCAACACAACACTGGTGGGTCAGGTGTTTGGCTCAACACAACACTGGTGGGTCAGGTGTTGGTTCAACACAACACTGGTGGGTCAGGTGTTGGTTCAACACAACACTGGTGGGTCAGGTGTTGGCTCAACACAACACTGGTGGGTCAGGTGTTGGTTCAACACAACACTGGTGGGTCAGGTGTTGGTTCAACACAACACTGGTGGGTCAGTGTTTGGTTCAACACAACACTGGTGGGTCAGGTGTTGGCTCAACACAACACTGGTGGGTGAGGTGTTGGCTCAACACAACACTGGTGGTGTCAGGTGTTGCTCAACACAACACTGGTGGGTCAGGTGTTGGCTCAACACAACACTGGTGGGTCAGGTGTTGGTTCAACACAACACTGGTGGGTCAGGTGTTGGCTCAACACAACACTGGTGGGTCAGGTGTTGGCTCAACACAACACTGGTGGTCAGTGTTGGCTCAACACAACACTGGGGGTCAGGTGTTGGTTCAACACAACACTGGTGGGTCAGGTGTTGGTTCAACACAACACTGGTGGGTCAGGTGTTGGTTCAACACAACACTGGTGGGTGAGGTGTTGGCTCAACACAACACTGGTGGGTCAGGTGTTGGCTCAACACAACACTGTGGGTCAGGTGTTGGCTCAACACAACACTGGTGGGTCAGGTGTTGGCTCAACACAACACTGGTGGGTCAGGTGTTGGCTCAACACAACACTGGTGGGTCAGGTGTGGCTCAACAACAACACTGGTGGGTGAGGTGTTGGTTCAACACAACACTGGTGGGTCAGGTGTTGGCTCAACACAAACACTGGTGGGTGAGGTGTTGGTTCAACACAACACTGGTGGGTCAGGTGTTGGCTCAACACAACACTGGTGGGTCAGGTGTTGGTTCAACACAACACTGGTGGGTCAGGTGTTGGCTCAACACAACACTGTGGGTCAGGTGTTGGCTCAACACAACACTGGTGGGTCAGGTGTTGGCTCAACACAACACTGGTGGGTCAGGTGTTGGTTCAACACAACACTGGTGGGTCAGGTGTTGGTTCAACACAACACTGGTGGGTCAGGTGTTGGCTCAACACAACACTGGTGGGTCAGGTGTTGGTTGCAGGGTCATGCATGATGTCCTGTACTTGTAAACTTTCACATAACGTTCTCATCTGATACAAAGTAAGAGACGTTAATATTTTTTTTCAATCTTGAGTCATTTTAAAGATATAAGTAATTTTGGAGCATCTTTAAGTAATGTCTAATGAATTTTTGATTCGTGGAAATACGTGGAGGCATCAGCTTTCTCTTGAATTCTCCAAAGCGAGACTGGTCCATGGTCACTCGGGAACCAGGTGTTACCAGCTGCTCAAATATTGACAAAGTGACGCTGGAAGATCACGAGTGGCAAAGGCGGATTTTTATATACAGACTCTTTATTGTTAATGTATCACCACATTAGCCCAGTGATTACCTCTTACAAAAGAAATTAAGTTGATACAGGTTTGGAGATATTTTACATATTACATTAGATTTCGTGAGTGTTTTTGTAGAAGGCAGGATACATGCATCATCACAGCTGGGACACATTTCCTGAGTGTGTCCAGGAAGGTAAACAAAAGAGGCCGTGGCTGACTGGTATATAAGCGAGGTGGTGGGAGGCACCTTAGCAGTGTGACCAGCAAGAGTGACCTTCTTGTGACTCCTCCAGCATCAGTGGCCCACTCTTCAGTTAACACAGAGTGTGAGTTAATGGTGAAGAGTGATTAAGAAATTTTACAAATGTGTTTACAAATCTTAACTTGTTACATAACGGTAACTTAGGTTGTGTTAGGAGAAACGTAAAAACAAATAAATTTCGCATTTTTATCAAAAAAGTTCAACAACAAAAAGATGGACATTTAGCACAAGGTAACGTACTGTTGCAAACTCGGCTATTGTGTGATTAAAAGTGTAAATCTTAAACAACTCATTTTTACTAAATGTAATAACGGCAGCATCCAGATAATAGACATCAGATAAGGTCACAATAACCATTGCAAACATCACATAAAATCTGCAACACAGCATTCAAGCCTTCATAGCTCTCGGTACACTGTACAGCCACAACACTGGAACAATCCATGAACACTCATCTTAGCACTGTCATAACAAAATTCCTTGCATCAAGGGACTGTTCACGGAGTCAAATGCATTGTTTGCAGCTTTCACAGAGACCCACATAAAGGACCATTTTGACAAGGAAATATGAATTCCAGGTTATAACCTATACAGATGTGACAGACTAAACAGGCAACAAGGGGGGAGGGGTGTCTTGTACGTCACAGAGTCGCTCATTTGCACAGAACTACTAAACACCTCCAATGATGTAGTTGAAGTTTCGGCAGTAAAGATTGAAAACTGAAACCTTGTCATTGTGGTTGTATACAAGCCTCCGGATGAAACTTCCCAGCAATTCCAGGAACATCTTTTGTAAGTTGACCACTGTCTGGAAAATCTTTCAACTTCTGCCCCAAACATCATGCTACTGGGAGATTTCAGCTTGAGACACCTAAAATGGAGAAGAGTAGCAAATAATATTTTAGCAGAGATCACCCCAGGAGGCAGCTCAGATGAAAATTCACACACAAACACACGAGCTATTAAATCTCTGCGCCAAATTCACTTTAAACCAGCAAATATTAGAGCCTAAAAGACTAGAAAATATACTGGACCTCGTCTTCACCAACAACGACGATCTGATACATAATATAATTGTATCAAAGACAATACACTCAGATCACAACATAATAGTGGTACAGTGAGGGTGCCTTCATAAAATTCGACTTCAATAATAAAAACATACAATGGGAACAAGTCAACCATATCCTAAATGAAACAAGCTAGGACGATATCCTAAACAACATTGATCCGATGCTATGCCTAGAAAAAATTAACTCTGTGGCACTTGAGGTCTGCTCAAGGTACATTCCATTAAGAAAAAGAAAGAGAAGATGCAAACTAGAAAGAGAGAGACGTTCCCTATACAGACGAAGGTGAAGAGTCACAGAGCTACTGAGTGGGGCTAATGTATCTGAAATACGAAGGGAGGCACTAGTCAATGAAATTGCAAATATCGAACTTAAGCTGAAGGAATTTTACAGGAGATAAGAATCACAGGAAGAACTAAAAGCCATAAAGGAAATTGAAAAGAAAATTTCTTCTTCTCTTATGCCAAATCTATGGGCAAAACAACATCCATTATTGGGTCCCTGCTTAGGCGAGATGGAACCTACACAGATGACAGCAAAGAAATGAGTGAGATACTAAAGTCCCAATATGACTCAGTATTCAGCAAGCCATTACCCAGACTAAGGATCGACAATCTAAATGACCGAGACCCAAAATTTGGTCATCTCAAAAATCTCTGATATTATCCTAACACCACAAGACTTTGAAAAGGCAATAAATAACAGGCCCATGCACTCTGCCCCAGGCCCAAATTCATGGAACTCCGTGTTCATCAAGAATTGCAAGAAGCCCCTATCACGTGCCTTCAGCATTCTATGGAGAGGAAGCATGGACACAGGGGTCATCCCACACACACTAAAAACATCAGACATAAGAACATAAGAAAGAAGGAACACTGCAGCAAGCCTACTGACCAGTGCGAAGCAGGTCAATGTCCCCCCCCCCGGATTAGCCCAATGACCCACCTAGTCAGGTCACTTCCACTTAAGGAAGGAGCAAGGCATCAGACCTAGTAGCACAAGCTAGTCAGGTCCAACTCACACCCACCCACACCCACTCACGTATTTATCTAACCTATTTTTAAAACTACACAATGTTTAGCCTCTATAACTGTACTCGGGAGTTTGTTCCACCTACTAGTGACTATGCCCTCGTCTGCTACAAGTTCCCTTTCCACCTGACGTTAGTATATAAGCGCCAGGTTCCTTGCTTCTGCTTCAGAATCTCCCCGACTACGGTGCTCTTCGCACCAACTCCAAGGTTGAGGAACTGATTACCTCGTCTTCTGTATATAGTTCTACTGTCTTCAAGTTATGTCCTGGAATTTGTATTGATAAAGCCACTGGATGGCGAAACGTCTACAATAAAGATACCCAGATGTTGCACATGAGTCTTAATTTCATTTTGTCGGTATTGTATACCATTCTTGTACAACATGGTCGCACTTGTCGAAGGCTTTTGCAAGGTCTGTGCATATTATATCTGCATTTTGTTTATCCTCTATAGTGGTCCAATAGCTGGGACAGGCAGGAGCAACCTGCTCTAAACCCGTGTTGCTCTGGGTTGTGTAACTGATGGGTATCTAGGTGGATGACGATCTTGCTTCTTAGGGGATGTTAGTGCTATCAGTCTGTAGTTCTTTGCAATTGCTTTACTGCCACCTTTGTGAAGTACATGATGAGAAATTTCAACTAATCATATATGGAAAATTTGAGGAAATTAAAACTGTATCGGGTATACAAAAAATTTCAACCCACAAAAAAGCGGAAAGAATGTGAAGGAGCTGGAGTGTAAGATAAGATAAATAAGATTTCGTTCATTTTTAATCCGGAGGGTTAGCCACCCGGATAACCAAAAAAGCAGTGCCCATCGAGGACGTCTAAACCATTTCCATTGAGGTCCTAAATCTTGCCCCCCAGGATGCGACCCACACCAGTCGACAAACCCCCAGGACCTTTTTGCTGAAAATGAACAGGAAAAAGGGTGAAAAGGAAACGGTCGAAATGTTTCCACCCGTGGGGGAATCGAACCCGGGCCCCCGTGGTGAAGGGGGAGCTTTAGCCCCAGCTCTCACCCCCCGGGACTCACCTTCAAAGACCACAACAATGAATGGGATTGCTAGAAAAAATGAAGAATGGATAACGAAAACCCTTCAAAAAGGGAGCCAAGCCCAGAGTTCCTTCAAACGTTTTTTCTTATAGGCGGGAAATATGCTGTACACAAAGGCCCCTTTAAGAGGGGCGACATTGCAGACTAGAGAGTTAAAAAAGGAAATTTTACGGCACACATAATACGATAAAGCCCAAAAAACCCGGGAAGGGTTAAATTTCCCTTATTTGTATTCCTGGAATGCAAGTGGAGAGATAATGATTAATTTTTGAAAAATCCAAAGGGGGATGATTTCCCAAACTTGCAGCAAAAAATCACTCCCTGTGAAAGCAAAAGATCAGGCAAAAGATCAACCCCCCAGTTAAAAGCAGGAGAGCCACGAGTACACTGAGGCAAACAGAAAGTGTCGGGGCCCAGACTGTTCATCCCTCCCAGATACTAAGGGGGATACCAATTCCCCTGGCTTTTCTCAAGAAGGCATTGGGAAAGGCACCTAAAGGCTACCTGACCACCGGGCTGTGGTTCATACGTCTTTTTCCGTGGGGCCCAGAAATACAGCCTGACTGACCAGACCCGTCCACCAGACCCTGGTCTCGACCGGGCCGCGGGGGTGTTGACCCCCGAAACCCCTTCCAGGTATACCAGGTATTTTTTCCCATAACACAAAAGGCACTACCGTACACAGTTCCTCACACAAACGGCGGGGAGCTAAAAGCCTCTACGGATTTTAAACCCCAGAAGGGTTTTTCTTGTAAGCCAAGAAAGTCAGGCATTGGGTTACCAAATTGGGGGATTCTTCGCTCCTTCCCCGAGGCGCTCCCCAACACCCAAAACCCTCCGGGTTTAGTAACGTAGGGACGCGGGTGTAAGGACCATTCCTACAGTCTTCCCTCCCCCGGGATCAAACTTGGTGAAACTGTCCGCATTTTAGAGCAGAAAAAATTTTACATAGTTGGGGGGGTGCATCCATAGAATGCAAACTGCCACAAGATCACCCAGGGCCTCAAAAACCCTATTATGGTTTCCTAAGGTCAAACAAGAAACCCATGTCCAGAAAAAGTTTACTAATGAATGTTGGGTTTCCAGCCCCGGGAAACCCATGTGTGATTTATAATCTTTAATTCCCGTCCGCGGATGGTGTGGGGGAAAACTGCTCACTCAATGTTCTTACTATTTTTTAAAAAAAGTATTGGAAAAAATAATTTAAAAACCCGAAATAATTTTTTTTTTTTAAAACCTTCTGTATTCTAAGAATAAAAAATGTAGATTTTGAAATGGGTACAACAAATCTTTTTGTGATATTTTTCGTTTTTAAATTTTAAATTTTTTTGTTTTATGTTAAAACAAGGAAAAAATCCACACTGGTAAAAGGGGAAGGGCAAAATTAAAGTTTATACGTTATAAATGCCAAATTTATTTGTAACAAAAAATTTTGCTGGAAATATTTTTTAAAAAAAAATGAATTGTTTGGTTTGGAGAATATTTTCCAGTTTTTCCAACTCTGGTTTGGATCTTCCCAACCTGATTATGGAGCTCCTTGTCAACCCCCCTGGAAATGGAGGCCATTACAAAACCCGGGGGAAAATTTATTGGGGTTCCCAGGCTTACAAAACCGGAAAAGGGGCCCGAAAAAACAGGTTTTGGAAGGGCAGTCATCAACGAAAATAATGGAGGTCCATTCCAACAAACGGAATGAAAGGGGTTCCCCTTCCTGTTCAAAGGGTTAATGGAGGGGGGCCCCAAGCTCTAACAAAAAAAGTTCAATTGTTTTTTTGAGAGGCTCTTCCCTCCAAAAAAACCTGGAAATGGGTTCTTAGTCCCAAAAATAAAAAGGGGGGTTTTTTTCCCACCCCCAAAAATCGGGAATTATGGGGGTTTTTCCCATTCAAAAAACCGGAAAAAAAGGGGGGTTTTTTCCCATCCAAAAAACCAGGAAAGGGTTTTTCCCCCCCAAAAAACCGGGTTTAAGGGAGGTTCCCCATAAAAACAACCGGGAAAATGGAGGTTTCCCTTAAAAAACCGGGAAATAATGGGGGCCCACTTTTACAAACCGGGTTTAATGGGGTGGTTCTACCAAAAAAAACCGGGGACCAGGGTTTAGGGTTCTTCAAAAGTTGGGAAGGTTTGTCGGGGATTTTCCAAGACGGGTTTCCCAAAAACAAAAAAAGTGGTTTTTGGAGAGGTTATAAAAAGGAAGGTTTAAAGGGGTGGGTTTAAAAAAATTAATGGAGGAAAATTTTTGAGGAAAAAGGGAGGTTTTTTGGGGTTTGGGAATTTTTCTAAAAAAATGGGTTTTGTGGGGAGGTTCCCCAAAAAGGGGGGGGTAGGGGTTTTCGGGAAAGGGTAAGGAGGAAAAGGTTTTTGGAGGTGGAAATTTGGGGAAGAATTGGAGGTATGGAGGGGTTTTGGGGGGTGATATTTTGGAGGACAAATTGGAAGTGGAGGGGGGTTTGGGGGTGGGATACTTTGAGGAAAAATTGGAGGTGGGGAGGGGGTTTGGGGGGGGGTAAACCTTGGGGAGACAAATTTGGGGTAATGGAGGGGGTTTTTGAGGGGTGATACTTTGGAGGACAAATTGGAGGTAGTGGAGGGGGTTTTTGGGGGGTGTGAACTTTTGGAGGAAAAAATTGGGGTAGTGGAGGGGTTTTGGAGGTGGGAATTTCTGGAGGAAAAAAAGGGAGGAGTGGAGGGGGTTTTGGAGGTGGTGAATTCTGGAGGACAAATTGGAGGTAGTGGAGGAGGTTTTGGAGGTGGTGATACTTCTGGAGGACAAATTGGAGGTAGTGGAGGAGGTTTTGGAGGTGGTGATACTTCTGGAG
Organism: Cherax quadricarinatus; assembly: GCF_026875155.1. Lineage (NCBI taxonomy): Eukaryota > Metazoa > Arthropoda > Malacostraca > Decapoda > Parastacidae > Cherax > Cherax quadricarinatus. Next base: position 41,749,457 of record NC_069441.1, read on the forward strand.
GACAAATTGGAGGTAGTGGAGGAGGTTTTGGAGGTGGTATTTGGGGCTTGGATGGGGGGATTTTTGGAGTTGGGAATTCTGGGGAAAAATTGGAGGAGTTAATTTTTTGGGGGGGGCCCCGGAAAAAATTGGGGAGGGGAAGGGGGTTTTTTGGAGGGTAATCGAAAAAATTTGGAGGGAGGGGTTTGGGGGGGAAATGCTGGAGGTTTGGAGGGAATTTGGTGGGTGGAGGGGGAATTTTTGGAGGTGGAGGGAAGGGGGTTTGGAGGGGTCCCCTGGAGGAAATTTTGGAGGTGGTGGAGGTTTTGGGGGGGGGTTTGGTTTGGGGGGGGTTTTGGGGTGGGGGTTTGGGGGGGGAGGATTGGAGGTGGGGGGTTTGGAGGTTTGGGGGTTTTGGGGGGAGGAGATTTGGGGGGGGGGGGGGGGGGGGGGAAAAAGGGGGGTTGGTGGAGGAGGGGGGGTGGTGTAGGGGGGGTGAAGGGGGGGAGGTGTCACCCCCTCCACCCCCCCCCTAAAACAGTCATCCCTGTATCGTTTTCCAGACATCATGAAGGCAGTGCCACCTCTCTGGTTGGTGTTTTGCCACTAAGTAATTGGGGCGCTGAGTGACGCCAGTCTCACACCAAAAAAGGGCCGGGTTCAATTGGCGAGGCAAGGTGTATGATCGTCACCCCTTACACCTGCCGCCCCCAAACACCTAGCATAGTTACCTATAAGTCAGATGATTATTGTGGGTTTTTCCCAGGGGTAATGATTTTGGCTCCAGAGTAACCCCACTGCTTGGCTTTCTTAGGTTTCCTGGGTTAATACCCATCCAGGTTAATAAAACAGAGTAAAACTAAAGTGTTAGAGTCAGTCGCTACACTCTCTGCTCATGGGGTTTGAATACTCTAAATTATTTAAAAAAACATCTGATACAACCCTAAACACGTTTGAAACTATTTTTTCCTTTCTTGTTTTGTTCTGGGTTTATATTTCTTGTTTTTATTCCCTTTACCAAGTGAATACTTGTCAACATCACCTTCCCGGGTATGAAGATCTACAAAAAATAACTTTGAATGTTGTATATCCTGTATAGGTATATAATTACCCATAATGCAATCCCTGAGTTTACTTACATATATTTTGGGGTTTAATTATTCCTGGTGGGGGTTCATTGTAACATGAAATATCCCTGGGGGTGGTTCACAGTAACATGAAAATATCCCCGGGTGGTGGTTCTATGTAACTGAAGTATCCCTGGCAAGTGGTTCATATGTAACAGAAGCATCCTGGTGGGGGTTTATAGTAACAGAAGTATCATGGCTGGGGGTTCATATGAAAAAGAATACCCCGGGAGTTTCATTGTAACATGAAGTATCCTGGGTGGTGGTTCATAGTAACATGAAGTATCCCCGGCTGGGGGTTCTTTGAAATGAAATATCCCTGGCAGTGGTTTTAGTAACATGAAAGTTCCCTTGGTGGGGTTTTTATGTAACATGAAGTACCTGACTGGTGGTCTATGTAAAAGAAATACCTGGTGGTGGGTTTTTTGTAACAGAAGTATCCCTGGCTATGGTTTTATGTAAAATAAGATCCCTGGGGGTGGTTCATATGTAACATAAATATCCCTGTGGTGGTTCAATGAAATAAATATCCGGGGTGGTGGTTCATTGTAAAAACAGAAAAATTTCCCCGGCTGGTGGTTCATATGTAACTGAAGTATCCCTGGCTGTGGTTTATATGTAACTAAAGTATCCTGGGGGGTGGTTCATATGTAACTGAAGTATCCCTGGTGGTGGTTCATGTAAAATGAAGTTTCCCGGTAGTGGTTATATGTAACATAAATATCCCCGGGTGGTGGTTCATATTAACATAAAATATCCCTGGGTGGTGGCATAGTAACATGAAATATCCCCCGGGTGGGGTTCATTGTAAAAGAAGTATACCTGGCAAGGGGTTCATATGTAAATGAAGTATCCCTGGGAAGTGGTTCATATGTAACTGAAGTATCCCCTGCTGGTGATTATAGTAAAATGAAGTATCCGATGGGGCTCAAAATTTTAAAAAAGTTCCCGGCGGTGGTTCTTTGTAACTGAATATCCCTGGAGTGGGTTTATATGTAAAATGAAAATATCCCTGGCTGGTGGTTAAGTAACATAAATATCCCGGGGGGTGGGTTCACTGTAACATGAAGTTCCCGGCGGTGGGGCATATGTAACTGAAAATCCCTGGTGGTGGTTTTATATGTAACATGAAGTTCCCCCGGTAGTGGTTCTATGAAATAAAAGTTCCCTGGTGGTGGGCATATTAAATGAAGTTCCCCGGCGGTGGTTCTTGTAAAGAAAATCCCCGGCTAGTGGTTCATATGTAACATGAAGTATCCTGGGTGGGGGTTCATAAGTACATGAAAAAATCCATGGGGGGTTATAGAACATGAATATTGGGGTGGGTTTATTTTGTAACATGAAGTATACCTGGCAAGTGGGTTTAATGTAAAAGAAGTTCCCGGCTGGTGGTCATATGTAACTGAATACCTGGCTGGTGGGGTTCTTGAAATGAAAAAATCCCCGGTGGTGGTTCTAGTAACATGAAGTATCCAGGCTGGGGTCATAGAACATGAAATATCCCTGGCGGTGGTTCATATGTAACATGAAGTACCCGGCTGGTGGTTACTGTAAAATGAAGTATCCCTCTGGTGGGGTTTTATGTAAAATGAAAAAACCCTGGCTGGGGTTTTTTGTAAATGAAGTTCACTGGCTGGTGGTTTATATTAACTGAATATCCCTGGCTGGTGGTTCATATGTAACATGAATATCCCCCGGGGGTGGTTTTACAGTAACATGAAGTTCCCCCGGCTGGGGTTCATAGTAACTGAAGTATCCCCGGTGGGGTTCATATGAACATGAGTAGTTGCAACCCTGAATGGGGTTTTAAAAAAAAAAATTTATGTTATATAATGTATTTTTTTTCCCTATAATTTTATATTTTCTTATATTTTCGTAAAAGCTAAAACCAAGTATTGCCTTTTATTGTTTTTTTTGAGTAGCTTTTGTTGTTGGTGTACATAATTGTGTCATTCAACTTGATTTTCAATACTGTAATTATCGCTTGTCGCTCGTTTACGCCAGCTTTGACTGTGCTGTCCCCAAGGCTATCACGTATCAGGGGGGGGGGGGTCCCTCCCTCCGTGAAAGTATTCAGTTGCTTAGACTGCTTGGTGGTTGGGCAGAATTTTCGTCTCATTATTTTTGTTAGTTCTGTAGAAATCTTTCACAGAACCTGTTTAGACTTAGTGATTTCGACGTTGTACTGAGGTTGTGTGTCGCTTAGACACTCTGAACACCCGGCCTTGCTATGTTTGACCAAAATTTTTACTGGTTTCTGTGTAATTTTCACTCAGGGGTTTTTTTTAGCTGAAATGATTCAGTGATGGGAGTTTTGTAATTTTTTGGAGGATTTGGGTGGTCCCTATTAGGTCGTTATATTATCTCCTTGATCCGATTGTATCGCAGTCGCTTGTTTGGGGATTGGCTTAGCATTCTTTTCATTGTTCAAGCAGACTGTTCTGGTTGCCCGTCGTCAAAGAATTTATTTTTTTTGGGACTTTTTTATACTTTTTAAGTCTAGCGAGCGGGAGACATGTGAAAAATTAGAGACTTAATGCAACCAAACTTACTTGACAAATTTTTAATTTATTAAATGTTAAAGTCCAACGGATTAAGAAATTTAAATGGATATGTGCTTTTCACAAAATATTTAATCAAAAGGGTTGTTTTATTTTGATTGCTGTGTTTTAATTTAATTTGATAATATCCTCAGACAAAAATTTATTAAAATTTTAAATTTTCTAGTTTTAGCCTACCGTTTTAATTGAAAACTATTGAACTTTAAAGAATTCTAATGGACAATGGCAAGGATATGACACTTTTTACGAAAACCAGTAAAGGCTGGATGCCCAGAAAGGGGGAGTCCTTTCTATGTTCACTGGAGATCTCAAAACTTTTTTGAAACGCGTTTTTTGTAACAAATAGGGGGCCTGTCGGATGCTCTTGATCCAAGGTGTTGGGGAAATTTTCCCGTTTGAATATAGACTTCATGATCAAACTTTGGTACTTTCCTAATTGAAGACTTTGAGTTTAGTCTTGTACAAAATACCAGGTGGATGTATGACGCTGGTCTCTTGATCCCCAAAGGGGATGGAAATATGTTTAGAGTTCTAATCTAAAACAAACCAACACTTAAAAATTTATTAGGATTATAGTTTCCCATAAACACTCCCGTAGACAATTATTTTGTGTGTATGCAAAGTGAAAAAGTTTTTTTGATACTTGACTTTGTCTAGTTAAGTCATTAAAACTTCAAGTGGGCAATACCCCAAAATTCGGGGTGCTATAACAGGAATACACCGCAGAAAATGTCAGAGCATTAATTTAAAAAATATGTTGTTTCTGCTCATAAGAGATGTCTATTATATTCAATTAAAAGTCTGTGTCACAATTAGGAGTATGACTTTGATGATGATTTAAAAAGCAACTAAGCAGAAGTGAGCCCATGTCTGGGCCAGTGTAGATATTCTCGCCGCTCCTTTTTTCACTGACCTTGTTCAGAGTTAGCTGGGAGTTGACAAGCCTAATACAGTACAGTGATGTACACCTGATCTACTCCCAGACCCGATCAGACTCTCTAGAGACGGCTTGGGGCGAAGTGTCCACCAAGGACCCCAACCACGTTAATTTCCCTACTCCTCATTTCCACTGGGCCTATCTCTCAGGAACGTTTGAGAGGTTGGGAAAGTTCTTATGTTGCAGATGCACAAATTGAGGCCAGAGGAAATTGAAAAGAAGAAGATTTCCCAAAAAAAAAAGTTCGTCTTTAAAAACAACAGACTGATAGATCACAGGGCACATTTTAAAGTGCGAAAACTGCATCCGGTTCCAAAAATTTTTTTTTAAATGACTTAGACCATATTTTTGATGTGTTTGAGAAAACCCGGCATGTGCTATGAATTTGGGCCCTGAAGATGGGCAACATTGTTGCTACTCTTTGACGGGAAAGAGCTCAAACCTTACTGCGCTTTGCCTTTTTCCAAGTAATTAGTTTATGCGTCAAAAAATTCTGAGAGTATAACTTGTTACCTGTAAGTTATCAAGGAGCATTCGTACGTTACAACGACGACAAGATCAAACTTGTGTTAGAGTTTGCTCGTGAAAAAAAAGTTGCTTTTTCAGAGGTGGTGTAGGTCTGCCAAGTGTAACAACTACGACCAGTTTTGTTCAGTTGTTATTTACACGAAGAGTTTAACAACTGTATGCCTGCTGACATACAAGAATATCTGATCGATCATACTACCTCGGATATTCTGGAAACTGCAGCATTAGCAGACATTACGAGATTTCTCACAATAATTTGTACGTACTAAAAACACAGAGAAACAAGGTAAACTAAAGATTGTCCTAGAAGCTGGCAACCTAAATCAGCTGCTCATTGCCGGCCTGATGTACCTGCTACTGTAACTTCTCGTACCTTTCCCAGGAAAGCTCACAATCCTAAATCTGTCTCTGTGGCTAGAAAAGAAATCTGGTATTGAGAAGAAGAAAGTTAAAATGTACCTATTGTAACAAAAAGGACATGCTAGAGAGTATTGCTATAAGTTAGAAAGAGATAGGAGATACAATCGTGCGGCTGGCGCCCCCACTCAAGTTGTATCCTCTTCCGAGCAACAAAGGCACCAAAAATCCTAGTAATACCTCTGATCCTACTGTTTTAGATAATGTTACTCAGGATAGATGACTAGCATCAGAAAGTGTATCTGACGAAAAGATTCGTTCAGCGTTTGAGCCCTTACTTTTCGAGAGATAAAGTAGGATTTGGACGAATCACATCTAACTGAGATAATTTCTTTCAGAGACACTGGCAGTTATCTCACGTTATTAAGAGAAGATGTACTGCCATAACTGACGGATACCTATTGCAAGTAGATGTATTGTTAGAAGCCTATGGAGGAGCTATAATAAAAGTTGCCTCTGCAAAAAGTTTATATTGAAACAACTATTATACTGGTTATATTTCGTGGTATATCCAGTGGTGTATTTTCCCATCAGGTCAGTGGACTTGTTTGATAGGGAACGATATCCTTCATGCTGGTATATGTAAAGAACCACTTGTGATTGATAACAAACCCCTGATGATAATTATGGCCATTGAAGCTTGTAGAGAGAAACCTATTTTATTTCCTCTCAGCGCAATTACTAGAGCTATGTCAAAGATACAACAACCATCCTTGTCTCCTGTTGAATTAATTGATGACAATGATTTGGGGTTGAATATGTTGTTTAGTGACGCTCTGCGCCCGGGGTCATTAACACTGACTCCACCTGGTCATCAACCTAGTCAGGACACAACTGACGTTAAATTTCTTACTCATGATGATTTAATCAAGGATCAGTTTGTTGATCAGTCACTGGAAAAACTGAGAGATATAGCAGTTACTGAGAGTGAAGCAAAGGATCTCGATAATTGTTACTATTATAGTAACGGTGTACTGATGGAGAAAAATAAATGTAAGTTGTCAGCTGATAGTGTTTCCACCACAGTCAAGCATTCTGTAGTGTTACCAGTTACATTTCATGAACAGGCCATTGATTTTGCTCACAATAGTCCCATAGGAGGACATTTGGGTGTCAAGAAGACACTCGGTAAACTGGCAAAACTTTTACTTGGCCAAAGATGAAGGAAACAGTAGCTGATCATGTGCGACGTTGCCACGTGTGTCAAGTGACAGGCAAGCCAGCGCACACACCTCCACCTGCGCCTCTCATTTCCTATCACCGTGCATGGTGAACCATTCTCCACGTCTTTTTATTGATTGTGTGGTCCTTTGCCTAGAACCAAAAACTAGAAAACCAATACTTATTTAACTATTATGGACGCTGCAACACGCTACCCCCGAAGCTTTCCTATGAGAAAAATTAATGCTCGTGCATTGTGAGAGCGCTGATGAAATTTTTCTCCCAGGTTAGATTGCCACGAGAGATACAATCAGAGCAGGGATCTAATTTCACTTCTAAGATCTTTCGAGAAGCATTATCCCACCTAGGAATAAAGTCTGTACTTTCAACCAGTTATCATCCAGTCACAAGGGGCTCTAGAGAGATTTTCATCAGACACTGAAGTCCATGATGACAGCTTATTGTGAACATTTTTCTAGAGACTGGGATGAGGGTATACCTTTTCTTCTGTTCGCTATAAGGAAAGTGAAAAAGAAGAAGTATCGGATTTAGTCCGTTTGAATTAATATTCGGAAAACCAAGTGCGTGTCCTCTCCCCAGTTTTAAAAAAGGACGTGTGGACAGGAAAATCAAATCCATCATGAGTACTTCACCTTCATTAAGGCAGCAACATTTGACAGCCGCTAGAGAGCTAGCTTCGAAAAAACCTAGTTTCACCCCAAGCTAAAAATGAAGCAACAATTATGACAAGCGTGCTGTCTCTCGTTCTTTTAAAGCAGGAGAAAAGGTGAGGCTGGGAAAATTTTAGTACCAGGTCATGCTCTACAAGCCAGGTATGATGGTCCCCTGGAAGTAGTGAAAAAGCTTAGTGACGTAAATTATTTGGTAGTACGCCTGGGAAAAAGAAATCTAATCATGTGTACCATGTAAACCAGCTTAAGGCATACTACGCTAGTCCTCTACCTACTACTTCTATTCTTCCTAGGACAGAGGAAGAAAACGTCAGTCTACCTGACATCTCTAGAGGTATAGGGTTCGTTTAGAAAATTCAGTGACTCTACAACACTAGACGATTTCTTAGTAACCTTGGGAGTGATAAAGCTGGTGATATTAAAAACATGTTTTGGGCATTTCCCTGAATTGTTCGGTGATGTTCCTAAACGTTGTACTCTGGGTGTACATGACGTTAAAGGTACAGGGAGCATAAACCCTTAAGCAATCACCATATAGGATGAGTCCAACAAAGCATAAAGCATTGAGAGAAGAGGTTGATTTTCTGTTATCTCACGGACTTATTGAGCGCAGTAAAATCCATGGGCATCCCCCTGTATTTTAGTGCCTAAAACCTGACGGTAGTTTCAGGATGTGCACTGATTACAGGAAAGTGAACTCTGTCACCTTCCCTGATGGTTACCCTCTACCTCGCATTGACGACCTTGTTGCCCGTGTGCCCAGGAGCCCAGTTTGCCAGCCGTTTAGATCTCTTACGAGGCTATTATCAAGTCCCCTTACTGAACGTGCTCAAGAAAATATCTGCTTTTACTTTTCCCAAGATGGATTGTTTAACTACCTCGTCACCCCTTGGCCTATGTATCGCGGCTTCTTCATTCCCAACGTATAATGAACGAGTTGACCCACAACTAGGAGTAGAAGCCTACCTTAAACGACTTAGTGGTGAAACAGTGACGAGTGGGAACAGCACTTGACGCGTCTAAGAGCATTGTTTGAGAGACTGGCGCACTACAACTTCACTGTTAACTTAGTCTAAACGTAGTTTTGGTAAGCCAAGATTACCTATCTAGGCTTTTGTATCAGCCAAGGTGAGGTTGCTCCTATTGGGGCTTAGGTTCGTGCAATTTCTGAATTTCCCAGTGCCACAGGATAGGAAGGGAGTAGAGATTCCTGGGTAATGGCAGGATTTTATCACAGGTTCTGTCCAAACTTTTCTCAGATTGCAGCTCCTCTCACTGAGCTTACTAGTAGCAAAGTTCATTCACCTGGACTAGAGATTGTTTCAGACTCGTTCAAAAGGTTGGAAGCGCTTCCCTATACCTCTGCTCCTGTGTTGGAAGAGTCCTAATTTCAATCTTCCCTTCTTTTTACATATAGATGCGAGTGGTTATGCAGTGGGGGGTTGTGCTGCTCCAAACAGTCAAATCCACTGATATTCTCCATCCTATATGTACTATTCATCAAAGCTCAAACGACACCAGAAAAATTATCCACTATTTAGAAAGAGGCTCTAGCTCTTTTGGTGTCCTTGGACATTTTGACGTGTATTTGGGCACTTCCCCATTTAAAAATTAACGTTTTTTCTGACCACAATCCACTCACTTATATAAAATACTATGAAGAGTAAAAATGCTAGATCATGAGGTGGGCCCCCCAGAATCCAACCTTATTCTGTTAGTATAAAACACATAAGTGGTCATTGTAATGTAATTGCTGACGCTTTGTCACGTCCTTAATAATTATCAGTTACATTAAATTAACATAATTTTATGCCCAAATACCTTTTGTTACTTGCTATGTCAAATTCAGTAAAGTAACTTAATCCCTCCAGCCCATATTAACTATATACACTTATGTCATGTCTAATTATTATATTTATGTATTCACAGTATTGTTGTGTGAGGAGGAGACAAGCTGAGTGTTGAGTGGGTAGTGTGATGCGGGTGAAGTACTGCGTGACGCAACTCTGTCCTGCCGCAGACCCCCCCCTTACTACACACCTTAAGCTGTTTCATACTCAGATGTTCATACTGCCTCGCATTCCACAACCACTACTTAAGAGTGGAATGCAGTCTCCTCTACTATGATCAAGCCTCAGTGCCCTACTCGTCTACGCTATCCTGTCTCTACACTGATGTATAAAAACCAAAGAGTATGCCCGATATATGATACTGTGTACTGCCCTAGTACTAGGGGCAAAATCCTATGACCCGACGCTGTGAAATTGTAGCGGTGCTTGGCACAAGAGTGACTTTCATTAATATTTATATTAAATTGTATTGATATGAGTAATCAGTAATAATGTGAAAGACATTAATGCAACTCCTAGTGTGACCGTCTGTCGTGTCGGGGGGGGGGGTTGCAACCCCTGAATGGGTTACAATGATTTTTGTATATATAATGTATAAATTTCCTTTTCATATAATTTTATATGCTTATATTTGCGATAATAGCTAAATCGCAAATGTATTGCCTTATATTGTTATTTGACGTAGCTTATGTTGTTAGGATGTACATAATATGGCTCAGTTCAAGTCTTGATTGTCAAACTACTGTAATTATCGGCTTGTCGCTCGTTATACTGCCGGCTTCTGAGCTGTGCTGTCCACAAGGCTATCACGTGATCGAGGGGGGGTTTTCCTCACCTCTCGTGAAGTTTTTCAGTCTGCTCTAGACTCGCTTGGTGGTTTTGGGCAGATTGTCTGTCTCATTTTTCTTGTTAGTTCTGTAAGACTCTGTTTTACAGAACCTTGTATAGACTTAGTGATTTTCGACGTTGTACTGAGGTTGTGTGTCGCTTAGACACTCTGAACATCTCAGGTCCTTAGCTATAGCTTCTGACCTAATTTTGTACTGGTTTCTGTGTATTGTCACAGTCAGGGTTTTTCCTATGCTGAACTTAGATTCAGTAGTATGGAGTTTTGTAACTTTTTGTGGAGGATCTGCTGATGGTCCCTACTTTGTGTCGTTAAAATTATCTCCTTGATCCTGATTGTGTCGCAGTCGGGTTGTTATAAGGCTATTGGGCTTAGCATTCTTTTATTGTTCAAGCAGACTGTTCTGGTTGCCCGTCAGTCAAGAAGTTATTTTTTTTGAGGACTTTGTCAGTCACTTGTTTAAGTTTTAGTCGAGTCTGAGACATAGTGAAACTACTTAGAGCAAATTTCATGCATACACAAACTTACTTGTACATATTTGTAATATCTTATTAAATGTTAATGTACCAGACGGTACTTAAGAATTATAAATGTGATATGTGCTTTCAGCACAATAATATTGAACTCGAGAGATTGATTTTATTTTGATTGCTGTGATTAATTTAATTTGATAATATACCTCTAGACTTAATAAAATTTATTAAATTTTAATTTCTCTAGTTAGTAGCCTACCAGTTGTAATCCTGAAGCACTATTGAATCTTAATGAATTCTAATGGACAATTGGACAAGGATACTGACTACTTGTTACGAAAACCCAGTAACAGGCTGGATGCTAGGGCAGTCCTTTCTAGTGTTCACTGGAGATCTCTAAGCTTTTAGAATCGCGTTTTTTGTAACAAAGTATCCTTGGCTGGTGGTTCATATGTAACATGAAATATCCCTGGCTGGTGGTTCATATGTAACATGAAGTATCCCTGGCTGGTGGTTCATTGTAACTGAAGTATTTCCCCGTTGGTATTCATATGTAACATGAAGTATCCCTGGCTGGTGTTCATAAGTAACATTTAAGTATCCCTGGCTGTTGCTTCATTAGTAACATGAAGTTCCCTGCTTTGGGAATTTGATTTGTAATATGAAGTATCCCTGGCTAGTGGTTCATAAGAACATGAAGTATCCCTGGCTGGTTTTATTTTGTTTAACATGATGTATCCCTGGCTGGGAGTTATTTGTAATATGAAGTTATACTGGCTGGTGGTTTTAAAATGTAACATGAAGTATCCCTGGCGGTGTTGATTTGTAATATGAAGTAACCTGGCTGGTGGTTTTATATGTAACATGAAGTATCCCCGGTGGTGGTTCATTGTAACATGAAGTATCCCTGGCTGGTGGTTCATATGTAACATGAAGTATCCCTGGCTGGTGGTTCTTATGTAACATGAAGTATCCCTGGGGTGGTTCATATGTAAAAATGAAGCATCCGGGCTGGTGGTTATATGTAACATGAAGTATCCCTGGCTGGTGGTTCATATGTAACATGAAGTATCCCTGGCAAGTGGTTCATATGTAACATGAAGTATCCCTGGCTGGTGGTTCATATGTAACATGAAGTATCCTGGCGTGGTTCATATGTAACATGAAGTATCCCTGGCTGGTGGTTTTATATGTAACATGAAGTATCCCTGGCTGGTGGTTCATATGTAACATGAAGTATCCCTGGCTGGTGGTTCATATGTAACATGAAGTATCCCTGGCTGGTGGTTCATATGTAACATGAAGTATCCCTGGCTGGTGGTTCATATGTAACATGAAGTATCCCTGGCTGGTGGTTCATATGTGGAAATCTGCCATTGTTCTCTCTTTCCACAAACCGGGCACTATGAGACATGAAGCCTCCCACTATCGTCCCATTGCTCTTACCAGTGCATTTTGCAAAGTGATGGAACGCCTTTTTAAATAGACTTTAGTGTGGATTTTTTGAAACACACAGTCCTCTCCACTCGTCCAATATGGCTTTATAAGGGCCATTTTACCATAGACCCTTACTATGCTTGGATATGTATGTTCGTAATCCCCTTTTCGAATAAACCCCTCATTATTGCCAAATTTTTTGACCTTGAGAAAGCTAGATACAACTTGGAGGTAAATATTTGGCCCAAGCCACTCCTTAGGCTTGAGGCCAATCTACCATCCCTTTCCCTTTAAAACTTTTAACTACAGACATCTCCGTGTTCAGGTTAAGTGCTCTTCCCCGACTTTTTCCAAACTGAAGGTGTCCCCGGATAATAAATTTTGTTGAGTTAGGCATAAGATTAACAACTGGGCGTCTTAAAACGCAAACTGAATTGTTTGCAATCCTAAGGCGATAAAGCTAACCTTGCACTGAGCTTGACCTATATCTTACATTCTATTCATCATTGAAGGGTCTTGCTCATATAATGACTCCAACAAAATGCTCATTGGGAAGCCAGGTATTTGATACTCAAAAATTGGACCCAAAAGGAATAATGACAATTGTACGGGTCCATCCACCCTTGGATTATCCTTCATGATAAAGTTGATATGTTAGCCAAGAAGAGTATCGAAAGGAGAATGTAGGGAAAATAACTTGGTATAACTGTGTTAGCAATTAATATATTAGAAAATAAATAATGAAAATGATTGTTATAGAATGCAGTTTTAAAACCTGATAATCTATAGCCCACTAGATAATGAACGTAGATAATATGTTTATGGAGCAACTTCGCAATGTAACAGACTGCGATGTTGTAGTGGCCAGGCTTAGGCTGTTACAAGTACTTCTGGCAGTTTGGGGGAAAACAGAGATGCAAAATAAAAGTAAATTTGTGATCAGGATGGTCACTCTCTTGAACACAATGTGCTTAATGTCCACTTATTTAGGGTACAGAGACAGACAGTATAATAACCTATGTGACATGTCAAGATATCTTATTAATGAAAATAAGATACCAGATATACTAAGCAAATTTCCTAAATTTGCTTGTAACAGATAAGTGAACTATAGATATGTAGATATAAATCCATATGTATTCCTGTTAACCCTTTGGGGCGTAGTTCCTAGGCCTTTTGTGTATCCATATGCTCTCGCGATACCGTCCACAGGATGGATATGGGGTGCACAATAAACTAGCCACTTCGGTGGCAAAATCTAAAAAATCTAATCCCCAGGGATGTGTTCTGAGCACAACACTTTTTCTCCTTGCTATAAATGATTTGGCCTCTAGTCTTCCATCCAATATTTGGTCATCACTCTATGTTGATGACTTTGCAATTGCATGTGCAGGCGCTGACTGTCACCTCATTACAGTTTCTCTCCAACATGCGGTCGACCGTGTTTCCAATTGGGCCACCACACATGGGTTTAACTTTTCCAGTACCAAAACTCACCAAATTACTTTCACTACACGCTCTGTCATCTCCGATCATCCTTTGTACCTCTATGGCTCCTGTATCCCTGAACGTGATGCAGTAAGGTTTCTAGGCCTCTTTGGCTGTAGGTTATCCTGGAAACCTCACATTACCTCTCTGAAGGCAACTTGTCACAGCCTGCTGAACCTTCTTAAAACCCTTGCTCATCTTTCATGGGGAGCTGATCGTCGAACCCTCCTTCGCCTACATTCTGCCCTCATTTTATCGAAACTTGATTATGGTGACCAGATCTATTCAGCGGCCTCTCCTGCTACTCTCTCTAGCCTTAACCCCATTCACCACCAAGGATTACTTTTATGCCTTGGTGCTTTTTGCTCTTCCCCTGTTGAGAGCCTCTATGCAGAAGCGAACGTTCCATCCTTATCCGATCGCCGTGATGCTCATTGCCTTCGCTACTATGTACGCTCTCATGATCTCCGCAATCCTTCCATTTATAGAATGGTCACCGATATTAGTAGACATTCTTTATTTGTTCGCCGCCCCTGTTTACTCCGTCCCTTCTCTCTTCGCCTACATTTGCTCTTGTCTTCTCTTCAATTACCACCTTTCTATGTTCATATAGCATCTCACTTTTCCCTACTTCCCTGAGAAGTTCCAGCTGTTCGAGTCTGTTCTTTCTCACTCCCTTGCTCGAAAGCCCAACTGTCTAAGGTAGCTTCCCGCTCTCTTTTTCTAGACCACTTCCACTCTCATTCTCATGCCATTGCAGTGTACACAGATGGCTCTAAGTCTTCTGACAGTGTAGGATTCGCAGCAGTGTTTCCGGACAGCGTCGTACGAGGGCATTTACTATCTTCGGCTAGTATCTTTACTGCTGAATTGTATGCCATTCTTGCAGCACTTATCCGTATTGCATCTATGCCTATGTCATCAATTGTGGTTGTCTCAGACTCCCTTAGTGCTTTACAGGCTATACAGAAATTTGATACACCTCACCCCTTAGTCCTCCGTATCCAACTTTGGCTACGCCGCATCTCTTCCAAGCATAAAGATATTGTTTTTTGTTGGGTCCCTGGTCATATTGAAGTACAGGGCAATGAACAGGCAGACACTGCTGCGCGGTCAGCAGTACATGACCTACCAGTTTCATATAAAAGTGTTCCATTTATGGACTATTTTGCTGCAATAGCTACCCACCTTCACAACCATTGGCAACAACATTGGTCTACTCTGCTTGGTAACAAACTTCAATCTATTAAACCGAGTATAGGTTACTGGCCGTCTTCTTGTCACCAGTGTCAAGGTTGGGAAACTACTCTCTCCCGTCTTTGCATTGTCCATACTTGTCTTACTCATGGTTATCTCATGGAGAGGCGCCCTGCTCCTCTCTGTGAGAATTGTCAGGTACCATTATCGGTTAGCCATTCTATTAGACAGCCCAATTTATCAACGAGCATGCAGAATATACCTCCAACGTCGTCTTCACTCCACTGCTCTCTCTTTACCTTCTCTTCTCGCTGATGGACCCACCTTTCATCCGGACTCTCTCATTGACTTTTTGACAACAACTGACTTACTTCACAAACTCTGATAATACCTTCAGCCCTTTCTACCTCAATCTCTTGCTGCCCTCTACCCCCCACACTATCCCCTGCCCCGCTGTTTTCTGTATCCTACTGATCATCCCTCCCCCCTTCTACCGCCCAATACCCTTGCTTCCTTCCCTACTCTGCAGCGCTGTATAGCCCTTGTAGCTTAGCGCTTCTTTTTGATTGTAATAATGTATTAAATTTTACCATAATTCCTGTTGATGTATATTTCATTTACAATTAACATGGGTCTAGAGCAACTTGTAGATATGACAGTTGTAGGTATCGAAGGGGGACATTTTTTGTGACCTAGGTGTCCCAAAATTCCTACTTGTCTATGTAATTTTGGTAAATAATCATCTTTGTTACCATTTACTGGTATGTATCTTATGAGTTACATCCAGGTAAATGTAATTTTCCACAATTTAGTTGCCTGTTGGTCCTTGATCGAACTGGATATAATTAGTGAAGTCATTAATTAGTGAATTAATTACTTAATAATTATATGTTAAATGACAGGAGGAGGTGGATGTTAGGTCCACAAATTTACTTAATGTGTAGTGGATTATAATTATTATAATATTAATTTTGCTCAGCCAAGTCTGGCAAAGATTTATATTAGTGTATATGTATAACATTAATATTGCTAAGCCAAGTCTGGCTAAGGTTTATATTAATGTGTATTTAAAATTTATATTATAATTTTCTTACATGTGTAATTACTAAACTCAAGTGTCGTTAACATTATTAATGTATATTTAAAGTTTATATTATAATTTTCTTACATGTAATTGCTAAGCTCAAGTGTAGCTAAGATTTATTCAAAGGTAAGTTGTAATATTTACCTTTATGAAGTGCATAATTAAGTACATAATCAGTGTTATTAATTAAGTTGAATTTAATACATTGCATCATGGGTGAAAATGAGGAAATTAATGTAGAAGACAAACATGTAGAAGGTCATGTAACAAAGGCATATAATAGATGTTTGGAATTAATGAATCAAAAAACTGAATACCGATGATTTAAAATTGTATTTAGATGCTTTGGGGAATAGATATGATTCATACAAATTATATTATAACAAATATGAAGGAGATTTGTTAGTAAACTGTGTAGATGAGACAGATATAAATCTTATGATTAACCAGTATTATTAATTAGAGGAAAAGATTTTCTTGTAAAAGTCAGGCCTTGAATAAATTAAAATGTGTAAGTCAGGCAGTTAATCAATCTGTTTCAGCAAATAAGATGTCTTTGCCAAAACTCCCAGAATTCTGTTTACCTGCATTTAATCCTGTAGAAAATTGGGAGGAGTTTTGGTCAATTTTTAAAGCAGCTGTGCATGATAGGAGTGACCTAGCATGTGTAACTAAATTATTTTACCTCAAAGGGCAGATAAGACGAGATGCTCACATACTCATACAAGCCTTTCCCAATGTAGATGATTCTTACAAGGAAGCAGTTGACTTGTTGAAAGTCACTTATGGTAATATAGAACAAAGTAGGTTGGATCTAGTGACTGTCATTGTTAATTTAAAAACTCCAGATCACACTTACAAAGGTTTACAATAGTTTAGAGTTAAACTGGAGAGCACTCTCAAAACTTTAAGTAATAAATATAATCTGAAGGAATCAGACTGGTTACTGAGTGCCATTATACAGAATAAATTAAGCTGTAAAACACTTGAATGGTTCTTGAACAAGTATCACAAAGGTTATTTTGATCTGGAGGAAATAAGACTAGGTCTACAAGAATTAATTGTGCAGTTGCAGACCAGCCAACCAATTCATTTTAAAGATGCAACACTTAATAACTCTGAGGTATCTGTCAAGTTTCAAAAGGGAAAAAATTATCCCAATGTTAATAATCAAAATTCATTTCCTAGAAAGAGTTGCATAGGTGCATATCAAGTAGCAGGAATCAGAAATAATGATTCTCCACTAGGTAAGAAGAATAAGTACCCTTCTAAGAGTAGCCCAGTTAATAAGAAACCAGTCAAAGAAAAGAGAGATTGTCTCTTCTGCAAGGGTACTCAATTTTCTAAGAATTGCAATGCATACAATTCATGGAATGATAAAGTTGAAAGATTGGAGGAACTTGACAGATGTATCAGATGTTTAGGTAATCACAATGTAAAGGATTGTCATGCCAAATTAAACAACTGTTATCAATGTCACAAAGGAAGACACCATATAGTTATGTGTAAGGGTCTATATGATAATGTTGATAATAATGATAATGTTGACAATCCTGACACAACAGTGGCTAATGTAAAAATTGCTGCTAATGTTAATAATGATGGTTTTGCTGAAGTAACCTTACCTGTGTTACAGGTAAAAATTGATGATAAAAGGCATAAATCAAAAAATGTAACTGCATTATTAGACCAGGAATCACAGCGTACTTTCATAAAACGTAAATGTCTTGATGGGATGAAAGTACAGATGGGAGATCCTACAACTCTAAAATTATCTTGTTTTCTCTCAGATAAAAGGGCTCAATTGTATGACACTGTTTATGTAACTGTCAGGTTAGGCAATGAGAAAAAAAAAGTGTTAATGCAGTAATTGTAGATAGACTTCCAGAGAAAATATCTACAGTAGGGCTTAGTAAAGCTACAGAAAGACTTTCACATAATGTAAATTTAGCACCTTCTGGTGTAAATGATGATTCTGTAGGCCCAATATATATTTTGATAGGTAGTGACTATCATGCCTCCTTTGTAAAAGGTATGGTAAAGAAATGTGGTGTCACCCTTTTAAAGACTGCAGGAGATGCATGTAATGTATGACAGAATTCCTTGTAATAATAATACATGACTAGAGGAAACTATAAATACTATAACTGTGTGGCTTACTCATGAAATCGTGCCCCAGTATAATTCTTCCATAGAGGATGGTTTGAGCCAGTGCATAAATTGTGGGAATTAGACAGCATTAGAATAAATCTAAATGAAGAAAGTCCAGACGATTCCTTTACTCAGGAATAATACCTGAGAGATGTAAAATTTGAATCTGGACAATACTGGGTAAGACTTCCGTGGAGACTGAACCATCCAGAATTGCCCACTAATTACAGAATGGCATATGGACAATTAAAGGCTCAGCTCCGCGAACTGAGTAAGACACCAGAATTGTTGACTGCCTATAATGATATAATTACTGAACAATTAATTAATAAATTTATAGAAGAGGTACCTTCTGAGCAAGCCAAAATTTATGGTCACTATTTGCCACATCACGGAGTGAATGTGGAAAATTTTATAGGGTGCTTACCTGTATGTACCTCAACATTATATACATACAAGTAATCTCATTGGGAGACAACCATATTGTTTACCGTAGTCACCCCGTGTAGACATGTGAGAAAACTTAACCACCTCTGGTCACTACAGGTGGCCCCTCGACCCTCACAATCTTGTCCACATCTATCCGAGACCACCTCTTCAAGGGGGGCTCCTTGGTGTGGTGAAGAGGCTCTTGGTCTGAGGAATTAGACCTGTCGGTCTTCTTCCTCAGACCAAACCTAATTACCCCCCAATCTCCCCTCCCCTATCCCATCCTCCCCATCCTCCCCTTTTTCCTTTCCTCCTCCTCCTCCCCACCCCTCCCTTTTGCCCTTCCTCTTTTTGGCCTTTGGGATTTCTCCCACAGGCGCGCTAGTTCCTAGGTAGGGGAAAGGATACCAGGGTCTATCCCATTCCATTGAGGTTCTTGGCGGTGGCGTAGTTTGCCGTGGAATCTGGATCGCCTGGGGATGTCCCGATCCCTCTCCGGTATCCTGGAGTAGCTTTGGGTGTCTTTCGGGCGACGGGTGTATCTCTGGAAGCCACCTTTCGGATTCCGGGGGTGGTGGCCAAAGGAGGTATGCTTTGTGGCGGATATCTGGCCGCCCTCTCTTTTGTCCACCGAGGTAGCTCGGCAGATGTGAGGTTGCTATCCCGGATTGTTAGTTTACTAGCATGATGGGTAGGGTATGGCACGGGTTCCATGCGGCATCTGCGCTACTTGCGGTGCTGAGGTCCTCTTGGGCGTGGAGGGAGATTTCTGGCCCTTTCATTCCTCCTAGGAACTATCCCTCCCCGGTCCCCCCTTTTTTATTCTTTTTTTTATTTTTATTTTCTTTTCTTCTTTCTTTTTTTTCTTAAAAACAAAAAGAAAGAAGTAACCTAACCATGGCAGCCCTAGTCCATGAACCTACTACCCCCGGGCCCCTTCTTGATACCGCACCCCGTTCTGACCCCGCCTCATCTTTGGACCACTCTTCAGACACTCCTCATGCCTCTGTACCTATTGCCGGTGCTGTTTCCTCACCCGCTTCAGGTACTGAGGCCTCAACTGACTCCTTCGATTTATCGTACCTTCGCTCTCCTCTGACTATGCTTCCGGCCTCTCCCTCTACGGTGCGGCAATTTTCAAATCACCGACCCGTTCCACATCGGACCAACTCTGGTCCCACGCCTAAACGCCAACGACAATTACCTGCTGATGATACTTCTCCACCTACTCGTTCTTCTCAGAAACGATCCACACGTCCTTCACTACCTTTCCACGCTCAGTTTCAGACTGAACAATGGACTAAATTCTTCACTTTATGACCGACTTCCTCTACTGCCTATCTTTCTGACCATAGTATTGGCAAGGCACTCCTACGCCATGTTGGTAAAGATATTTCTTTTCATGCTCTTAAGAGCGGTACGCGCATCATTACCGTACAGAATGCTACCCAGGCTCATGAGCTCTCTCGTCTTTCCCATATCGATACTGTTCCTGTCACTCTTGAAAAACATCATTCCCTCAATTCTTGTAGTGGTACCGTCATTCTGCCCCATACCATAGTTCAACAAAATTTCCAGACATGTGGCACTGACATTCTTGAACAGCTGGAACTCCAAGATCTCCCAATCCTCAAGGTAGACACTTATGTTCTTCCTGCCCTCGGGCGGAGACGATACCCTAGCAATGTGGCTTGTTTAACTTTTGACAGCTGAGAACTCCCATCCTCAGTTTATATAGCAGGACATCGGTTACAAGTTCGAAAGGTGATCCCTACACCACAACAGTGTAGAAATTGTTGGCGATTTGGCCATCCAGCGAAATACTGCAGATCTATCGCCGAATGCCCAGTCTGTGGTGCCGATGACCATTCTAATACGTCTTGCAATCGATCTCCCTCTTGCCTTAACTGTCATGAGGCTCACCCTTCGTACTCTCGCCGTTGTCAAGTCTATTTAAACGAGCGGGAAATCCGTTACCTCAAAGAGACAGAAGGTCCCCCTTATGCCATGGCAGTTTCTCATCTCCGCCTCCAAGGGAGACTCCCATGTGTTTCTTATTCCCGTGTTTCAAAACGTCCCCCCACTTCTGGTATCCCATCTTCTACACCCACCTCTGTGGTTACCTCTCCCATAGTCACTCCTGTATCTAATCCTTTTGCTGTCCTCGGCTCAGACGTCCCTACTTCAACGCCTCAGTCTAATCTCGCTTCTTCGAGTTCTCTCTCACAAGCCTCAGTATCGACGAGACCTCATACGACACCTCCTCCCAATCATCCCCCCTACTTCTAAAAGTCAAAGAAAGGTCCGTTAACACCTCCTACCCATCTTCCACCTCCTCATTTTACCCTCCCTGTCTCTGTCCCTGGTTCTTCCCCTCTCACTGGCTCAGTTACAAGTGTAGAGGTTCACCCTCCTCCTCGTACTGTACCTTCCTCCCCTGTTCCCTCCCAAGTTTCTTCCTCTTCTGCCACCTCCCAGGTTTCTGCCTCTTCTGTCCCCTGCCACGCTTCTCCAGTTCCCTCCACCCTTTCGACCCCCCCTACCTTGGTACAGTCCAATACAGTTCCAATCTTTACTCATCCTCCCCCTACCATTTCCAATATTGTCTCCCATACGACGTCTCTGAATTCCGAAACACTTGAAGCAATCTCTGAATATATTGCAGAGACCAAACCATCAATGGACACTGATCCACCTTCCACTCTTTCTCCCTCCTCTGCTCCATCTGCGCAACTCCATTCTTCACAGCGCACCGTTCCTTCGCTGCTTGAACGTTTTCCACTGCCTCTGCATGTGGACTTTTCTAACCCCTCTAGTCTGTAGGAACCCTTACCTGCGGATTTCAAGTATCTTTATCATTGCCAATCATGGCCTATTTACAGTGGAATATACGTGGCCTCCCGGGGTAATCGGGGTGAGCTTCAGATGTTACTCTCCCAGTTTGCCCCTGTTGGTGTTTGCTTACAGGAACCAAAATTACACTCTGCTGTTATTTCTCACATCTCAGGCTATAATTTATTGTATTCTTCAGATCCTTTTCCTGATGGGACCTTTAATGAAAGTGCCCTTCTTCTACACACTGATATTCCGTACCATCAGCTATTTGTTCATACTTCGCTGCATTACACAGCAGCCCGTATCCACTTACATAGGTGGTATACGCTCTGTTCTTTATATCTCTCTCCTTCTCGGGCATTATCTATTCCGGATATTGCCTTCCTTGTTTCGTCATTACCCCCACCGATTCTGTTACTTGGTGATTTTTAATGCCCACCATTTCCTCTGGGGGGGTCTCACTGTGATTCCCATGGAATTCAGTTAGAGGCTTTTCTTGCCACCCACCCCCTCCATGTTTTAAATACAGGTACTCACACCCATTTTGATCCTCGGACTCATACTCTCTCTTGCATCGATCTCTCAGTCTGCTCTTCCTCCGCTGCATTAGACTTCACTTGGTCTGTTCTCCCGGACTTACATGACAGTGATCATTTCCCAATCATTCTTACTTTCCCTTCATATTCGCCACCTCTTCGCACCCCACGCTGGCAATTTAATCGGGCAAATTGGAACCTTTACTCACACCTAACTGTTTTTAAAGAGGTTCCTTCTTCGTCCTCCATTGATGAGCTTTTACACCTCTTCTCGTCCTCCGTTTTCACCGCAGCTTCTCATTCTATACCCCAAACTTCGGGCAGGCATTCTCTGAAATGTGTGCCTT
The DNA here is from genome assembly GCF_026875155.1 of Cherax quadricarinatus. Taxonomy (NCBI): domain Eukaryota; kingdom Metazoa; phylum Arthropoda; class Malacostraca; order Decapoda; family Parastacidae; genus Cherax; species Cherax quadricarinatus. Next base: position 41,771,533 of record NC_069441.1, read on the forward strand.
GGTGGTCTCCTGCTTGTGCTCGTGCAGTACGTTTGAAATGCGCTGCATGGGGCAGGTACCGGTACAATAGAACCACAGAGAGACTCCTTGATTTTAAACAGAAGTGTGCGATCGCTCACCGTGTCATCCGTGATGCTAAACGCACTTGCTGGCGAGATTATGTCTCCACCATCACCTCTGCTTCCTCTATGAGTGCAGTCTGGAAAAAAGTACGAAAACTGAGTGGTAAATATTCTCCTGACCCGGCTCCTGTTCTGCGGGTTGCCGGTGTTGATATAGCAAACCCACTAGATGTTGCCAATGAATTGGCAATCATCTGGTCCGTATTTATCAGGGACTCCATCTATGCCCCTCATTTCTTTCCTCAAAGTCTGCCAGAGAGTTAGCACCCTTGGACTTTTCTTCTCTCAGAGAAGAACAGTATAATGTGCCTTTTACACTTAAGAACTGGAGGCAACACTCTCAGCTTGTCGATCATCGGCAGCTGGGCCCGACGACATTCATATTCGTATGCTACAACATTTACATCAGTCAGCCCTTGCAGTCCTATTACGCCTTTACAATCTTATTTGGTCACAAGGAGTTCTTCCACAGCTGTGGAAATCCGCCATTGTTCTCCCTTTCCGCAAACAGGCACTACAGGACATGAAACCTCCCACTATCGTCCCATTGCTCTTACCAGTGCAGTTTGCAAAGTAATGGAACGCCTAGTAAATAGACGTTTAGTGTGGTATTTAGAGACACACAACAGTCTCTCCACTCGTCAATATGGCTTTCGTAAGGGACGTTCTACCATAGACCCCTTACTACGCTTGGATACGTATGTTTGTAATGCCTTTGCGAATAACCACTCAGTTATTGCCATATTTTTTGACCTTGAGAAGGCATATGACACAACTTGGAAGTATAATATTTTAGCCCAAGCCCACTCCTTAGGTCTTCGAGGCAATCTACCATCCTTCCTTAAGAACTTTTTAACTGACAGGCATTTCCGTGTTCGGGTTAATAATGTGCTCTCCCCGGACTTTATCCAAGCTGAAGGTGTCCCCCAGGGATGTGTTCTGAGCACAACACTTTTTCTCCTTGCTATTAATGATTTGGCCTCTAGTCTTCCATCAAATTTGGTCATCACTCTATGTTGATGACTTCGCTATTGCCTGTGCAGGCGCTGACTGTCACCTCATTACAGTTTCTCTCCAACATGCAGTCGACCGTGTTTCCAATTGGGCCACCACACGTGGGTTTAAATTTTCCAGCACTAAAACCCACCAAATTACTTTCACTAGAAGCTCTGTCATCTCCGATCATCCTTTGTACCTCTATGGCTCCCGTATCCCTGAACGTGATACAGTCAAGTTTCTGGGCCTCCTCTTTGATCGTAGGTTATCCTGGAAACCTCACATTACCTCTCTGAAGGCAACTTGTCACAGCCGGCTGAACCTTCTTAAAACCCTTGCTCATCTTTCATGGGGAGCTGATCGTCGAACCCTCCTTCGCCTACATTCCATCCTTATTTTATCGAAACTTGATTATGGTGACCAGATCTATTCAGCGGCATCTCCTGCTACTCTCTCTAGCCTTAACCCCATTCATCACCAAGGATTACGTTTCTGCCTTGGTGCTTTTCGCTCTTCCCCTGTCGAGAGCCTCTATGCAGAAGTGAACGTTCCATCCTTATCCGATCGCCGTGATGCCCATTGCCTACGCTACTATGTGCGCTCTCATGATCTCCTCAATCCTTCCATTTATAGAATGGTCACTGATATTAGTAGACATTCTTTATTTGTTCGCCGCCCCTGTTTACTCCATCCCTTCTCTCTTCGCCTTCATTTGCTCTTGTCTTCTCTTCAACTACCACCTTTCTATGTACATGTAGCATCTCACTTTTCCCTATCCCCCTGGGAAGTTCCAGCTGTTCGAGTCTGTTCTTTCTCCCTCCCTTGCTCGAAAGCCCAACTGTCTACGGTCGCTTCCCGCTCTCTTTTTCTTGACCACTTTCACTCTCATTCTCATGCCATTGCTGTGTACACAGATGGCTCTAAGTCTTCTGATGGCGTAGGATTCGCAGCAGTGTTTCCGGACAGCGTCGTACAAGGGCATTTACTATCTTTGGCTAGTATTTTTACTGCTGAATTATATGCCGTCCTTACAGCACTTATCCGTATTGCATCTATGCCTGTGTCATCATTTGTGGTTGTCTCAGACTCCCTTAGTGCTTTACAGGCTATACAAAAATTTGATACACCTCACCTCTTAGTCCTCCGTATCCAACTTTGGCTACGCCGCATCTTTACCAAGCATAAAGATATTGTTTTTTGTTGGGTCCCTGGTCATGTTGACGTACAGGGCAATGAACAGGCAGACACTGCTGCGCGGTCAGCAGTACATGACCTACCAGTTTCTTATAGAGGTATTCCATTTACGGACTATTTTGCTGCAATATCTTCCCACCTTCACACCCGTTGGCAACAACGTTGGTCTACTATGCTCGGCAACAAACTTCAATCTATTAAACCAAGTATAGGTTACTGGCCGTCTTCTTATCACCAGTGTCAAGGTTGGGAGACTACTCTCTCCCGTCTTCGCATTGGCCATACTCGCCTTACTCATGGATATCTCATGGAGAGGCGTCTTGCTCCTCTCTGTGAGAATTGCCAAGCTCCATTATCAGTCAGCCACATTCTGTTGGACTACCCACTTTATCAACGAGCACGCAGAATTTACCTCTGTCATCGCCTTCGCTCCGCTGCTCTCTCTTTACCTTCCCTTCTCGCTGATGGACCCACCTTTCATCCGGACTCTCTCATTGACTTTTTGACAACAACTGACTTACTTCACAAATTCTGATGCCTTCAGCCCTTTCTACTTCAATCTCTTGCTACCCTCTACCCCTGTACTATCCCCTGCCCTGCTGTTTTCTGTAACCTGCTGATCATCCCCCCTCCCTTCTGCCATCCAATACCCTCGCTTCCTTCCCTATCCTGCAGCGCTGTATAGCCCTTGTGGCTTAGCGCTTCTTTTTGATTATAATAATAATAATATCCGAGACCAGTATAAATTGGGTAGCACCCTCAAGCACGGCGCTATTAATTAATTGTGGACTGTATAGATTATATTAGTTTAACTGAATGAAGGGGGGGGGGTAGGATACACATGGATACATCCATCAAGGAAAAACATTTGTACATAATCCCACCACTTACCAGATATTCCCTGGTGGTCACTTGATGTGGCTGGATCACCCTTAACCTATCCAATTAAAACATACCTAACTGGCCAGTATCAGTCTGTTATAACTAGAAGGGTTACTTAACTGGGGGTGATTGATGCTCCTTATTTCCTCCATTCACCATCTCATTTCGACGTCCCACCACACCGACACGGTTCTTATTCCAACAGGACGAGGTATCCGTTGGTTTGTCCCGGTTTAGAAGTCGTGATACCATAAAACTTCACTATCCTCGATACGATAATCACGCGTTCACTCGGAGCAGGGTGATCTATTTCACATCCCGCATTCTCTTAACTTAATGTTATTATCACTGATTACATTACCATTCACAAGACGATTTAACGTCTCATAATCATTATACACATTAGAGGTCACTCCATTAAGATCTGAGGCCGATGAGTAAGGATTAACTCACGGGTATTTCCCCTGGACACATACCATGGCCGCGCACCAGTCACACCCGGTCGAACCATTATTCACTAATTTTACCACCTCTTTACGGTGGTCCCGTAAATCACGTTCCCTCACTCTTCACTAGGGACAGTCACGACACTTACTATTATGAATTGAGGCCTATATTAATCCTTAGGCCGCCGTGAACGCCCGTTTCCTCATCCCCGGTTTTCACAGCCTCCTCACCCATTCAAAACACTGCCACCACCTCGTGCCCCAGCTCGACCCCCAACCCCCCCCCACATCTGCACAGGCGCAGCAGGAACCCAGTTGGTTCCATTCAAAATACAAATACATTTTGACCCAAATCAACACATTAAACACTTATTAGGCACTATAGCTTCGGAAATTAAATAATTTCCACAGTGAAGAAGGATTCTAAGATCACTCCTCTGAGGATTGTGTTTAATTGTAGTGCCAAGAGTAACAAAAATGTACCTAGTTTAAATGACTGTTTGATGACAGGTCCGTCATTGACGGAAAAATTAGAAGATATCTTATTAAATTTCAGGGTAAAGAATTATGTCTTTACGGCTGACATAAGTAAAGCTTTCCTAAGAGTGGGTTTACAAGAGGCTGATCGGGGATGTACCCACTTCTTATGGCCTGAGAATCCTAGTGGCCCACTTAAACCTCTGAAAACCTTTCGTTTTAGGAGCGTATTATTTGGTGCTACATCCAGTCCGTTCCTACTTCAAGCGATGATAAATGCACACCTTAAATGTACGGGAAGTCCACTGAGTAAAGTAATGAGCAAACAATTTTATGTGGACAATTTCCTGGGTGTGACATCAACTGAAGAGGAACTGTTAATGACTTATGGAGAGGCTAATAAAATAATGCAAAGTGCAAATATGACTCTGAGGGAATGGAATAGTAATTCGTCAAAATTAAAGGACAAAATAAGTAAAGATTACCCTGGACATGAAGTACCAAAATGCAGTAATGTATTGGGATTAACTTGGGATACTGATAGAGATTTGTTAATGTTAAAACCTAATAATTACAGTATGTCCATTAAATTAACTAAGAGAATCTTGCTTGCTGAAGTTTCCAAATGTTTTGATCCACTAGGCTTAGTGTCACCCCTTACTATAAGAGGGAAATTATTAATACAAGAAGCATGGAAGCTTAAATGTGCTTGGGATGAAACTCTGCCTGAGGAATTCATTAACAGGTGGGATGAATTAATTGGTGATTATAAAAAAATTTCAATGTTGGAGTTCCCACACCAGGTGGCTAATCCAGATGGGAAAATTATACTCCACATTTTTTGTGATGCTTCAAAATTGGCATATGGAGCAGTTGCTTACCTTCAATGTAATAGTGTTATTTCTCTTATGTCTAAGGCTAAAGTGTCTCCAATTAAATCACTTACCTTACCTCAGTTGGAATTAACAGCCATTGATGTAGGTGTCAAATTAGCTAATTATATAAGAAATATGTTGCAGGAGATAAATATTAGCAACACTGTAATTTGGTCTGATAATGAGGTATCCTTACAATGGATTCGTAATGGAAACAGTAAAATTGTGTACGTACAAAACAGAGTCACTGAAATTAATCAGATGCAAGAGAAGTATAATAGTATAATGAGGAGAATCCAGCTGATTTCTTGTCTCGAGGTTTACCTTATGCTAAATTCGTAAATGCTGTATCATGGTTTAAAGGACCGAGCTGGTTGGTAAATAAAGCTAATTGGCCTGTACAAAAGGCGTATATTGCTCCTGTTGAAATTACTGTGACCACCGCTCCAATAGTTTGTCCTTCCTTAGCCATTGATATAAATAGGTATTCTTCTTTACCCAAACTAATCAAAACTTATACGAGATGAATATCTCATATAAGTTTTCACATCCTCTTGAATACTGGATAAAGAGGGTACAGGAAGAAATCTATGGAAATGAGATTAAATTGATGATGGAAAGAAAAATTGTGAAAGGTTCCTTAATAGAGAAATTGGGGCTGTATTTAGAGAACAATGTAATTAGGTGCAGAGGTAGGTTACAAAATGCTGAATTGGGTGATTATGCTAAACACCCTATCTTACTGCCCAAAATTCATCATCTAACAAATTTAATTGTTTTAAATTCCCATAAAAATGTAATGCATGGTGGGATACAAGATACCTTAAATTGTATTAGGGAAACCTGGTTTCCACAAGGACGGCAAAGTGTAAAAAGGGTGATTAAATCTTGTGTATTATGTCGCCGTGTGGATGCCAGATCCTATATTTACCCAGGTCCTCCACCATTGCTAAAGGAGTGTGTACTATTAGTGAGACCATTTGATGTAACAGGTGTAGACTATAGTGGTCCAATCATTTTAACAGGTACTTCAGATGGTGTTCCACTGAAAGTGTAGGTATGCTTGTTCACTTTTACTGCTACTAGGGCAGTTCATTTAGAAGTGGCTCAGGACTTCTCTGCAGAACAGTTTATACAGCTGTTTCGAAAATTTGCAGCTAGGAGATCCTATCTGAGATTGATGATTTCGGATAATGCCACAAATTTTGTAGCAGGTGCTCAACACTTGATAGAATTAAATAATAGTAACGAGGTTCGATCTCTGTTAACCCAACGAGGGTGTACCTGGAGCCCCTTGGCAGGAGGGGCTGTACGAAAGACTCATAGGCACAGTGAAGAGGTGTCTCTGTAAAGTACTACACTGGAAGAGAATTAATTTGGAAGAATTCCGTGCAGTGTTAGTGGAGGTGGAGAATCGTATAAATAATAGGCCTCTCTCGTACATGAGTGATACACCTGATATAGATGTATTAACACCTTCTCACCTAATGTGTGGAAGGAAATTGGAAGCTGCCCCTGTCTATAGAGATAATCCTGAAGAAAGCGATGAAGATTACAATGATGTGGCAGTGTTGTGTGATAAATTTAAAATGTTAAATAAAGTAATTGATCATTGGTCTAATGTGTGGCATAAGGAATATCTTCTTACACTATGTGAACACTTTTATGGTGCGACTGAGGCAGTAAATCGACAGAACATTCAACCAGGTGACATTGTGTTAATTGATACTGAACAACATCGAACATTGTGGCCTCTGGGCAAAGTATTGACATTGTACCCAGATGCACAAGGTGTTGTCCGGAATGTCAAAGTGTTGTGTTGTGGCCAGGAAAGTTTATGCACAATTAATAAATTGATTCCCTTGGAATTAAATGGTATTCAGTCAAACATAAATGAAAATATAAGGGAAAGTGACATGAGTGGTATTGAAGATAACGCTGACAAAGTGATGCAGGAAGATGAAACTGTAGTAAGACCTACTAGGAAAATAGCCACTCAAGCCAGAACCGGCTGGAATCGTCTCCTAAAGGAAGGAGTAATTTGAGTCATTTAGCAATGAGCTCCAGCCGGCCGCAGTGTGGAAAATAATGTATTTTCCGAAAAAATCCAGCGTATTTTTTATGAAAATTAGTGTAGTACATTGTATTTAATAAAAATTAATTTGTAAATGAAAAATGGAATCAGCAAGGGAGAGAAGCATTGTTGGAACCAGAGTCACCATTGTTTTTTAATATGATACAGGCACGCTAATGTAATGTGCTTAATTTTCATTGCTCTAGGGGTTATATTGGGCTTAAAACCTCTCAAATAGGAGCCAAAATTGTTGAATGTGCAGTCCTGCATAACTTGAGCATTAAGCAGATAGACAGAACAGCTCCAGGAACCTCAGATAAGCTGTCTATGTTTATGTTTAGTTCTGGCCAGTAATTTTTTCATAAATGTAGACAGGGGGTTTTTGAGTATGATACACAGTAATCTCCAGACAAATTGGTGAGTGTTATGATTATAAATTCTCCTTCTGTTATATAAATGTGTATATGTAATCATTTATTAATTTTAATATACAGTCCACATGTTTATATTAAATTTTACCATAATTCCTGGTGATGTATATTTCATTTACAATTAATATAGGTCTAGAGCAACTTGTGGATATGACAGTTGTAGGTATCGAAGGGGGACATTTTTTGTGACCTAGGTGTCCCAAAATTCCTACTTGTCTATGTAACTTTGATAAATAATAATCATCTTTGTTACCATTTACTGGTATGTATCTTATGAGTTACATCTAGGTAAATGTAATTTTCCACACTGAGGATCAAGAAGACTGTTGGAGAGGCAGAAACAACGAGGACCCAGAAGACTACTCTGGAAACTTCCAACCCATTTTCGGTGCTACCTGACGAATGTGGGTGTTCTACTGGGAATGTCACAACGAGCACCAAGGAAGCATTGGCTGACATGAGTGAGACATCCCTAGAAACCCCAACGAAAACCATCGAGAACGTCTTGACGAATTCCACAAGTGAAGATTTAATGCTACCTGACAAATGTGAGTCGACTACTGGGAGCATCATGACGGACGATGCCAAGGAAGGTAAAAACATTGTTGTTGTTGGGGATAGCCAGATTAGGTACATGGATAGGGCATTCTGCTTGAAGGATAGGAGTAGGAGGCAGAGAGTGTTTTCCTGGGGCTGGGATGAAGGATACTGTTAGCAGTCTGGATGACATCATGAGAGGTAATGGGAGCAATCCTATTATCTGTCTCAATGCTGGAGGCAACGATGTTGGCAGACATAGGAGTGAGGACCTGATTAGCAGGTATAGGTCGGCAATAGAGATAATTAGGAGGAAGGGTGGGAAACCTGTCATATGTGGTATTTTGCCAAGGAGAGGAGTTGGAAATGAATGGTTGTCCAGGGAAATTGGTGTCAATTGTTGGCTGGACAAATACTGCAAGGAAAATGCAGTAACATTCATTGACAACTGGGACCTCTTCTATGGCAGAAATGACATGTATGCCAGGGATGGGGTTCACTTATCTAGGTTTGGGGTGGGAGCACTGGCCAACGCAGTTGAGGGAGCAGTTAGGTCTTTAAACTAGAAATAAATAGTGGTATGGGTTTTCGTAGAAAATCAATGAATTCTGAGTGTAGCGATAGTGTGAGTTTTAAGGAAACCAGTTATAGACAGAATGAGGAAGAGTTATTGATAAACATAGGAAATCCAATGGCATTAGTTGATAAGGAGAGTAACAGGCAAAGTGGAGAAACAGAAATCAGCAGGAAGAAAAAAGAGAAGGGAGGGTCCTTAAATATATATTACACAAACAGTCGTAGTGCTTGGAATAAGATGGACGAGTCGAGACTAGTTGCTAGTGCAGGTAACATTGATGTATTTGCCTTAACTGAGACGTGGTTCAATATGAAAAATCGGGATATGCCTGCTGAATGTCACAAACAGGGTTTTAAATTGTTCCAAGTAGACAGAAGTATCGGGAAGGGGGGCGGGGTGGTACTGTATATCCGAGATCATTTGAACTGTTGCATAAAAACGGGTATAAAGTCTGAAACCCATGCTGAGTCTGTTTGGATAGAATTTTCAGAGGGACATGAAAAATTTATTTTAGGTGTAATATACCGTCCCCCAAACTTAGATAGGGACCAAGGGAGACTACTATGGGAGGAAATTGTTAAGGCCACAAGACACGATAATGCAGTAATTCTAGGAGACTTTAACTTTAGTCATATTGATTGGAATTTCTTGACTGGGAATTTAGAATCAAACGACTTCTTAGAAGTAGTTCAGGATTGTTTTTCGAAGCAGTTTGTGACAGAGCCTACAAGGGAAAATAACCTGCTTGACTTAGTTCTGGCAAACAATGAATCCCTTGTTAATAATTTAGAAATTTCAGAGGTACTTGGTGCTAGCGACCACAAATCAATTACATTTAGCAATGAATGGAAGTATGATAGTAGGGATAACTCAGTAACAGTTCCAGATTTTCGCTTAGCAGATTACGATGGGCTTAGAGAACACTTATCATCTGTTGACTGGGGTAACGAAGAGAGCTATCAATATGACAGTTTTCTGAACACTATACATGCTGCCCAAAGAACATTTATCCCGTATAAAGAAATTAGATCAAGCAGATGTGATCCAAAATGGATGAATAATAGGCTCAAATATCTTTTAGAGCATAAGAAAGGAATTTATAGGCTTATCAAAAGAGGTAAGTCATCTTATGAATCAGTATATTGACATTAAGAGGGACGTTAAAAAAGGGGATAAGAAAAGCTAAACGGGACTATGAAATTAAAGTTGCCAGGGATTCGAAAACTAACCCAAAAGTCTTTTCCAGGTGTATAGAACAAAAGTTAGAGATAAGATAGGTCCCCTTAAAAATAACTATGGGCATCTTACTGACAAAGAGAATGAAATGTGCTCAATTTTAAATAATTATTTTCTCTCGGTTTTTACACAGGAAGACACTAACAATATCCCAGTAATTAATTTTTATAGTGGGCCTGAAGAAGATAAATTATGTAACATCACAGTCACTAGTGAAATGGTTGTGAAACGAATAGATCGACTGAAACAAAATAAGTCGTCGGGACCTGATGAGCTTTTTTTCAAGGGTTCTTAAGGAATGCAAAATGGAACTCTGTGAACCATTAACTAATATTTTTAATTTATCTCTTCAAACAGGTAGAGTGTCTGATATGTGGAAGATGGCTAATGTAATTCCTATTTTTAAATCAAGGGATAAGTCATTACTGTCAAATTACCGCCCAAGAAGCCTGATCTCAATTGTAGGCAAATTGCTAGAGTCAATTATAGCTGAGATTATAATAAGCCATCTGGATAAGCATAATCTGATTAATGATACTCGGCATGGATTCACGAGAGGCCGTTCTTGTCTAATTAATTTATTAACTTTCTTCAGTAAAGCTTTTGAGGCTGTTGACCACGATAAAGAATTTGATACTATTTACTTAGATTTTAGTAAGGCTTTTGATAGAGTTCCACATCAAAGACTGTTAAAGAACGTGGCATTGGGGGAAAAGTGCCCTCGTGGATCGAGTCATGGCTCACAGACAGGAAGCAGTGTCCATAAATGGGGTTAAATCCGAGTGGGGATCTGTAACAAGTGGCGTACCACAGGGATCAGTCTTAGGCCCGTTGTTGTTTATAATATATATCAATGACCTTGATGAGGTTATTACTAGTGATATGAGCAAATTCGCCGATGACACAAAGATAGGTAGGATAATTGATTCAAACGTAGATGTTAGGGAACTTCAGGAGGATTTAGACAATCTCTATTCTTGGTCAGAAAAGTGGCAGATGCAGTTCTATGTAGATAAATGCAAGGGTCTGAAGATCAGGAGTGTCCATAACCCTAGCACTTATAAGTTAAATAATGCAGAACTTAGCCATACAGATTGTGAGAAGGACTTGGGGGTTATGGTGAGCAGCAACCTTAAACCAAGACAGCAGTGCCTAAGCGTACATAATAAGACAAATAGATTATTGGGATTTATATCAAGAAGTGTACGCAACAAAAGTCCAGAGGTTATACTGCAGCTTTATACATCATTAGTAAGGCCTCATCTAGATTATGCAGCTCAGTTCTGGTGTCCATATTACAGAATGGACATAAATTCGTTAGAAAACATTCAGCGTAGAATGACTAAATTAATACATAGCATAGAAATCTTCATTATGAAGAAAGATTGAAGACTCTTAAATTACATTCACTTGTTAGACGAAGAATGAGGGGAGACATGATCGAAGTGTATAAATGGAAGATGGGTATTAATAAATGAGATATTAATAAGGTCTTGAGGATATCTCTCCAAAAGAACCCGCAGTAATGGATTTAAATTAGACAGGTTTAGATTTAGAAAGGACATAGGAAAGTATTGGTTTGGAAATAGGGTAGTTGACGAGTGGAACTGTCTACCTAGTTGGGTTAATGAGTCTAGGACTTTGGGTAGTTTCAAATTTAGGTTGGATGAATATATGAGTGAGAGGGGTTGGATTTGAGTGGGACTTGCAAATGAGTGGATAGAGTTATCAGAGCTTATTTCTTGGGTAGCATTGAAAATTAGGTTGGGCAAATGTTTTGTTAGTGGGATGGATTGTAAAGGACCTGCCTAGTATGGGCCAACAGGCCTGCTGCAGTGATCCTCCTTTCTTATGTTCTTATGTTCTTATTAAGAACCTTTGTAGATTTGGGACAACCAAGAATAATTCTGAGAGCTTCATTTTGCATTCTCTCAAAGGGTCGGAGAGAACTTTCTCTAGCTAATATAAACATGGGAGCAGCATAATCAATTAAGGACCTAACACAGGCTATGTACATCATTCTCACGATTCCCACATTAGCACCATAGTTGGGGTTGTAGCCAGCAACAGCTTTAAGAGCATTTAGCCTAGCTTTGCATTTCTTATTTAGTTGTGGTATAGTGGATTTGCTAAAGGGTACATCTACACCAAGATATCTAAGTTTTAACGTAGCTAATGCTTTCACCCTGCAAATAAATGGGTGGGGGATGTAGTTTGCTTGTTGACGTGTACTTAGCTCAGTGTTGACGTGTACTTAGCTTGAGTGTTGATGTGTACTTAGCTCAGTGTTGACGTGTACTTAGCTCAGTGTTGACGTGTACTTAGCTCTGTGAAGACCTGTTTGTGCGCTCTCTACGAATTGAAGCAAGATGCCCTCCATTGAGCAACTTTACCAACAGCTTAAGAAAGAATTGAGGTTGGTGAAGGTAGAGATTCGGCGACTGACCGAGGAAAACAAGAAAGAAGATTCGTAGTAGTCCTCCTGTTTTGAGTCCTCAGGTCAAGAAGGGAAACTGGTCAGTGGCTGGACAGCAGGGAACGAAGTTGACGATCAAGAAGACGAATGGAAAGGTAGAAACGATGAAGAAAGAGACTGCCGTGGAAACTGTTGTGGAAACATCTAATACATTTTCCCAGTGCAACCCGACGAATGTGAGTTGACTACTGGGAACATCACGACGAACGACACCAAGGAAGGTAAGAATATTGATGTTGGGGATAGCCAAGTTAGGTATATGGATAGGGCGTTCTGCTTGAAGGACAGTTGTAGGAGACAGAGAGTTTGCTTTCCTGGGGCTGGGATGGAGGATATTGTTAGCTGTCTGGATGACATCATGAGAGGTAATGGGAGCAATCCTATTATCTGTCTCAGTGCTGGAGGCAACGATGTTGGCAGACGTAGGAGTGAAGACCTGATTAGCAGGTATAGGTCAGCAATAGAAATAATTAGGAGTAAGGGTGGGAACCCTGTCATATGTGGTATTTTGCCATATGTGGTATTTTGGAAATGAATGGTTGTCCAGGGCAATTGGTGTCAATTGCTGGCTGGACAAATACTGTAAGGAAAATGCAGTAACATTAAATTGACAACTGGGACCTTTTCTATGGCAAAAATGACAGTATGCCAGGGATGGGGTTCACTTATCTAGGTCTGGGGTGGTAGCACTGGCAACTGCAGTGGAGGGAGCAGTTAGGACTTTAAACTAGGAATAGTTAGTGGTAGGGTTTTGGCGGGAAAAAACAGTGAAGTCCCAGTGTAGTAAATTTACGAGTTCTAGGGAACTAGTAATAAGCAGAACGAGGTAGATATTGAAAAAACCAGGGATTTGGGTGATAAGGACAGTAATAGGTTTAGTAGAAAAACAGAAATGACAGGAAGGGTAAAAGAGAAAGGAAAGTCTTTCAATGTTTATTATGCTAATTGCCGTAGTGCTAGGAATAAGATGGACATTGAGATTAGTTGCTAGTGCAGATAACATTGATGTATTTGCCTTAAAATGAGACGTGGTTAATTCAAAAAGTCGGGACAAAGCCTGCAGAATGTCACATTCAGGGTTTTAAATTGTTTTCCCAAATAGATAGAAGTATCGGGAAGGGGGGTGGGGTGGCATTGTATGTCCGAGATCGCTTGAACTGTTGCATAAAAACGGGTATTAAGTCTGAATAACACATACAGAGTCTGTTTGGATAGAATTTTCAGAGGGGCATGAAAAACTGATTTTTGGAGTGAATAAACCCTCCCGCAAACTTAGATGGGACCAAGGGAGACTACTATGGGAGGAAATTGTTAAGGCCACAAGGCATGATAATGTAGTAATTCTAGGAGACTTTAACTTAGTCATATTGATTGGAATTTCTTGACTGGGAATTTAGAATCATACGACTTCTTAGAAGTAGTTTTAGGATTTTTTTTTGAAGCAGTTTGTGACAGAGCCTACAAGGGGAAAAAAACCTGCTTGACTTAGTTATGGCAAACAATGAATCTCTTATTAATAATTTAGAAATTTCAGAGGAATGAGTGCTAGCGCCCACAAATCAATTACATTTAGCATTGAATGGAAGTACGATAGTAGCGATAAACTCAGTAACAGTCCCAGATTTTCGCTTAGCAGATTTTCGATGGGCTTAGAGAAACACTTATCATCTGTTGACTGGGGTAACGAAGTGACTATCAATATGACAGTTTTCTGAACACTATACATGCTGCTCAAAGAACGTTTATCCCATATAAAGAAATTAGATCAAATAGAAATGACCCAAAATGGATGAATAATAGGCTCAAATATCTACTAGGGGATAAAAAGGAATTTATAGCGTATCAAAAGAGGTGGGGGGTCATCTTATGAATCAGTATATTGACATTAAGAGGACATTAAAAAGGGATAAGAAAAAACTAAAAGGGACTATGAAATTAAAGTTGCTAGGATTCCCAAAACTAACCCAAAAAGTTTTTTTCCAGGTTTTATAGAACAAAAAATTAGAGATAAGATAGGTCCCCTTAAAAATAACTATGGGCATCTTACTGACAAAGAGAATGAAATGTGTCGATTTTTAATAATTATTTTCTCTCAGTTTTTTACACAGGAAGACACTAACAATATTCCAGTAATTAATTTTTATAGTGGGCCAGAAAAGATAAATTATGTAACATCACAGTCGCTAGTGAAATGGTTGTGAAGCAGATAGACCCCAAATGAAGCAAAATAAGTCACCGGGTCCTGATGAGGTTTTTTACAAGGGTTCTTAAGGAATGCAAAATGGAAGTCTGTGAACCATTAACTAAATATTTTTAATTTATCTCTTCAAACAGGTGTAGTGTCTGATATGTGGAAGATGGCTAATGTAATTCCTTTTTTAAAACAAGGACAAGTCGTTTACCGTCAAATTACCGCCCAATAGCCTGACCTCAATTGTAGGCAAATTACTAGAGTCAATTATAGCTGAGATTATAAGAAGCCATCTCGATAAGCATAGCTTGATTAATGATACTCAGCATGGATTCACAAGAGGACGGTCTTGTCTAACTAATTTATTAACTTTCTTCAGTAAAGCTTTTGACGCTGTTGACCACGATAAAGAATTTGATATTATTTATTTAGATTTTAGTAAGGCTTTTGATAGAGTTACGCACCATAGACTGTTAAAGAAAGTGGCAGCTCATGGCATTGGGGAAAAAGTGCTCTCTTGGATCGAGTCATGGCTCACTGACAGGAAGCCTGGAGATTACCTGGAGAGAGTTTCGGGGGTCAACGCCCCCGCGGCCCGGTCTGTGACCAGGCCTCCTGGTGGATCAGCGCCTGATCAACCAGGCTGTTGCTGCTGGCTGCACGCAAACCAACGTACGAGCCACAGCCCGGCTGATCAGGAACTGACTTTAGGTGCTTCTCCAGTGCCAGCTTGAAGACTGCCAGGGGTCTGTTGGTAATCCCCCTTATGTGTGCTGGGAGGCAGTTGAACAGTCTCGGGGCCCCCGACACTTATTGTATGGTCTCTTAACGTGCTAGTGAAAACCCCTGCTTTCATTGGGGGGATGGTGCATCGTCCCGCCAAGTCTTTTGCTTTCGTAGTGAGTGATTTTCGTGTGCAAGTTTTGGTACTAGTCCCTCTAGGATTTTCCAGGTGTATATAATCATGTATCTCTCCCCCCTGCGTTCCAGGGAATACAGGTTTTTGAAACCTCAAGCGCTCCCAGTTTAAATTTAGGTGTTTTTATCTCCGTTATGCGTGCCGTGAAAGTTCTCTGTACATTTTCAGGTCGGCAATTTCACCTGCCTTGAAAGGTGCTGTTAGAGTGCAGCAATATTCCAGCCTAGATAGAACAAGTGACCTGAAGAGTGTCATCATGGGCTTGGCCTCCCCAGTTTTGAAGGTTCTCATTATCCATCTGTCAATTTTCTAGCAGATGCGATTGATACAATGTTATGGTCCTTGAAGTGAGATCCTCCGACATAATCACTCCCAGGTCTTTGGGCGTTTGGTGTTCGCTCTATTTTGTGGCCAGAATTTGTTTTTTTACTCTGATGAAGATTTAATTTCCTCATGTCTACCATATCTGAGTAATTGAAATTTCTCATCGTTGAACTTCATATTTTTTCTGCAGCCCCCTGAAAGTTTTGGTTGATGTCCCCCTGGACCCCTTGCAGTGTCGCAAGGGAAGACATGCATGCAGATTGGGGTGTCTTGCAAAGGAAGACACGGTGCGTGGCTGACACCCTTTGTCTATTGGGATAAGGATGGGGAACAAGAGGGGGAGCTATACTGTCCTTTGTGGAAAAGCTTTTCCACCGTAGCTCCCTGGGATTTTACTCTTTTTGACGACTACCTCTGGGTTCTGTTATGAGGAAATTATAGATCCATCGACCGATTTTTCTTTATTCCTTTAGCGCGCATTTTGTGCGCTATTACCCAGGCACACTTGTCAAAGGGTTTTTTGCAAAGCCCCTGAAAATTTACATCTGCTTCTTTTTGTCTTCAGGCTTTTTAGGCCCTTGTCGTAGTGACCAGTAGTTGAGACAGGCAGGACGCCCTTTTCAAAACCCCCTTTTCCCGGGTTGTGTAACTGAGGGTTTCTAGATGGGTGGTGATCTTGCTTCTTAGGACCCTTCAAAGATTTTTTATATGGGTGTTAGTGCTATTGGTCTGTAGTTCTTTGCTGTTGCTTTACTGCCCCCTTTGGGAGTGGGGCTATGTCTGTTTTTTTTAGTAACTGGGGACGACCCCCTTTCCATGCCCCTCCCCATAGATAAAAAAGGCTCGTGATGGGGGGCTTTTTGCAGTTCTTGATGAACACAGAGTTCCATGAGTCTGGCCCTGGGCAGAGTGCATGGGCATGTCATTTATCGCCTGTTCGAAGTCATTTTGGCGTCAGGATAACATCGGATAGGCTTGTGTTAATCAAATTTTGTGGCTCTCTCATAAAAATTCATTTTGATCTTCGACTCTCAGTCTGGTTAGCGGCTTGCTAAAAACTGAGTCATATTGGGACTTGAGTAGCTCACTCATTTCCTTGCTGTCATCTGTGTAGGACCCATCTTGTTTAAGTAGGGGCCCAATACTGGACGTTGTTCTCGATTTGATTTGGCATAGGAGAAGAAATACTTTGGGTTTCTTTCGATTTCATTTATGGCTTTTAGTTCTTCCCGCGATTCCTGACTCCTAAAGGATTCTTTTAGCTTAAGTTCGATGCTTGCTATTTCTCTGACCAGTGTCTCCCTGCGCATTTCAGATATATTGACCTCTTTTAGCCGCTCTGTTATTCTTTTTCCGTCGCCTGTAAAGGGAGCGCCTGTCTCTTTCTATTTTACATCTACTCCTCCTTTTTCTTAGAGGAATAAGCCTTGTGCATACATCGAGTGCCACCGAGTTAATCTGTTCTAGGCATAAGTTGGGTCTGTGTTGCTTAGTATATCTTCCCAGCTTAATCGGTTAGGACTTGGTTTACTTGGTCCCACTTTATGTTTTTGTTATTGAAGTTGAATTTGGTGAATGCTCCCTCGTGACTAGTCTCATTTGTCGGTCTGGGGCTCCACGCATACATGTCTGAACCTCAATTATGTTGTGATCTGAGTATATTGTTTTTGATATGGTGACATTTCTTATCAGATCATCATTGTTAGTGAAGATGAGGTCTAGTGTATTCTCCAGTCTAGTAGGCTCTATTATTTGCTGGTTTAAATTGAATTTTGTGCAGAGATTTAAAAGCTCGTGTGAGTGTGAGTTTTTCATCAGAGCTGCCTCCTGGTGTTATTACTGCAACAATATTATTTGCTATATTCCTCCATTTTAGGTGCCTTAAGTTGAAATCCCCCAGGAGCAAGATGTTGGGTGCAGGAGCTGGAAGATTTTCTAGACAGTGGTCAATTTTTAACAGCTGTTCCTGGAATTGCTGGGATGTTGCATCCGGAGGCTTGTAGACTACCACAATGACTAGGTTTTGGTTCTCGACCTTTACTGCTAAAACTTCCACTACGTGCAAAAGCCTCGACAAGTGTGACCATGGCGTAATAGCGCACAAAATGCGCGCTAAAGGAATAACAGGAAAAGTCGGTCGATGGATCTATAATTTCCTCACTAAACAGAACACAGAGAGTAGTCGTCAACAGAGTAAAGTCCGAGGCAGCTACGGTGAAAAGCTCTGTTCCACAAGGCACAGTACTAGCTCCCATCTTGTTCCTCATCCTCATATCCGACATAGACAAGGATGTCAGCCACAGCACCGTGTCTTCCTTTGCAGATGACACCCGAATCTGCATGACAGTGTCTTCCATTGCAGACACTGCAAGGCTCCAGGCGGACATCAACCAAATCTTTCAGTGGGCTGCAAAAAACAATATGAAGTTCAACGATGAGAAATTTAAATTACTCAATATGGTAAACATGGGGAAAATTTAAATCTTCATCAGAGTACAAAACAAATTTGGCCAAAATAGAGCGAAACACCAACGCAAAGCCGGAGTGATTATTGGGAGGATCTCCCTTCAAGGCCCATAACATTGTATCAATCGCTCTGCAAAAAAATGACGGGATGGAAAAAGGGGAACCCTTTCAAACTAGGGAGGCCAAGCCTGATGACCCTCAGGTCACTTGTTCTATCTAGGTGGGAATATGCTGCACTCAAACACACCTTTCAAGGCGGTGAAATTGCCGACCTAGAAAATGTACAGAAACTTTCACCGCGCATAACGGAGAAAAACACCTCAATTACTGGAGCGCTTGGGTTTCTAAACCGTATTCCCTGGACGCGGGGGGAGAGATACATGAAATAACACCTGGAAAACCGAGGGGACTAGTACCGAACTTGCACCCGAAAATCACCCCCTACGAAAGCAAAAGACTTGGCGACGATGCCCACCCCCCAAATGAAAAGCGGGGGTGTCACTAGACTTTAAGAGACCATACAATAAGTTCGGGGGCCCGAACGTTCAACGCCCCCCCAGCAACAAAAGGGGGGATTACCAACGACCCCTGGCAGTCTTAAAGCTGGCACTGGAGAAGCACAAAGTCATTTCCCTGATCACCCGGGCTTGGCTCGTACGTTGGTTTGCGTGACCCGCGCAACACCTGGTTGATCGGGCCCTGATCCACCAGGGGGCCCGGGTCACAAACCGGGCCGGGGGGCGTTACCCCCGAAACTCTCCCCCAGGTAAACCCCTTTAAACGTCTTTTAGGCATTAAGCAGTTTTTGGGAAAACAAGTGACTTTCCCAATGACGGCCCAAACCCCCCCCCCCCCTTTTGCCTGTTCACTCTGTCACATCTGTTGGTTGTAACCGGGGTCCATTTTTTCTTTTGCCCAAAAGTGATCCTTTTGTGGGTCCAGTGAAAGCCGCGAACATTCCCTTTTGCCTCTCAAGCAGTCCAGGGATAAAAGGGTTTTGTTGTTTGTTGCTGGCTTTAGCCCCTGTTATTTGCAAAGAGAATGTTATCGACTGGTGGTATTGTTGGGACTGGGGGGGGGTTTTTTTTCCGGCATTAGTATCTGTAGTTGGTTTTTAGTGGAGGCCACGACTGTGGTTTTCCACTCCGGAATGACTGGATTTGGGGTAAAGATTTCTGCCCTTTCCTGCCAGTTTTTTTCCTTCCGGGCAAAAAAAACCTCTCCCTCTTAGTGGCGGGCTCCCAGGTTTTTTTCCCTGGCCTGGATTTTTTTGACTTTTTGCCCCTTTTGATGTATCCTGACAATTTAAGTTATAGCACAGTCTTTCCTGTACTGAAGAGGACACATTTCAGGGTGAAAAAAAAAAATTCAGGAAGGGTTTTGCATTTTCCTTTGTCATAGGGCATGGCATTTTTTTTAGGGTGGTCTGTTGCCCTGTCCCATCTGTTTTTTTTAGTTTTCCCCCTGCCAGCAGTCCAAGGCATAGTATGTGCACAGGGTTGGTTTCCGCTTGCCTTGGGGTTTTTGTGACTTATTCCCCTTGGGGCATGTTTCCCCCGTCTTACTTTTTATCCCCTAGCACCAACAATGGGCTCCACCCGTTGTTTTTGGGAATTTTTCCCATTTGATTGATCCCTCTTGTTTTCAATTTCCTGCGGTATTTTTAGTTTGCAAATTGGGTTTTTATCTTATCTTTGACTACACTTGTTTCCCTACTATGGCTCCTGTCCCCTATGAGGTCATTTATATGTATTCCTTCCTGCGTATAATTCCCGACTACCTGGACAAAATCTCCTAGCTTCACCATTACTGTCTCCCAGGACAGTATCTCCAGCTTCACCATTTCTGTCTCCCAGGACAGACCTCAGCTTCACCATTACTGTCTCCCAGGACAGCCTATCAGCCCCACATTTACTGACTATCAGGACATCACCTCCAGCCTTACAGTTTGTGACTACATGGCCAGTATCAAGGGCAGTACCATTCAGCCCAGACTTTTTATGTTCCCATCTGTTGTAGAAAGCTTCCAGTTTTCTATGAAAGCAGCTTTGATGTTGTCCTCTTTTAATACCCTTGTGATTTTAGTCCACAGATTTTCCTCATTTGGGCATACCCAAAAAAACACTTCTCTGTTTTAATACTGCTTGTAGCTAGTTCTGGGATATCTGCACAAGGGGCGTGACACCAATTTCCACAAAAATGACAATTTATCCATGTGGAAGCCCGTTTGTTTGACTGACCACAGACTACACACAGCTTCATAATGATTTGAATGGTTGATTTACTGCAATTCTACTAGCAACCTCTTGAATATTATATTAATAACCTTAAATGAAGCTCTAGCTATTTGTATTTCTGTTTCTAACTCTTTTTGTATATTGGACCAGCTTACCGTCACGTTCCTGATTTTTAATGTTTGTGTTTATAAGCAGAGAGTGTCCATAAAGGGGTTAAAATCGAGTGGGATCTGTAACAAGTGGCGTTCCACAGGGATCAGTCTTGGGCCCGTTGTTGTTTATAATATATATCAATGATCTTGATGAGGGAATTACAAGTGATATGAGCAAATTCGCCGATGACACAAAGATAGGTAGGATAATTGATTCAAACGTAGATGTTATGGAACTTCAGGAGGATTTAAACAAACTATATTCTTGGTCAGAAAAGTGGCAGATGCAGTTCAATGTAGATAAATGCAAGGTTCTGAACTCGGGAGTGTCCATAACCCTAGTACTTATAAGTTAAATGATGTAGAACTTAGCCATACAGATTGCGAAAAGGACTTGGGGTTATGGTAAGCAGCAACCTTAAACCAAGACAGCAATGCCTAAGCGTACGTAATAAGGCAAATGATTACTGGGATTTATATCAAGAAGTGTAAGCAACAGAAGTCCAGAGGTCATACTGCAGCTTTTATACATCATTAGTAAGGCCTCAACCTAGATTATGCAGCTCAGTTCTGGTCTCCATATTACAGAATGGACATAAATTCGTTAGAAAACATTCAGCGTAGGATGACTAAATTAATACATAGCATTAGAAATCTTCCTTATGAAGAAAGATTGAAGACTCTTAAGTTACATTCACTTGTTAGACGAAGAATGAGGGGAGACCTGATCGAAGTGTATAAGTGGAAGATAGGTATTAATAAAGGGGATATTAATAAGGTCTTGAGGATGTCTTTCCAAGAGAGAACCCGCAGTAATGGATTTAAATTAGATAAGTTTAGATTCAGAAAGGACATAGGAAAGTATTGGTTTGGAAATAGGGTAGTAGATGAGTGGAACAGTCTACCTAGTTGGGTTATTGAGGCTGGGACTTTGGGTAGTTTCAAATTTAGGTTGGATAAGTACATGAGTGGGAAGGGTTAGATTTGAGTGGGACTTTCACATCAGAGCCTATTTCTTGGGTGGCATTGAAAATTGGGTTGGGCAAATGTTTTGTTAGTGGGATGAATTGTAAAGGACCTGCCTAGTATGGGCCAACAGGCCTCCTGCAGTGTTCCTCCTTTCTTATGTTCTTATGTTAATATCTTTGTTTTAGAGGAAGATATTATGAAGCCTAGTCGATTACAAATTGCTTTATCTTCATTAAGAATGGTATTCATCTTATGCCCTGTTGTGTGGATCATGTCATCAGCATAGCTTATAGCTATATGTTTAGGTGAGGCAGGTAGAGCATTTAGGAGAGCATTAATCAGAATATTAAATAGCATGGGACTGAGAACTCCTCCCTGCGGTATACCTAGGAACATTACTCACTTCTAAAGCCTTGGTAGAGGACAGAAGATACTCTATTTGACAAGTATCCTATTATCCAGCAGAGTAACCTACCGCCAATATTCATTTAGGCTAGTTCATGTAGTATAACGGTTCTGTCTGCGATATCAAATGCAGATTTGAGATCAAGAAATGTGGTAAAACTAGTAGAGGTGTGTTAGTTTAATTAGTTTAATATGTTTATTATGCACCCCATACCCATCCTGTGGGCGGTAGTCAAAAGATTACAGAGGTACATAATTGGTCCAGGGACTGGACTCCAAAGTTTTGATAGCTGAGCAAGTTACAGAGGTAATGAACTCATAATTTACAAAGGTAATGAACTCACAATTTACAAAGGTAATGAACTCCAGGTAGGTCTAGTCACAATTATGACAAGTTACAAAGGTATTTACAGATTACAGAGGTACGTAATGGGTCCAGGGACTGGGCTCCAAAGTTTGATAGCTGAACTAGGTACAAAGGTAATGAACTCACAAGTTACAAAGGTAATGAATCCTGTAAGAATGGTTACTTACGTTTATACATGGCTACAATCATGAACAAATTATAGTGTAATGAGCAATTCACACTTCCACACACGGTCACAACTGTAATGAGTTATTGGTGCAAATGTTGATTGTTGAGTCACACACACACACACACACACACACACACACACACACACACACACACACACACACACACACACACACACATACACAAACTCGTACACACACACACACAGCATTGACCTCATCGCTTTATTGCCATGAGGTTGTGCTGCGCACACGCTCCTGGTTGAGAGGACTTCCTGCGCAGATTGATTTTCACAAGATGGCGCAGACTACAAGAAGGCGAGTCAACACTGTGTGCTTTGATTTAGTGCGGGGTGTAGTTACGCCTCAGTCCGCACAGGTGCTTCTACCTTTGATTATTCACGACACGTACGGCATTGCTGATCAAGATTTGTATGGAGTATCACTCAACGGGGCTTACCGAATATTCGCTAAGCTACGATCGACGGCAGTGTATGAGCGCCTGGTGGAGCAGTATCAAGATGGCTGTGTGGACGTAAACTCGGCAATACGAGTTCGTTTAATTGATGTGTCACGACACTACACTTGTGTGAAGGTACGTAACATGCCTTTCGAAGCTGACGAGGCAGACATACGGAACGTTTTTGAACGTTACGGTACTGTGCATCTGGCAATGGCAGGTACCTGGGTGGATGGGGTGTACGCCGGCTGGCCGGAGGGTAAGTTCAACCTAAAGATGACGCTGAGGCATCCCATCCTGTCGTTTGTCATCCTGGACGACTTCCAGACGCAAGTGATGGTGTATTATGCAGGGCAGCGCAAGACTTGCAGGCTATGTGGCGCTTATGACCATATGGCAGCACAGTGTGAGAGGCAGCAGCGACGACAGGATGCAGACAGAAGGACGGAGTGAGGGCCTGACCCGAAGGCGAGGCCTGCCAGCGGGACACCTGTAAAGGGCCATAGTTCGTCTTGGAGGCAGGAGGTGGAGAGAGAGTTTCCGATGGTGGGTCGAGCCACAATGCCTGTAGGATCTACATTCTCCGCTTTGGTGAAGGGGAGACCAAGGCTGAGTGGGAGGAGAACGAGCAGAGGATGTGCTTTTAGAGCGAGTTGATTGGAAAGGTTTTTGGAGACGAAAGCGAGCCGGGATAGTAACAATCGTGGTAGGCTCAGAGGAGAGTGAGGACGAGAGGAGAGACAGCGCAGCTGACTGCAAGGTGCCGGGACTTTCTAACGGAAATGGTGACCGAAGGTCGAGTGGCGCGGAAGGTTGCATTTGAGGCATCCCCACCAGAACCATGGGAATGCAAGAGTGTTCGGCAGAAAGGGCGCAACGCACTCTGATTCCGATGATGTCTTTGAACCCAGCGAAGAGACCGTATGGAAGAAACCGTGGGCTGACGTGTGAGTGGAGGCGCCCACAGTGTGTCTGGTCAGGTGGTTGCGACCGGGAGGGGAATGAGAGCTCCACTGTGGTAAGCATGGTGGGAAAAGTAGGAAGGCGGGCTGTTGACGTGATCAATGAAAGGAGTACAGGGCAGCGTGTTAAACCCTTCAAGAAAGGTTTTTTTCAGGTGTATGACAGTGAATGAAAAGGGTTGTTGTGAATGTGAAGCGTTTGTGGCTCCAGGGGTTTTCTGAGGCTCATGGCCATAGATATTGTAATTCATCAGGAGGCATAACTTTAAAGGTTGGGTCGGGATTTGAACGTGGCTTATGATATCCTTGTGTTGTGGCATATTCGGCCGTTTAAAGGTGGGGTTGGGATTCTGATAAGGAGACGATCCCGTTTTGTTGTAATTAGATTGTGAAGGAGGGAGGGGTAGGGTACTGCCGGTCGGTCAAGATGTCGACATTACCGAGAGAGAGCTAGAGGTGAGCGACTGGCAGTGGTTTGTGTTATGCGCCAGTGGAGCGTGATTATAAGCTACCAGTTGTGCAAACCAGCAGAAACTTGCAGAACATGTTTCTAGCATGATTGTTTTGGTTTATAATTGGAGAATCTCATCCCTCATAACAATCGTGGGTCGGCGATTGGAATTGTATAGTAACGTAGAAAGAATGTGGAGCCACGGGGGGTCAGGGTGTTTTTTTTGGTTAGCCTATAGGGATCTTTTGCTGGGCGTGGGGTTAAGGTCTGATATGGAGGGGGGACCTAATGGTTGAGCATACTGTTCATAGACAGGGATACGAGGCCAGGTCGATAAGGTTAGATGTTGACAGTAGTGTGCGGGTGATGTGTGGGCGTATGGTGGATCTGAAATACACGGATCATAGAGCTGTTTATACGACTTGACTTGGCCGAGCTTACCTAAGAGGTACCTGGGTATTGGAAGTTAAATGTGAGACTTCTTGGTGGAGAGCGGGGTTAGATTTTAGACAATGTGGAAGAATTTGTGGGGAGAGGGTAGGGATTGGGGACTTGCTGTTTGGTGGGATGGGGTAGCTAAGAGAGGATCCGGAGGTTTATGTGCGATGGGGAAAGTCCAGGGTTGGATGAACGTACGGGTTGCAGCATTATTTCGAGGGTAGGTTGCAAAGTTGGTTATTAAGAGGGGCGTGCAGGCAGGCAGTATCCCATGGAGGAAATCGAGTTTTAAAAGGGGAGGATTCGAGATTTGCAGACTGACAATTTGGAATGTCGGTGAGAGTGCGGTGGAATGAAGAGGCGGTGTGGGTGACCGCCCATCGCCTGTGTGTTACGGGGACAGAGGCAGTGACGTATGGATATGGAAATTGATTAGGCTGGTGGTACATGAGGACTTAGTGGATATAGGGCGTGACATGATTAAGAACAACGGTAGGCATGAGTGATTATGTGGATAGTGGTTGTGGCAAAAAATACTGAGTGTAGGATAGGATGGGTGGAGGCTTTCGGGAGGTTGGGGGAGAATGTATCTTCTTGTGTGCTAAGTGCAGGATCGAATTCGGCGTTGGGGGGGGGGATATTGAAGAGAAGGAGCGTGGAGAGTGGCTTGGGAGGGGAGGAAGCGAGGTAAGGCGTCCAGGTCTGGATGGCTTGCCCTGCGAGTTTTATGTGATCATTGGGAATGTGTTGAAGTCCTTCTTAGTAGAACTAATGAATACTATGGGAAAAGGGAGGAACTGCGTTGTAGGTTTTTAGTGCCAAAAGGTATGAGAACAAGACACTTGGGACTTCAGGATTAATATCATTGCGTGTCTGATTATAATTTTAGGCAATAGGATAAGTTGTGGTTGGATAGAGTGGTGCGAGAGGACATATGGTGTGTCCTGGGAGGAACGATGTATGACGGGCATAGATTATAAAGAATTTTGTGGAAGGTCGGGAGGGGACAGGGGGGGGGTGTCTTAAGCGTTAGATTGCAGCGGCGTAATGATAGTGTAGAACGTGAGGTATTGTGGTACATATTTAAGGAGGCAGGGTTTTTGGGGAGAGGGTGGTGCATTGAGGCAGAGTCATTGTATAGACAGGGTGGGAGTGTGTGGTACAGGTAAATGAAGTTAGGGAGTGGTATCCAGGGGTCGGGGGTAATAGGAGGGTTGTCCCCTGTCGTCAAGTTGTTGTTTGCTCCTTTTAAACAGACCCTTTCTATAGAAAAGGTTGAACATGTGAATGGAGGTGGATTGGAGTTAGGAGAGTGGAAGCATGGAATAATAGGGTATGTGGGATGACACGACCAATACTCGTGCGAATGCAGAGGGGAGTTTTACGGTGCGGTTGGAGATGTATTGATAATTTCGCGGGGTTTCCGGTTAAGAGTTAATGTGGAAAAGTCAAAATTACTGGTCCATGAGGAAGATTGGGATGGGGAAGAGAGCGTTGGGGAAGGAATGTACGTTGGAATTATGGTGGACAGGATAAAAGGTAGTTTTGGAATATAATGTATATGAGTAGTGGCGAGAGAGGCGAGGATGGTTTAATGGTCTGGACTTGGGTTGGTTGGATCGGAATGGTGGGGGGGGGGGCCGATTGGATGGGTTAGAACAACTCATTTAACAGTACACAGCGTGCAATGTGAGTGAATGTGTTGTATACAGTAAGAGTCTGGCACGGGTGGCTGCGGTAATACCATAGCAGGTCCGGATGTTACGAAGGAGCTGTTAAAGAGGGGGTTTTCCATTTTCTTTGGGGTTCGGGTGTGAATGGTTTGAGTAGAGTGTGGTTACTTTACCAACCATTTTACACCGGTTCAACAGAGGAGATTGGGGGTTGATTGATTTCGGTTAATAGTTAAGTGTATTTAATTTTGAAGTGGGGGGTTACGTCGTGTGCGGGTCATGCAGGGAGGGGGGGAATGGCTTTGCATGAAGAGGTGCGAATCGTGGTGGGAAGGGTCGGAGATGAAGGTGTGTGTAAGACGTGATCGGGCATTGCTGCATGATAACGAGGACCCTAATAAAGTCGAGTGGTGTTTTAGGAGAGCGTGTTGTAAGGGCGAAGGTAGTCGTGAAAGAGCGTTGAGAGTAACGTTCTACCCTATGTATGCTTGGAAGGATTAGTTATGGTAGAGATTAACGTTGATGTGCGTGCGCGCGCAAATGTGCGAGAGGTATTTTTATTTTCCGTTTTCCGCGTCTCCATGGTAAAAAAAACTGCCGTCGGGGTGCTGCACTAAGGAAAGAGGGTGTGGCTGGTTGGAAGGCGCGTGACGGGTGTGTCGGCGGGGGATTAGGAGCGACGCGGCTGTTTTCAGATAGTGTCATTTTGTGAGAATTTTGGGGATTATCAGGAGAATGGATGGTAAGGATCTGAGAGGACTATGGGAGGGGAGCGGGAATGAACATAATGGGGCGTTAAGTTTTGGAGACGTGCGGTGAGCGTCGAGGATCCCCTGTGCAACGTGCAATCACGTATATAATTGGCGGATTTAGTTTTTGTATGCCTGGGGGCGATTAGATAAGGAACGGGATTGGAGGTGCGGCAAAAGGGTGTTTGGCGGGGGACCAGTTTATAGAACGTTGTGTTATAGTGCGGGAAATGATATGGAAGTCCGCTGGGTAACCAGGGCTTTTTCAGCAGAGTACCCGTTTGTAGTATGAGTGTGAGAGCATTGTTAACGTTGTGGAAAGGGGGGGGGGGAGAATTTAATTTCAGGGATGGAACGGGCTTGTCCTCCTGATTGGGTATGCACAATAGCTGTGTTGCTGTTGTATCTGTGTAATGAGTGTTGAAGGTAAATGTGGTTGGTTTGTGTGGATGTGGTGGTGCATATATGTGTTAGAGATTTTAAGTTCAAGTCTACTTACTGCCTTCTTTCTTTGTTGAAGTGACTGATGACCTTTCTGCTATTTCCTGTCAACTGAGGTTTTATGGTGTTTGTACCGAGCAT
Source organism: Cherax quadricarinatus (assembly GCF_026875155.1). Taxonomy (NCBI): domain Eukaryota; kingdom Metazoa; phylum Arthropoda; class Malacostraca; order Decapoda; family Parastacidae; genus Cherax; species Cherax quadricarinatus. Next base: position 41,799,368 of record NC_069441.1, read on the forward strand.
TTTATTGCTATATTATATCTTGTGCATAGAGGCTTATAGATGATGCGGAATGCTTTATTGACTATTCAAGTTTTTGTGGCTGACTGTAAGACTTGTGGGTAAGGCGAGTATGTGAGACTTGTAGGAACTATATGTACTGTGGGGGTTAGGTGAGTAAGAGATATGAACTATGTTTTATCATGGAGATTGTGTGTAGGATTCTTTCATTTATCGATTATTTAGTGTTGTTGTTTGAGAGTAACCGAATATATTTATATAGTTTAATCATAATAAGGTGCTCCATTTATTGTATTGTATAGAGCATTTGTGCAATATGGTCCCAGTAATATTATGTAAATAGTGTATACGGCCCCTAAGGGATTATGTGATTTATTTATATTTATTGAACCTGCTACAACGAAAAAAGGGTGCACCTACATGTTAATTCTTGTTGTTGTTCTTGTGGTACCAAGGGTTAAGATCTTTCTTAAATGTTATATTTGTCACAGTACAAGAGCGATATTTTTCTAGTCTAAATTGTGTAACCCCTTCTATTATGTGTTTGTGAATAGGGATATTGTGTTAGTTAATTTGCATATTGTACGATCTGAGCTGATAGATTTGTGTTTTCAAGGAATTTGTTTATAATACAAATGTTTATCAAATCACAGGCACCTTTTTAAGGGGTTTTATTATGTTAGCTATGTATTGTATTTTAAGAAATAAAATGAAAAAAAAAAATGGAGGTAACAGCATTCAGTTTTCTCACAACTGGTTTGGGGCCGTTAACAAAAATAGAACAATAAATAACAGAGGTCACGTTGGTGACAGTTATGTAGGAAAGTCTTTAAATCTTTGTGAATAATTGATCGTCTCAGGTAACATCAGTTCCCGCACCCCTCCCCCCGCAGGGTGCCTTTGTTTTGTGTTGGGAATGAAGGTTTAGTATGTGAGTCTGTCAGTAGATGTCAACGAGGAGAGAGGCTCTTCTTTACCCCCTCGTTGCTTTTCTTTCTTTCGGGTAACTACCATCAGTGGCGAGCGAGGCAGACCATGTGAGGGAGGAGAGAGCAGGTGGCGTTGTTTTGGGTGTGTCGAGGAGCGCCAAGGAAGAGAAGAAGAGGACTAAAGCCGTCTGAGGGTTTGGTATGTGAATGGACTGGTACATTTGTCCACAACCACAGTAAGGTCAGAGTGGCCTGACGGACAACCTGCAGTAATGGTATGCCTACAGTTCTGTGGGCAGTAAAACTTCTCAACTTGCTGCCTGTGTGGTTAAACGCTTCTCTAAGCTTCACAACGGTGAGGTCCTGGGTTCGATTCCCCAGCCAGGATTAGAAACATGGAGACTGTTTCTTTCTCCCACCTTATGTGTCCTATGTTCCCAC